>CAJOBZ010000014.1:5790000-6128631 GCA_905332375.1 Pieris macdunnoughi | reverse complement strand
ATTTCCTATTAGTAAATGCATTGAACTTGTATATTTAAAAATGTACTTGTATTAAGTGGTGCAATCTGGTTTTAAGATGATTGTTATTTATGCAATAATGATTACTGGATGGTATCAGTATAAACTACTTAACTCTGACAGATTCAAAATTTAAATTTAGAATATTTTAAACCTTGCAGATATTCGGTATTTAAAAATTATTTTTAATGTTTACTGTGTGAGGAACTAATATTTCTAGCAAAATTAATACACCAAACCTACGAGGTCTGGACAGAAATATTTTTGAAAGTCTATACCACTTCAAGGTCATTCTAGATTGTCAAGGCTGTACTAATAAATAATCAGTAATTCAATTCGCTATTTATGTCTTATTCTATCTACTTTTTATCATACTGATAATATCAGGTATTGATCGAATATAGATTTAACTATACGTATAAGAGTAATTTGTTTGCAGTATCAACGCATCGAACTTGGAGAAGTTTCAACTGAAAATCGCACAACATGAGTTGTATGAAGACGGCGAAAAGTTAGTTGAAGATATCCTGAAAGATATGGAGACGTCACCAATCTTACACGTTGGTATGTAAACTAAAAACAGTTCATTTACGTAATTTGCGGGATCGTGTCTTGTCATTTGTCATTTATTTTCACACTGTTTATGCATTTCTTAGAATTTTTGAAGTGAAAACTTCTTTAGCGGCGCTGAGCACTTTTTGTATGGGTAAAAACTTTCAAACTTGCGTCAGGGTCACGTGATGCTGATCGAAAAAGCGTAAGATCGAGGGGAAGGGAGAGGAACTAGTATCTCCCACTCTTTCTACCGTGCCTGAGTGTGCTGCTCTGTTTAGGCGGCACAGGGCGCTTGCGCGAATGACCGTGTGTGTTTATGTACAGCGTCCCACGCGTATCCAAGGATGGTGACAGCTGATTGCTTGACTGTTGTGTAGTAAATACACTGTTGTGTATTCGTAAATGTGAATTGTTTAAATTATGGAAATCGAACAAAGTGAATCTATTAATGAAAAAAGTGATGATGAAGTAGTGAAAGCAAATGAGTACGGTCTTTATTAGACACTTAAATAGGTTCGAATCAAAACTGTTTGTTTCTTACTTCAGTTATCATAAACCAATTGTATCAGTTGTAAAAATTTGCGATGATGATTCTGATAATAACGATGGTGTAAAAGTCGTCGAAATTATGGATGGAAGTTGATTTTTCTGAGAGATAAAATTTAATGTAATATATAAAAAACGATATAATATTATAAATAACAACATATAAATTGTCATATTTGTGTACGATAGCGCAATAAATAAACATTGTATTCTACCTCATAAATGATAGTACTTTTATACTTATAATTAAACACAACGTTAATATTGAAGTTTTCACTTCTGCCGGCACTCCCGGAGTGCTCCCGTTATTTTTATTCTTTAAATTAGTTACTATTTCATTGTTTTGTTGTTTTATAGTACTCTTTTGTCACTTTCCTTCAAAATGTATTTCCGCTATAATGAAAAGAGACAAAAGAATATGGTTAAATTGGTGTAATTGGACTGACTTTGTTTTTATGCGTGCGACTCTTAACCCTAAAGTCGTGCTTGCAAATCCCAGCGGTGCATCAATTTTTCTTTCCATGTGCAAAATTTCTCGTACGGTTAACATCCAAGTAGTGAGGAAACCGTCATGTTTTAGACCCAAATATCGACGACATGTGTCACAAATGATACTTATTAGTACTTTAATGATTACAGAATTCAGAAACAGATACACTATGATGCCCAGACCCATAAAGCATAGCCTCTAGATTATTTATTATTCGTAATAAACGCTAGTTTCGTAAATATTTTCTCAAATATATATGATATTGGATTTTACAAAGTTGATCCTAGACAACAGAATTAATATGTAACAAGAAAGAAATTGTTGTAACTATAGGCCGATTTACGAAATGTTACATCACTTTACCAAGAACAGGTTATGAGTGAATTTGAATTTAAACTGTATCATTTAATATCGTTCTTGCGATTTAGTCTACACCTACCTTACTCAAGCAAATTGACATTAATAATTTTAGCCCAGTTCTCTGTGATTTATATTTTGTTATCTCTATAAATGGAGTTTAATTAGAATGATATTTATTAGTCGTTCTAACATCAGGATTGACGAATAAGTTGCCGATATTCATTATAGATAGTTTATTTATTTTTGTTAACTCTGGAGCTCTCGATATATTTATTTCACCATAACATGGTTTGTTGTTCTCGCTACAGTAGTTTTATCTGTCTAACTTACAATAAAGCATACACAAACCAAATCCAAACAAAACATTTAATTTATAACCTCAATTAACTGAGCGTTTTCTAAGGCACACCACTATGTGGAGCTGCCCACCGAAGTATTTCCGACCAATTTTTTTTTTAAAGACAATTCACACCAATTGACCTAGTCCCATGCTAAGCTGGTGAATCTTGTGTTATGGGTACAAGGCAACGGAAATACATACATATTATAGATAGATAGACATATAAATACACATTTAAACACCCAAGACCTAAGCACAACACCAAATGCTCATCACATCGATGTTCGTCTCAGCCGGGAATCGAACCCGGGACCCATGGATTCGCAGTCAGGGGTACTAACCACTAGACCAATGAGTCGTCAATAATTCGACTTAGGGTCCCTCAAGAAAAGAGCGTATCAATTCTTGAAAAGCCGGCAATGCACTTGCGAGCCTACTGGCAATTTGAGTGTCCATGGGCGGCGGTATCACTTAACGTCAGATGAGCCTCCTGCCCGTTTGCCTCCTATAACACAAAAATATATTGGAGTCAACAAAAAGCGTCCAGATCCGGGGTGTGTTTATACTGCGTAGAATTTTCGATTGATCTTTAAATTTTAAAATAATTTACAATAGGATGCGTGAGCCAAAGCAGTTGATAACGCAGACCCAACCCTTAGATGCACTTTGTCAACCGCTTTTCTTTTGCTTAGAGTTCTCTATTGCGATAGTTGGGAAATAGATTTTCACCTGTGTACAAAGCTTGGGGCAAGGTATGTATATTAAATGAAGTCGGGTCCCGCAATCAGTTGTGGGGTTAGCGGTCGACGGACAATAGTGGCACAACAATCTGCCCTTATACTTCCAATTGGACTTGAATATTTAAATCCCTTAAATGGATTTCATTGTCGGACCGACTTTATCATGTAGACTACCCTTTATTTTTAGATTAATTATTGTATAATTTATTCCGGTTCCAGATCGATTGAATTTCATTAGACAACTTTCAAGTTTAGCCTTAATTGTAAATATCGATTTGAAGGTTGTATTTTGTTTTAATTTTTACTTGGGGCGTTTTTTCAGAGAGATAATTATTTGTATTGTTATTTACAACGCGGAGATGTCAAGAGTGAAGTTCTAGAACTTAAAATCGCTCCTCACGATAAAATTTATTAATTTTGACTAATACAAAAAATAAGATGACATTAAAGATTAACTCCGCTGGCTCTGGGACCCAAAAGTGTCTTGGACTCCGAATGAAAAGTTACAGTATAAAAGATAGTATTGTCTTTGATTTACATAACCTTTACACATTTAAAGAAAAAACTGTTTGACCGGATTGAAGTTATGTATTATTATAAATTTGCAACTATTTAACATAATTTTAAATTTATCCGACGTTTCGCGTGCTTTACAGCGTGCGTGGTCACCGTGACCTAATGTACGTAAAATAATGTTAAATAATAAATTTAAAATTATGTTAAATAGTTGTAAATTTATAATAATACATAACTTCAATCCGGTCAAACAGTTTTTTCTTTAAAAGTATAAAAGATTTAAGTGTTTTGAAGTAGAAATAATTCTTTACAGAGCAAAAAGAAGGTGGCACGCAACTGAAGCTAATTATTGACTACCCAAATGGAGTGCAAGCGTTGTTCAAGCCAATGAGGTAAGTTTTGACGTTTATAACTAATAGTACGGGAGGTAGCAACGTTTGAAAAGAAAGAATTTTAGGTCAGCTGATTTTGTGATATGTCTTCCTTCTTGCACTTTCGGTTAGAGTCTGGGCAATCTGGCTGGCGGTAGCGGTTGCGTTCATTAGTGCGCTTCCTATCTGTCCGGTAATAATCCTGGATTTTAAAAGCATTTTAAGAAGCGTAATAATCTAATAATCGTTTTATAATCTTACACTAATGAATTAATCATTATCTATACTCCGGTTGCATGCGCCTTCATTCGGCCGTAGACGTAACTATTATAAAGCCCTGCTCAATCAATGGACTCTCCAAGACATTTTTTAGAACCAGTAGGTTCTGAGATTAGCGCGTTCAATCAAACTCTTCAGCATTATAACATTTAAATAGAAGTGCTCCTTAAGTTTCCCAGTATTCCAACGAATACTCTAAAGCCGATAAAAGATATTTATTAAAAAGCAAGTTTTGCTTACTTAATATGTGTATGTTTTTATAGAAAAAATAAAATATTGTTTATTTAAGAGTTTTACCATAAATTAAGGAGCAGTGTTGGCCTAGTGGTATCATCGTGCGACTCTCATAGCTCAGACTCAAAAAGTCTACAGCGTGTATCAGGTACACAAAGCTAATCAGTTTGTCTATCAGAAACACGAAACAGATACAGAAATCTAACATTTGATTTACGGGAGTTTCCGAAGCTTAGCCTAAGACCGTGGCTTTTGTCTTGGTGATGACTTTATGTTCATTCATTAAATAAATATTTAATTACTGAAAAATATTTTTTATAACAAACCAAATAAAAACCTGAGGGTCGCTAATCAATTATGCTAGGAAGCTTACAAAATGAAGGTTCTGGTATCGGAAAAGTTAATTGGGAACAATTGCTTTTGCGAAACAGTTCTTCAATTATTGAGCACTGATAATTTGCTTGCGACAAATATTTCTTAGGACTTTTTGCGCAATATCAAATTAATTTCATCTGAACTTTTTAAAAATCAATAAAATACCAAAAAATATCCCTTTTCTGAGACGTGATAACTTCTGTATACCTTTAGTTAGAATTAATGGTTTTTTTATGTTACGATGAATCTGCTGGCAGGGTCGCCATGTAAGGACGGGACTAAATAAGAACGATGTTTAATGTTCGAAGATACATTTAATACTCCCTGCTTTAATACAATGCATGTGAATTTATACCAATATAATCATTAATATAGATATAAGGCATAGGTACGCCGCAAAACATACATACATTTTTGGTTCGACACTAAGTTACTAATCCATATTTGTACATATAAAAATGTCCGTCTATACTTTATATATCATAGATAAACAGTAATTTGATTCTATAGTAATTGATTAGCTTAGCCATTTATAAGTTAGGTGTCAATCTAAGAATGTAAGCCGTTTGTTGACATAGAAATGATTCATTATGAGCAGGAACTTTTCACACACTATATTGTTTCGAAGCACACGTTATTTATAATTAATAAGGTTACCTGTGAAACGTTTAATTCTATTAAAGTGTCGTAATGTTTAATAGGTATAAATAAATTTCATATGATTTTTTTACATTCTTACTATTTACGAAAACACTGTTGTATACAACAACTTATTATCTGACAAAATATTATATCTATTGCAATAAGAACTGTTTTTGAGCATAATTCTACGAATAAAAGAGACTTCAAAATTCAAAAATTCAAAAATCATTTAATCATATGGGTAACACATTGTACACTTATGACTCGTCAGTAAAGAGATACATATTAATGCTTCTAATTTTACATTTAGTGCCAATTCTCAAATCAAGGGCGTAGAACGGAAGAGAAGAACTGGCAATAAACTCTCCGCCACTCTTTTTAATCGCCATGTTTTTTTTTTACACAACGTTTGTAAGGATCTGCAACCATTAAACCATGTTCCACATGACATCTTAAGTAATTAATAATAATAACATAAATTAAAAACAAAGAGTTGTCCTCTATCAGCAGGAGGCATGGTGAAATAGGAGCACGCACATACATTCTCGTGGGAACAATACGCAAACACATAGTCGAAATAATTAACATCACCGCATACACGAATTCAAGTACGACCAGTCACCACAAGTAGCACCCGGTCACGAGTATGACGCATGGCCAGCCATCGGCCCCCTCGCCATATTTTAGGGAGAGAGACAACCCGACGCATGGACGCCACTACGAAAATACTACTACCACTAAAAATGTTTAATGACATTGACTTACACAAAATTAAAGTTAGACTTACACAAAACTAAAGTTTATAGTTGTATAATAAGAAATATTAACACGGTGTCACTATGAATAGAATCTACGATGCATTTCGTGTTCCTTAAAGTGATAGATGTAATTAAACAATGTATTTCACAAAAGCTTCCAATATAATATCTTCTAATATATAAAATTCGCGTGTCACAATGTTCGTTCCCATACTCCTACAAAACGGCTCGACCGATTCTTATGAAATCTTTTATGCATATTCAGTAAGTCTGAGAATCGGCTACTATCTATCTTTCAAACCCCTAAGTGATAAGGGTTGTCCACCCCAAAAAAAAATTATATTTTTTAGAAATTTTTTTATTTTTTTAAGATACAGCATACAAAATACACATAACCCTTAATTTTCACCCCTCTACGTATTATAGAAGATAATTTTTGATTATTTGAATGTTTCCTAGAAATAATATACATGGGAAAACGTTTGCCGGGTCAGCTAGTATTATATATTATTTTATCAAAGAGCCTCTATTATCCCTGAATTCTTCCTAAAGCTTGATTGTTGGATGCGAAACTTCTCTTGAGTGCTACTCAAGCAGTTTGCTTACGTAGTCCATGTTTTTCTATGCACGAGCGATGTACTAGTTTTGAGTGCTTACTCGTGAGGTTCTTAAAGTTGTGACCATTCAGGCGAGTTGGGAAGTTCCCGTGATCGGCTTAGTCTCGCCAACTACAAGTGTTATTGAAGTAAAACGCGAGTTTTTCCTAAGTCCCCCATTGTGCAATTGTTACCTATTGTTAAGCTAGTGAATTCTATCGCCATGCTTTTTCTGTTATCGCTTATTGGAATTACTGTATAACATGTATAATGCATTGTATCTGTTTATACTACTACAAATTCTACTGACGTAAAAGCATATATCCGATTCAACTTAAACGATATTCCACGAATTACGCATCACGAAGATTAGACAAATAGTAATAATTTGGGTATTATTTTGCGTACATATTTGATTGTATATGTTCGGTAACATATCGCGTTTCAACGTTTATTGTAATATTGTTGTAAGTATAAGATTTACGAATTATTACTATTCCACCAATTTAATACTGCATCTGGCACGCTTCACAAGACTGACAGTCAAGCTCCGCCAGCAATGAACAGGTACCAACAGAGAAAAAGTCTAATTTAAGTTGTAATAGACATTTTTAACAATTCAAAAAACAAAAAGAACTTTTCATAGCGGCCTCCTTTTTTAGTTTCTGTTAGTTTACATAGAAGTCGCACTTCCAAGTGATTTACAAAATAAATTATGTTCTCTTGGGTTTATCCCGTCGACATATCAAGTCCAGTGTCCACGCATAGGGACGATAAATTCGAAGACATAACCCTTCCTTGTACGGCTGATTGGTTTATCGTTATCGGTACCTGATAATAACTGTTATCAATACTTTTTTAGTGCGATCAACAAACGGTAGACTTTTGAAGATAATTTCTACATAATTTGTATTTTTGATAAATTTTTTACCGAGATTTTGAATGCTTTACTTGTAATAACATTTTAACATTATAAGACAGATTATTGTATAACTCTATGTGTGTCTAGAATTACCTGCGTTGATTCTTGGTGAGTTTGTTCTTACTAGTGAAATAACATCTATATAATTAAATTAATTAGAGTAAACGCCAATAATATTAGTCCGCTCCATAAAACCTTGTCTATTTTTCATAACAAACTTTTCACTCACCGTACTCTTAATTTAAGTATTTATTTAGGTTTATTTTTTATTTTGCGTTTTATTTACATATATTTTTGTCCTCGCTTTCATATGTTTTTCAGTAATATTTTTTAATTATGTTATTTGTACTTTCCAGGAGGATGATGTCCTATGTGTGTAATTTTGAAATGTTTTCTAGTATTTTTTAAACATCACATACAATATACATACATTACATACTTTAATTGTCTAGCTACATAGAGAGACAATAAGAATTTAGAATATCCATTGCTGATGTCCATTATAAAAATGGTTATCAACAGTTTGGTATGATAATCGATAAAATAAGTTCAATATCCTCAATGAAGATCACTTGTTAAACACGTTTGTTAGATAATAACGATTTTATCGTAATACTTGTGACGATTCGTGCTCTATCTTACACATAGTATCGCTTATATTTTTATAAGAACTTCTTTTAATTATATTTTACTGGGAATAGTGTCAATGAAATATCATTTCTCATTACTGATACATATATATATAATAGAGTATATTATTTTGGTTGCATTTATGGGAGTCTAAAAAATTTCGCCTTAAGGCTCTTTAGAGCTTAGCTCTTCTTCCGAAGAGACTTACGCATACATACATATTATATTTGGTTTTTAATATACATCTTTATCTTATATAACAGTGAAATTAGTATCAGACATGTGAAAGATTCAACTATTTGGTAGGATTCTAAGATACAGAGACAGAAATCGAATTCAATAATCACTCTGACCGGGAATCAAACCTGAAAGCAGACCTTATACATGATTTAAACAGACCCTCGTAACGCGAAAGGTTCCTAATTAAAGTAAAAAAGTCTACCCTACTAAAATACACTTTGCGTTTTAACGGTCCTTCAGTTATTGCTTGCCAAAAGAATCTCCATGATATGTGCCTGCTTTTCCGTTTTACTAATCACTTATATGCTATAATTTGTTATAAAAACACGGAAAAGTTAAGTTAAGAAATCAAGTAGTTAATTAATGATCACATACGTTTTATTAAAATTTCTTTAAATATTTAAATAGTAGAAGTATAAAAAGTTCATTCGACAATGTCACATAAGTCTATGATTATTGAAGCTGTATGCAACATCACATTTTAACACTAGAATACAAAATAGTCATTACCTTTAAGCTATTATATAATGACCGGAATCTCTACAAACATTACATACTAACACAGCGGACAATGAGTGGGTGTAACCACGCGTTAAATAATATACAGCTAGTTTCCATACCTTGATTTACAAGTACATATGTATGTATATAACGAGATATGTAGATTTATAGGGACCCCTCTTCGGTTAAACACAAAACCGAAAATCCAAATTTTGGTCGAATTGGACTAAATAAATCTCTTTGATATACAATATTAAGTACCACCGCTGTAACTCTGTGTAAATAAAATGCTTTAAAAACTACGCTCGGTCAGTACGTACCAGTTAAGAAAATACTCTGTTGCCCGTTGGTACGTCACAGTGTATACTATTTATTAGCTGTTACCATGTTCTTTTATTGCGTTAACTTTCATTTAGTGTTACATACTATCAAAATGAAATATTTAAAAATAGATAGATAGACCTTCTAGAGTCATTGCGAATGTGACTGCGTCGTGATTGTACATACAGACGTAATATTACTATAGAAAACAATCTTATGGCTTTGAATATAATGTTGGTTATACTTTCCACTCAAACTAATGTTGTGAAATGACTTATGAAATTATATAAAGCCATAAAGAGAGTAATAAAGGGACGCAATTGAATGACACATTTAAATTTAATTATCATTTGTTCACAGATTTGCAAGAGACGTCCAAACGTTGCCAAATCACTTCTACTTCTCGGACTATGAGCGTCACAATGCTGAAATTGCCGCGTTTCATTTGGACAGGTAAAAATCTTAATAGAATGCAAATATCAAGTATGATTATTTCTTCTCAGGGTGAATATTATGAAAGTGGTCTAAGGTCTCTGTTTACCCCTTTGAGAAACAGGTGTGACTTGTAATAAATATGTTTTTCTCAATATCTATATTCTTATTTAAATATTTTAACCAAAATTTATGTTAAAAACTGATGCATGATGAATGATCTAATATAAAAGTAATAATAATATAATATGGGACCCCACGTGGCACATACGAAGAAGTTTCTATAAAATTGTTCATATATATTTAAAAAATAAAAGATGTTTTTAACTGCCATTACCGCTTAACTAAGGTAATAGAACAAAGTACTTATTATGCCTAAATAGAAACTTATTTAACAATAAACTCAAATTGTATTTACATTCTAAAGCTATAAATACACTGCACTGAATACAGTTTATAAAAACTATTGATTGCAATTTCAACTGGTATTTTAGATCGAAAGGAACCGGATGTAATAGGATTTATTCAATAGACAGATTTTCGGTGTTCATCAAAAACTCGGTCATGCACTATAAAATTGGTAAATGAACTGAACCATAAGAATGAATATTAAATTCAAATTATGCCTTGTCAATTTTATACCGGAACATAATACTAGCAATTTTTGCTAATTTATCAAGAAAGATTGCCTTTTAGTTGCTAGCGTGAATTAGTTTAAACTCTAGTAATAATTACCTAATTCTCGTGTTATTTTATTTCTTGAGAATGGTCTCTAAACGTGTATAATATAGGAAGAAACACTATTCAAAATTACGACATTGTTAGTTTATCCTTTCAAAGTTCAATAATTAATATTTGAAACAAAACAATAAACAATTGCGAGCGCGCCACTCTATGTATTGATACTTAAATTAAAAATAACTAGGATTCTGAATGATACCTGTGCTTTTTAATTTGTGTGCAACTCCACATACAATCTACGTAGTGGCGATACTGTGCGTTTTATAGATAAAATATCATATATGCATTATTGAATGATGTTGTTTTTTATTCCTCAAATAGACAATTGAATGTGTGTTAGAAAAGCTGTCCGAGACGTAACTGACTGAATTATATATGTTAACGTAAAATTGTAAACACCGTTAGATTGTAATCTATCTCGCGAGATTATAAACTGTCGAAAGATTGTGAACCTCAGCGTACTGCTTACAATTTTACGTATTATTATTCGGTAGATTGTAATCTATCGAAGTGAAACCGTCAAATTGTGAAACGGATCGCAACTCGCGCGCTGATTGGTTGAACGGTTATATATTTTGTACTATACACGTATGCTTTTTTCACAGAATACTCGGCTTCCGGAGAGCGATGCCAGTTGTCGGTCGAGTTCTAAACATGACGACGGAAATATATGACGTGACGGAGGGCGACATCCTCAAGACATTTTTCGTGTCGCCAGCAAACAATTTTTGCTTTCATGGAAAATGCTCCTACTACTGTGATACTGGTCACGCGATTTGTGGCAACCCAGATATGTTAGAAGGGAGCTTCGCAGCGTTCCTACCGTCCTCGGATCTAGCTGAACGAAAGGTACGTTGTTACGAGAGTGTAAAATGTATGAAACGGTGTTTGTTTAATTGATTGTGGTAATTCGCTAATAAGATTCTTGATTATTGGGTCCACTTTAATAGGTAAGCTTAAAAATATCTAAATTAGTAACAAACAGTATAGGACGAAAATTCAGGCTTTGATTTCCATCGAACCAATAAATTGTTTTGGTTGAATAAATGGTTGTCTGTAGAGTAAAGTGATAAATGAAATAGACCATGCACCACAGATTACACTTCGTTTTCTTTTTGAATTAAGAACTTTTTCATTTGAATAATCGATTCTGACTATTTCAATATATATAGGCTTAGGCCTAGTAGTACTTAGATTATTCTAATGAAAATTATGTTTTTTTTTTTATATGTATGGAAATTGTTTCTTGAACAAATATAATAAGAGCTGTGATGTTTATCTTTGCGAAGCCTTTGTTTTAGTTATTCTTATTTGACCTTTTCATGATTATCAATAAAACAGACGAGTACAAGTATGGTTCTGATATTTCCAGGTATGGAGACACCCGTGGAGGCGATCGTATCACAAACGACGAAAAGCTCAGTGGGAATTGCAGTCGGATTATTGCGATACGGTAATTTATTATTTCTAGTTTGCTTATTGTTCAAATTAACTTTACACAATATAATTTAAATACTATAAAACTATACTATATAGGTAGGTAAAATATAATAGGCTATTTGATAGTTTAAAAAATAAAGTGTTATTGAGAGAGTAATCCGTATCAAACATGGCTTTAAATCGCGAGTTACTCATTATAAAAAATATTTTTTTTACATGAGGAATTTAATATCTTTAACGCCCTTTTGAATTGCTTAAACACGCTTATATAGTTACTAGACTTCTTCAAATAATTTGTACGCGGCTTTGGCAAGATTAATCTATTAAAACTTTATAATTAATTTTAACGTTACGTAACGTTACTCACGTGATACAAAACGGTTACAGATTAGCCGAATCCATAATCACGTAGCATGCTTTCAAATAATATGGCTTTGTCTGTCTAATCATAAATTCATAATACTGTCTTGGTATTTAATTTCGCCTGAGACTGTTTAATTTAACACCAATCGCATAATTATAGTTAACGCGTTCTTTAAATTTTATCAATTAGCTATAAAATTGTTAACACTGAAATATTATTTCTAATTTTAATGAAGTTAGAATTGCCTTACCTTGTTTATTTTTTTACTTCTGTTGAACTAATCATAGTATTTTTAGAGAAGATACAGTTAAATTAAAACTATTTTTTTTACATTACTCATGCTTTTCCTCAATTGTGGTCAGTGAGAGATTCATCGGTTGTATATATGTTATATATATGTTTATTAAGTTTTCTATAAATATCGCGTAATACTGTTAGTTTTTTTACATATATTTTAATGGTTTATTCAATATCCGGTAATAAATTTATCCAGGTCCGTACAACTCCACCATACGATTCAGGTAGAAGACTCCTGGATCTAATGGATATGTCCATATTTGATTTCCTTACGGGTAATATGGACAGACATCATTACGAAACTTTTAAGTAAGTACAGAATTTTTAGACACTAGTAATTTTTAAAAATCTCTTTATACAACCTACATAATTTTTACAAGTGTAAGATTTTTTTAAATTTAAGTAAAAAGTTTTTGTATTTACAAAAATTTTACCGATTTCTTGGCAAATGTCAATTACAAATAAACCTATAAAAACCTCTTTACTAAATCTATGGGATAATATTATGTGTCGTTGAATAATATAAGTTGTTGAAGATAGTAAAGTGATTCTTCACTTTCATATAATTTCTTCCAGAATGTTTGGAAACGAAACATTTACCCTGCATTTGGATCAGGGTAGGGCCTTTGGAAAGGCTCTTCATGATGAACTCAGCATTTTGGCACCGCTGCTGCAATGCTGCCTCGTACGGCATACTACACTCGCTGTACTTCTAAAGTGAGTAATATTTATTTAGCCCTAAATAAGATTTTAACTTGTGTTGGCAACTGTTTTAAATTAAAAAAAAACCTTGATTTTGATTTTGGGTGTGTGTGTGTGACAAAAAGTAGGTTACCATACATTACAAGCGTTCCGCTAATACACGAAACGGCGATAATAGGTGTTTGAATATTTTTTTATTTTCATTCGAAAATATGACAAAATACTTGAACTATATAAATATTTTAAGTGGCAGCCCAACTTTGGCTTGAATTTTATTATTATCATAATTTCCAAAAATGTTGGTTTGGAATGTGGGTACTTGAACCCTTACTATGTGGGTACTTAAATATGCCGTAAATCTTTCAGGTTTACGGCACATTATCATTATTAAGAAGGTTTTTTTTTTAAGATACCACAACGGAGTACCACTATCTTCGGTTCTCCGGGAGTCAATGAGGGTTGATCCGGTCTCCCCAATCTTGTGGGAGCCACACTTAGCTGCTTTAGACCGACGTTTGGTCACCGTTCTTGATGCTATCAGAAAATGTGTTGAAAAAGCTGAAAATCCTTTACAAAATGAACTTAATGACATTGTATGATGAAATACGTGACGTGATATAATGTTCAGAGTCGGGAACTATGTGCAATTTGAGTGTTTAGCCAGTAATTGGCATTGTTAAGGACTATCAGTCGAGCATTATAGACAATTTGTGTTGGGATACGATACTCGCTAGCTTCAAGCCTGTAAAGAGTTTAAATGGTGTTGGAAGCAAAAATTAGTTTGCAAACGAACTATGAAACTAAATGAAAATTGCTCACGATTTTCCAATATAATCTCTGCTAGAAGAATTAATCGCTATTTACTACTTTATTACTTGCAATGTACAATTTGGTATATTTAAAGCGAATAGTTTGAGTGTAAGTTTAACATGAGTTCCTGTAAAATTAATTTTTATACTGAAATGCCGTAGATGCTATTAACTAGTCTCTGTAAGGGGTTGTTTTATTACCGTTTACTGTTTAAGTAAAAAATATAAAAACCTACCAATACTATCGTTATCATATCTAAAATTTTTATTTAGTGCCAAAGTTTCTCCAAATGCAGACCGTGACTCTATGAAAACAACATGGACTAACGGATAATTCAATGAAATTAATAAATATATATTTATAAGTGAATTTTGTACGGCTAAAACAATTTTGATACTTCTTGGGAACTTTGAAAAGTATATTCTCAATCCCAATTGTATGTTGCACACCAGCTATTTATATGAAGACTCGTAATATAAGTGAAAAATGTACATAATAGTGAAATGCAATTTTAGATTAGTTTATTTGCTACTTTCATTTCTGTTACCACGGCTCAAAGCTCATCGCCACATATCATTGTATACAGGACTATGTGATATCTTTTTATAAGAGTTTTATTTCTGGTTTTGGTTATTTTTGGGGCGTATTCAATTGTTTATTGTTAATTTTTCAGATTTTAATATGCATTTGTCTCGGTTTGATCTCACGAGGGAAAAATTCTGTTACCTACTTGAGTAGTAAGTTGTGTTATGAATATTATATGAGTTTGTTTTATATCTTGCTGAATTTGTGATGAATCAGTACTCTTTGGTCTACCGGGGAATATAAAAATTTTACCTTTCCCGCAATCAAAGTCAGGATAAGCTATATAAGACTCCTACTTAATTTATGTTTTATCCTAATTAATTATTTTATCGTATGAGGCTTTTTAATTATAAAAGTTGACTTGCCAAAGATATACCTATGAATGATATTTTAATGTTGTATGACTCGAATAGATGCGTGTTTATGTTGGTTGTTAATAAATTTTAAGATATAAAGTTTGGTTTGGTTTAATTTTTATTTTCCTGTCATTTATTTTGACTCTCATCCGATCCGACCCGGTTCGATCACAGGCTGTGTGCTTTAAACACTCGCTCATACGCTGAAGGAAAACACCGTGAGGAAACCGGCATGCCTTAAACCCAAAAAGTCGACGGTGTGTGTCAAGTACAAAAGGCTGATAACCAACCGGCTGAGACCACAATTTTAGGTTGTTGCGCGGTATGAATGTATATACATATTTATAGACTACATTCTAGAATTATTTATAATATTATTATTATTGTAAGATTTTTTAAGCAATATCGTAACGTTGGACATAATATTTTTAAAAGTATACCTAAAATTAATGTAACGTTAAAAAGCTCAGCTATTGTTAATGCCTTGTTAATGACACCGTGTAAGGCAGGGGGCAAAATCCGAACTCTTAGTCAAATTCAAAACATTTAATATACGAAGTTCTATAAACACAAATACAAAAAGATTATAATTTTTCGCTCATTAATATGATCAATATTGTTTGTATTGTTATTTCATTATTTGTGGTTCCCAAAAGTCTATTGAAAAGCTGCAGGTTCAATGAGTACAAATTGTTGTGGAATCAAGTGCCTATGTCCTGTAACAAAGGTTGCCACATAAAGGACACATAAACCGCTGGCAGTAAAAGCAAATATGAATATTTGTCGTAACATTTTATAGTTTTACGGCATTTATCTTGTTTGTATAAACTTTATTTATATATAGCGTTATTTACGTAGATATCTGTAAATTAAGGTGTTTCAGTTTTGTTCAGTTTTACATACACGCGAACATGAAATATAAAAAGATGTATAAAAAGTGCAGTTTCATTTTGTTTGTTACTAATTTTCTATTGTTATGTTAAATGCAATTCTCTATATTACTATACTCTCTTTATAGTCTTGATTTCCAACTAATTACAATAGTTAGGGCGTTCTTCAGATAGATAAATAAATCCCTATAATTCTCGAATAAAGTATTTAATACATTGTTGAGGTTTATGTAATAAAAAATGGGTTGAAAAACTTCGTATTCCCTCTTAATATATATAACAGCACACTCGATAGCTTTTAAAAATTGTACTAACACACATGAAAGGACACAAATATAATAATTTTCGCGTTATTTTCAGATTCACAATCTTCAATTTAGTTCACCAAATTTTATATTCGTAGGCATACGTGAATGTAATGTACAAGCCGATATCTATTTTGTCTGAACAATACCAATCACGCAGCATACAATATCATGCGAAAAATAAGAAAATTTTCACTTTACATAAATTTGAAATTGGAACACGATACGAGATAGATTTTTCAAAGTCAAAAGAAACTATGAATATACACAAATTGATTTGAATATAATGATGATTATTTTTATTTTTTGAATGTGGAGTAAAACACAGTATTACTGTTTATGGTCCTATTTTCAGTATAAAGTTACTTTATATTAAGAAACAAAATTGTCAGAATAATATAGATCACGTCAACTATTTCGAGAATCAAAGGTCAAAAATACTCAATACTCTGTGTCACAATGCATAAAATAAATAAATTATTAAGGCTAGGCATATCCGCGATTCAGTTGGCGGCCAAGCACCGGTTTTATATATGCATCAGAAAAGTAGCACGTCTCTTAAAATTATATCCTATCAAACCAAATCAAAATGTATTTAGTCATATTTAACTATGAACACTTATTAACGTCAATATATAAAAAAATTAAATCTAAATTTACATTTATTAGCAGTTCCTACATCAAGTGTGAGACGAACTAGCAAGAAACTCTCCGACACTATTTTAATCGACAAGTTTTGGCATACCAGGAAATTGGAAGGAACTGCAACCGTTACGCCATGCTTCACTTGACATATTGAAACAAAATCATAACAACAAAAGAACATCTGCGGGCAAAATAGAAGGACGCACATACATTATAGAGAACAAAACACAAACTTGTAGTCAATATAGGTTAGATCATATCACTTTAGTAATTTTACATATTATATATATATATATATATCGTGCATGGAATTATAATACCATCACCAAAATGTTGTGTTTCGTAAGATAGAAAAAGGTTTTTCGTTTTTAATTATCATTCAGCTGACAAAGTCACTTGTGTTATTTATATTTTAATAAATCCTTCCTCACTTTATTTTCTAATTAAGAACAAACATTACCGTTTTAAGAAGTTCTTTGAATTATACGGAAAGCTTATATTAAATGGAATATTTTAATAATTGAAGGGTGCCAACTCGCAAAGAGAATTATCATGAAATCCGACGACATTTGTTCGTAAATTGCTTGAAATGACTGTTAGACACGCTTAATAAACTTATTTCAATGAAATCTTTAAACGTAGGAATTAATTAAATATGTATATCTTAATTATCACTACTTAAATTATCTGATTTCATTTTAGAAATGGAAAACCTTTATTATGTGAAAACATGTATCAAAGGTTTTCAAAACTGATCATTTTCATTCTTTAATTAGTAATTAGTTCTTTAATTCTTTTATTAAATTTTTCATTGATTAAGTCATAATCATTTAATCATATGGGTAACACATTGTACACTTATGACTTGTCAGTAAAGTAATACATATTAATGCTTCTAATTTTACATTTAGTGCCAGTTCTCAAATCAAGGGCGTAGTTTTTGATCATTCTCTAGACTATTTTGAACTTGACAATAACCGATGATGAAGAAAACTAATATTTGTATAAAATTTCTTTATATGTAATCAAAGCTTAGAATACTTTTAATTGTGTACATATCTAGTTTAGAATCTACACAGGCAAAGCTAAGAGAATTTAATTAATACACGCATGTTTCTGAACGATTAGACATCACATCCTCACTTTACATAGCCTGTTGTCCATATGTGTGATTTACGCCGACTGGTCGCACAGCCACCATTGTTCTGTACAATTTATCACGTATTGGAGTCGCGCGCAATTCACTTGAATGCTGGGCCTTTGATGGCATTGTTTAGCCTAAGCGCTTACAAATGAGGTATTTTTTATTTATCACGTGAATATGAACCATATTAATTATTTATTAAAGTTGATGTTTTTGTTTTATACAACATATGAATAAAGCTGGTGATTCATCGTTCTTTTTTAAGTGTTCTATTTATCAGAATAAAGAGCAATAAACAAATAATAAATGTTATAATTAAGCTGTCAATGTCAAAAGAAGTTATTCCTCAATTGTCTTTGGTCTTACCAGCAAATTACCTAGACCAATGAGCCGTCAAATAATAGATTAGTTTTTTTGTGTAATAGGAGGCAAACGGGCGGGAGGCTCACCTGATGTTAAGTGGTTACGCCACCCATGGACACTCACATTGCCAGAAAGCTCGCAAGTACATTGCCGGCCTTTCAAGAATTGGTACGCTCTCTTCTTGAAGGACCCTAAGTCGAATTGGTTCGGAAATACTTCAGTGGGCAGCTGGTTCCAGATAGCGGTGGTGCGCGGCAAAACTGCCTTAGAAACGACGGACGTCGTGGTTAACCACGACGTCCGTCGTGGTTATCCAATACCATATGGTATTTTGTATTCTGCCTTGACGTCCGATAATGAAACTCAGCTGCAGGTATTAGACCGAACAACTCCTCTGAACACTCTCCATGGTAAATGCGGTAGAAGATGCAGAGAGACCCCACATTTCTACGCAACGCCAAGGGATCAAGCCGCACGGAAAGTGACTGGTCGTCGAAGATTCGAATCGCTCTTCGTTGAATACGGTCAAGTGGAAGGAGCTGATATTGGGGAGCTCCCGCCCAGAGGTGAGGACAGTACTCCGTGTGTGTGTGTGGTTTGGTTGGTTTTTGTTTATTTAATTTACCGTATTTTGTTATAAATCATATAAAAACTTAAATTAAAATTCAAATACAACCAGTATCAAATTAAGGGCGAGAGGAACTCTTTTTAATGACCAAATTTGATTTTCAAGGAAATCGTAAGGAACTGCTACCATTACGCCATGATTCACTTGATATATTGAAACAAAATATTATAAAATATGTAAAATTTGTAATAAAAAACCCATCTGTATTATAATTGGTACAATTATACAAATTTCAAAACTGCGTTATTGTGAAACGGATATATCTTTAGCCTTAGTTGATCAAACCAAACAAACAAATGATACTCTGCGAACATATTGGAAATAGATGTCATACCTATTTCCAATTGAAAAAAGGAATTCATAGCTTTCAAATTCAATTTGTAGATTTATGGTTATTAAAGATATGTAGCAGAGATAGTAGGCACCGGTACAAAATTCATTTGAATGGAAATGTGTCCTGGCTGAGTTATTAGATTTCCGCGTATGCTTCGACGTCACTGATATAATGGATTTTCTTTCTTCCCACTTTTATAAGGGTTTACACTGTGTAGGAGGTGTGTTGGGCTTGTGGTTTCAGCGTGCTCTCACAGACCTAACAGCGTGTAGGTTGATTTCGATGTACTCCAAAATGTTTATATATTTATTTATGTTTCATCTTTAAACAGATTTATTTCCAACACGCAAATATACCTACAGTGATTTGTTTTAATTTAAAATCATTATATATATTATTGATTATTATTGTTATACTATGTAGGTTTAAAATATTGTAAATACTGTATATTTGTGTGTGTTATATATATATTTATTTGATATATTGAATTCAAAGACCCAATAGATAAAAGATATACCCAAAAACAATTTGGTACGCTTTCCTTACTAATAACTACTCAGTTGGAGTAAAAATAACACACATTTTCCATTTTTTTTCTCTTTTAGATAACTTCTACGTAAAACCTAACATGTAAGAATGTGCAATTGACTTCCAGTGACGATATTTCCTGGGAGATACGACCCCCAAACTTTAAAAAAAGGGCATGCTACTCCCCTCTTAAAAGCCAGCAACGCACACGGTGTCCATGGCCTGCGGCAGCAGTCTTTTACGGCCTCACCGTACGCACGTTAGGGGGTACAGTATCATATAAAAATCACATAATAACATTGACATGTTACTTGTTGGGTAACTATTATTTTTATTGTATCCATAATTTAAAAGGTTAATTTATAATAGTGTAGCGGAAATATAAACTAGACATAGTATTTCTGTCCAGCAGTACATCACACAAATTTAAAACTTATACACTTAGACTAATGATATATATAACATAAAATTATGATTATTAGGCTTCGTATTCATGTTAAACATTTGTTTAGCAAGAATGTTGAATCAACGTGTTGCGGAGTTTCTGTCTACATTATTCGTTTATAAACATGACAGTAGAGTGGGGCAACGACAAAATAATGCAATTAACAGAACTGTTTCAATCAAAAGCATTATTATAGGATTCTTCAATCAAAGAATAAAATAATAGAAATAAAAATAACGATGCATTTGAAGAAATTTCTCAAGCCCTAAATACACCCAAAAATGTCGTGGAAACTAAAATACATGTACTGCAAACTTAGTTTGCTAAAGAGACAAAAAAGATGTCGGCGAAGAAGACTAGGCTGCGGCGCAATAGAAAAATGTACCTAAATGGATTTATGACGCGCCATTACAATTTAATTACTTATATTGCGCGTAATAAGACGCTACATTATAACAAAGCCCATCAAAACATTGATGCATAAGTAGTAGCTGATGCTAGATGTTAAAATGCTTTATCACGTTATATATGTTATGTGTGTATATCAATATATAATTATCAGCTATTTTACTTTCTTGTAAAGAGGAAACATAGGATAAAATATTACATGTATATGGTATACATAATTACATGTACATTTAAACTTTTTAGCTAAGGCTATATATAGTCTTAATGAATTAGGTGCATTCATAATAGATTACTGTACCCTATTGACCTATGTCTAAAACACATCACGCTAATAGATTTGGTGCGATCTATCCACAGGCACTATTTTAGAACTAGATAAGGATTGTCGATTTTGTCCGCTAATGCTTAGACACATTTAAATATATGCCTACGTAAAATGGGGCTTGGCCTCAGATTGCATCCGTTTTTCATCATTTTTATTTTTTAGACTAGAAGGTCATCAGCCTTCTGTCTTAATTTTAGACCCTAAAACATGTCGTCAGTTTTTGAATTTGAGACATGCCGGTATTCTCACGTTTTTCTTCATCGTACGAGAGAATATTAGATGCGCACATAGACAGAAAGTCAAGCCAAGTCAGGCCAACACTGCTTTTTTAGTTTTAAATTATATCACTATAATTATTCTTATACTTATAAATATAAACATATTTATTTAGATTGTTAAAATGATGTTATGTTTTTATTGACGTGACAACGTCGTATAATTCAATGAAGCCAGCTGCACGCACGAAAAATCATGCCGCATGCGGCGTTACCTCGCTCTGAGGCGTTCCATTTAAGGCTTGAAGTGCAAGCGAGAGCGCGGAACGAGCGACAAAGAGGCACAATCGACCTCCGCGTTCGGCAGCGTTCGTTCTGTTACATCCCTAGATTGCTAGCCTTAATGCTAACTCATCATCTGCATCATCAATGCATACTTTTAGAGAATTATGATCATGGTGACTTCAGTCAGTCTGCGTACATTATTCCTAGAGAGCGGTTGTCCAATTATTGTATTTTACTCATTCTCATACTCATTTAATTAAATCCTTTTTTTTTAAAAAGGCATTTTAATTTCACGGCCTAACAGTTCGTTGACATACTTGTATTATATTTATGCGTACAAATCAATGTAACTTGATCAATTCAATTGTGATTTCCATTTACCGCCTTCTCTATATCCATACAAAATATCTAACAAACAAATAAAATTAAAATTTTCTTTTGAAAAATGCAATCATTCCATCAGTATTTTCTTATGACGTTGTCACGTTCAACTATCGTCAGTAAACCGACTTTACAGACAACTGATTTTTTTTTTATTACTCTGGATGGTCGCAATTTTTATATATTTTAATATAATATTTTTATCCTCATCCCTCTATAAAAGTTACCTTTATGTTTTGTCTTTTTACCATTAGGTTCTTTCGTGATGCCTTCGTCTTAAACCAGATAATTTCCATACAAAATACAATAAAGCAGATAAAATACGCCATCAAAAGTCCATAAAACAATGAACTCAGTGAAGCAACGGTGAGTGGTTTTGTGCTCCGTTCTTTTGTAAGTGATCCATTAGTTCTTTCATATCTTCTGTAGTGTCTGTCCTTATATTGATAATAATAATATCCAAAAAACCCATGTTGGTGAAATTCCATTATTTTACGGCGAAATTCATCGACACCAGGCCATCGGGCTCTTACAAAAATACAAGCCGGTAACCTAACCACGCTTTCTTCTAAAAACTGCACCTTATCTAAATAACCATGACTCTTTACATTAATATAATCTTCAGCTAGTAAAATTCTTGCCCCATCAACGATATTTTTAAGGTATGCTTCTGAATCACTAGGCTTGGCTAACACATTAAATTGTTCTTCGAGTGATGTATTCTTATATAGCTCTTGAATTGCTGCAGAAGCGACCACTTCATCGAGGATTTGCAAGCCATCGTTAACAGTTCGAATAGGAGGTTCCAGAATAACTTTGTGCAAGCCATTTATGAGATCACCCTGATAAGCGATACGTATCAGAAAACAATACCATACCCACAAAACGTAAGTTGTATTATTTAGCCAACATTTGGTTTCAAATTTCGTTTGTAATCCTAAAAGTATTGTGAAACTTTGAAATATTACGGTTTTTTCTTTTAATTCATGATATCTGCCAAATCTTATAATGAGTTTAACAACAGCTATAAAGCATAAGATTGTAAGAATAATTAATGGCGTAATTCTTGATATAAATGGTAGTATTAATTTCGCCCAAGCGTAGATTACGCGTTGTTTTGGAGCAATCCAAACTATTGTAAGATCGTTATACGTGTATGTAGTTAAAGCAACGGAATACCTTTTTTTATTGACAAATACTGCTGGTAACATGACGTCTGCAACTTTGCTTATTAAATCACTAAAACCAACTTTTAAACTGTCGTTTGCGATGTTGTCTCGTTCTTGCTCTTCATTAGATATTACTACTAACGTAGCATTAAGTCTTTCAACAATTAGATTTATAATATCCGATTCAAACCCTTTGAGTATTATTTTGTCATTTTCTTTAATCACCTTTATATACGGCATCGACGTATGAGCAGACAGTGTTAGAGGGCATTTGTTAAAGTTCAGAAATTTTCTGAGAAAGAAACTTGGAACATTAACTGGAACTTCGACAGGTGTAATGTTACCACAATCTCCAGGTGTATATGGAATAAATGTGTACAAACTTAGTTCTTTTTTTATATTGGTTGTAACAATTATTATTTCGGCAACCTCATTTTTCCAAGCAACTTGTATGAGTTCAGTAATGCTACTCTCATTCACTTCAATTAACACCAAAATAAGTTGGATGGGTTCTAAAGAAAGTTTTAACTTTTTTAAAATTAAGCTGAATTCTTCAACATATTTGACGTAAATGACTGTTTGGTCATACACGGTGTTTAATGCTGTTTCATTCACATTTGTATAATTAAGTGAAAGCGTAACTAAAAGACCTTTATATACTTTGGAAAAATGATGTATATTTTCTGGAGCAGTTTCCCACCATACAACTGCTGTTGGATAATTAGGTGAAAACTCTTGATTGGCTATGACAGCTGCTGTGTTATGAACTTCAGTACTTGATGAATGTTTAATAACAATTATTAACGCGAGTAAAAGTAACATACTGAAAATATTACAGCCCTGAAAACTAGTCGAATCTGAACTTAGACAATTTACCAACACGAGTTATACATCTATCACATAATACTGTTGAAGATAGATTGACCAGAATTACTTTCCCATATATTGAGTATTGTTTGCGTAACTGAAACTAGTATAGCATTAAAAAAGCTTTCACATAAACAAACATGTAAATATATGTTATATTATGATGGATACGTGATTGATGAAATATAATGTGTACCTATTTTAGTGGTCAGTCATTTGTAAAAAAAAAAGAAAATTAGAATTGAGATTGATCGATTACTCAGTCAAATTCTGCCATTGTTGCCTTTTGTTTCATTTTTCTTGGGTTTTTAGTAACGATCTTTGTACTTTTTGGTAGCATTGCCCTGAATTTTTAATGAAATGGTAATCACCCTTTAACAGATACGCAATAACTTAAGTTCAAATCAAATTAAAGTCTGCCACTTAAATTGTTACTTAAATAATATTGTTAATGTTACCATAAATTGTATATATTCTGAACATGTGTTTTATGAGGTACTGAGTAGGTAGGACTGCTAAATAATGCTTCATGTATATCGTATTTAATTTAAATAAAAAACATTTGAATAGCAAAAACATTTATTAAAAATATGGACATAGCCATTTTAATAGTGTAAATTGATAAAAATATGACAAGTACAATTAGTATAAAACGTTTTATTCACAAATAATAGTGCAGGTGGGTTTTAAAAAAGTATCGCATATGAAAAAATTCCTTAAAGGGAAAGAATTATATTTTTCTTCCATCTCAAAGTGATGTTGCCAGATAATTTTTAGAGCATTTTTTATTTATCTTTGCGTGCATTCACTACTTGTATTAGTGTCAGCTAGGTATGAAGGGAATTATTAACTTTAATTATTACATTGTAGGTGAGAATTCTTTTCAAAAAATTTAAATTTTGGAATTTACTTCGTTAAATGCGTCGAATTCTGATGTTCATAAATATTTTATTTTAAAACTTAAAATGTGGAATGTAATTTGACTCGACTAGGTCCACAAAAGAATCTCAAATTTTTATTCATATTGTTTTATCGATGGAAAGAATGTAGATATTCGTTTGTGTTTTTCCAAATCTTTCACGTAGACAGTGAGGAGTCTGTATACAAATTATATTTATTAACCTTTATAAATTTGTATCGTCAAAAACATAAGAAATCTTCGTAAATACTAATTACTCTACTATACTACTCTTATAAAAGGGTTATAAGTCGTTAGCTCAATAAATTATAAATATTATGCATTAATAATATAATTTTATATTTAAGCGCCATCTATCCACCTCGCTGAGTCAACACGGCGTCTACGAGCAAAAGCGCACCGTTGATGATTGCTAGCGAAGCCTTCGCAAGATTTTTGTCTTTTAGTTCACTTCTTCCATAATGCTGATATCTGAAAGTATTAATTAGGCGCATAAGTTTGGATTTTGGAGGTTCATTAGTGAATACGGAATTTTCAGGAAGTTTATATGAAGATAAATCTTGATATCAAGATAATTTAACAGATTATATAAATTTAAAATAGATGCGTCCGTCGTTTAAGGCATTCAGATATATTTATATAATATTAAAAATATTATATTATATTTTAAAATAACGTATAATATGTAACATGTACTTTTATGTATTATCATCGATCATCAGGTTCAATTATTTTTAATACAGGATCATACCAGATAATATAAGACTTAATCATCTAATACTCATATTGGTAGTATTTATTGTACACATGTATTTTTTCACAGCCGGGGTTCAAACAGAATACTTGATGAATGAATTTGCTATCACCAATTTTATTATGTTTCCTCAAATATTTGTGTAAAATACACAATAATATTTTTTTATAGATGTGATAAAAAGATATTCAGAAGAAGTCCCCCCGGTAAATAGACTAAAATTGCCTTTAAGCTCTAATGAAAAGAGATTTGAATTTGGAATGTGGATAAATGTAATGTTTCATGCACCAAAGAGTTCGACCATGAACATTGTTTGATAACGAATACTGGCTGTTAAGAAAAATACTTAATTTAAAAATCTTTTTTATAAGTCAAAACATGCCAAACGCATTCTTTTTGAAGTTGTACTTCTTTAGGCGCGTTATGAAAAATTGATGAGAGTGAAATTTTACGATTGCGCGCGCACCTATGACACAAAATTGGCAGTGTGATATAGCGTGCGCGAGCGAGATGGGAATAAGACAAACTACAAGTAAAAAGAAATAGAATATGCGTGAAGCTAACTTCACGCATATTCTAGCTTAGCAGCTTAACAAGAATTTTGAATGACCATGACAATTGACATCTGACAATGACATTTACCTTTTAAACAAATATAGGAGTTTTAATTATTGTTTAAAATTAATAATTATATACCTAGTTATTTTCATTATACAAAATATTTGTGAAATAATATAAAATATTTGTGAAAAAACTGTGCTAACCTTCCTGAGTGCTTCAATACAATTGAGGTTAACTATCCGTATGTATTATCGAGTATTATTGTTGATTAAAACTGAAACATGAACCATTATTCATTGCTTTTGTTTATTGCGTTTGTTACAGCAACTTTTTAGAAATATTCTACGACCCTATATATCAATAATTGAGAACAAAGATTTAAGCACGAATACTAATAAGGAGAAAATGAAGGCTTGGAGCGATATAACAGAGAAGTAAACATTTTAATAAGTACCTGCATCTCAAAAAAATGACCACATTATTTAATCAAAACATCAGATTTAATCTAGCAAATATAAGGACAAGAGACAAAAAACAATTGATGAATCAGTGGAAGTGCACTAAATTGAATACAAAAAAGAGTTGTCATCTTATCGCCGTGAAACATCAAAAACTGGAGGTGGAACAAAGCCACCATCACCTTCTCGAGACACAATGGTTTGAAGTAGATTTCAATGAATTTGATTGTGATGGTGTCGAGGTAGGAATGTTAATTATAAATATGATGTATGGTGATGTTCAAGGTTCAACCTTTCAAGCATAGGCATATGCTTACAACATTACTTTATTCCCCTACAGGGTAGTTAGAGATATTGTAATACCTCAAAACATCCATGTTGCACTTGTAGTACCGAAACTCTGTCCTGCCAGAAGTGAGCCCATTCCCACTTATAATGGACAGTGGGTATAATACACCTTAATACCTGAGTGCGAACCACTCACCATGATACTTAAATTAATAGATGTTATTTATATATTTCAGGTTATTACAAATAAAATCATTTTGGAAACAATTGATATCCCAAAAGCAAATAAAGCCAACAATGACAAGGTAATAAATCAGTTTTGACATAACTTGAATACTAAAAAGCCAAACAAAGGTGTGCACAACAGTGACAACATAACTTAACAATTTCATTATTTTGTAGGATTAAAGAAAGGTTAAAGAAAATCATGTCGAACTGAACAACAAGAATCCCCAAACAACTCCAAAGAAACCTACAAGGAAGACACCGGTATTATATTTAAATTATCTCTATCTCTAAATAGAATAAAAGAAAGTTGCTATCCAGGTCTGTAGCATGTGCTACAAATTATATTATTAACACATTTATATAATTATATTAATATAAATGTGTTAAAAAATTTATAATATGAATTATAAAAATTTTTAAGTTTTGCATGGACAGAGCTTAAATTAATATTCTCTTATTTGTTGCAGAAAGCAAGTAGTTTTGGAGAAGCCTCGTAGATGCACAACCAAGTAATGATTAATTTAAAATTACAAACCGAAATTCTGATGAAGACATTAGAGTCACTTAAAAATAAATAGTATAATGAAATAAAAATGTTTTAAAGATAAATAGTGTTTTATTTGTTTAATGTAAGAGAATAATAATAAATATTTATTTAATTAATTTTTCAAATGTAAACTGAACTTTATTGACTTTAATGACTCCTTTTCCAGTCTTTGATTATTTAATTGTAATTAATTATTTGCATGCAATCAAAAACTATTTTTAATAATGCCAAAGAAGTATAACTTCTTACGCGCGTACATAAGTACACGCACCCTTTTTTTTTTATTACCTTTTGTTTTGTTTTGTAGTGAAATTAACGTTTTTCATCAGTTAAATAATCACTATTTTGCCAAATTTAAATTAAATTATAATAATTACCTGTCAATGATAAGGGCTCCGCTCGCCACAAACAAACAAACACCGACGAGTGAGTAAAAGATGTCGATGCGTTTATGACTCGGTGTTTGCATTATGTATCCTGAAATTTCATTATATTTATTACTGATAGACACTACTTTACACAGACTATATTTATTTATGTCGTATATAATTATAATATCTTAACAGTTACTACTAATACACACAATAATGCGTAGGTATTATCGATAATTTTACAGTTAAAAATATATAAAACAATGTAACCGAGATCTAATAAGTCATAACATAATAAGCAGCTCTCGTGGACTCAGCCAGTGTACGTACGTGCACGTACGAGTGACGCATCGCTAACCAAGTTGGAGTGTGCGCGCGGTACATCCAAGTTGTGACCAAACAAAAAACAAATTTTGGAACTAGTAGAGCCGACCCGTATATTTCCTCAATAAGTACACTGACAAAGCAAGCTCTCTTCTGAGGCACAGCTGGTCATAACCCACAATACCCAGAACAAACAGGATCGGGTACATAAGCGGATACCAAGGATACAGTCTCTTGTAGAGGTAACGGGTAAATTTATTTTGTACTCGCTCTAACATGCACTCCAAGTGACTTCTGACTAACGTATTGTATAAAGTCTTGATTGCACTGATATTCGTGAAGCCACAAGCTATTAGTAATACGAACCCCAGGTTTCTGTTAGCCTTTTGGCATATCGTATGTATGTCATGCGCAATAATGATATGATAAAAAATTTTTTTAGTTTTAAAACGAGTCGCCTTTAGTCTAGCGTCAGATTTATGTATCTGTTTCATAAGTTGATCAGCCATTTGTCACTGCCACACACCGTCAATTTGTGGCATGGCAGTTTCCTCAAGACGTTTTCCTTTACCGTGCAAATGTTAAATGCGCAATCTCAGGGTTGTAGAAACATACGCTAAAGCCATTAGGTCAATACTGGTCTTATTCTTAAACAAAGTTCCAGGTAAAGTTATTGTTAAAATTTAATTACCTGCAGCGGCACCAGCAAAGATGATAAGGTACCCGATGAAGGTGCCGGTGACCAGCATACCGATGTCGGCATCGGCATTGTAGCTGTGGTAGTGTAGCGCGACGCATGCGCACGTCAACGCCTGAAATTGTGGAAAACGAATTAAATAGAAATACCTCTAAAAGATATTTTTTTGGAAATAACATTATTTGTTTATTTATCAGGAAGAAAAAAAGTAGATAACAATTGTTTATTTAAGGAAGCAGTAGATGTTGTCATTTTCTATCTGTCAACAGGAAGTAATAGGTTATTTGCCTTTACGTTACAACGAATTGTAAAAACCAATGCGATTCGAAAACTTACAATACTTTTTCTATTGAAGTATACTCGTATGGCCCTTATTTTTATTGATCAACGTATATACAGGACATTAATTGTTTACGTGTTTACAAGCATGGTACGTCAATGGTGCGACGCCTAGAGAAGCGTTTTGGCGGATTCCTAAGGTTCAAAATGTTCAAGTCGAACTTAAAATATTTAAATCCGATAGTTAACATAATATAAATAAGATAGTAAACATAATAAAAAAATTCTTGGACCTCTGTGATTGATGATATTTGTTTAGAATTTCCGATCGATATCCATACTAATATACATATACGATAAACATAATATCGACTACGAAACAATAAAATAGCGGAGGACCGCCTATAATGCTTTGCTTTGATGAAAATGTAATTTCATAGTTCGTCAACCTACCCAGAGTTAGTCAATCCAAACAATTACGTAATGCGCTATAATATGTTGTCAATGAGTACAACCGCGAAGGTCCAATCGTATAAGGAAAGATGATGTCATATAGTGGTTACTAAATGCGGGTCACGAGGCTGTATAGACCTCGAATAAACGGCCAGAACAAGTAACTAGATTTAATTGCTTATGATACGGCTGTTATAACCCTGATCGCGTATTTTAAAGGTATTTTCTGACTTCCGTTTTTCATAAAAAAATATGTCATGTAAACGTGTTACAATTAATAGAACATTACAGAGATTTTCATAGAGATTATTAATGTTTACATTACCTGTTTATACATGTCTGAAAATAACGGATACACATAAGGAATTGATTTGTCTGTATGTTAGAATTCAATTATATTGTACCAAGTTTAGTATGTGTAGTTGTTTAAACTACTTTATTTAATAGTATAAATTGAACATAACTGCGTCTGAAACAGCCAATTTAATTTCACAAACCAAGTCCATAGGATTTTCGTAAGCCTAATTCTCTCAATACATACTCCGGCCGTCACAAAAACATAAGACAAAATTAAATTTTCTTCTCGTTCACTATGAGACATTATTAAGCTAATAAAATGTTTCCCATAGTTAGAAGAAAAGTATTGTAATCGCAAACTTGGCGCCAAAATCTATGAATTCTGCATGTCAGCGCGCATGCGCTTCATTGCTTGCCACAGATAAAGTAAAATTATGAATATGCTTCAAACGGCGCGCCTCGGATAAAAAATTTGACCCATAAATTTTACTCTACTCACACTATTATTTATCATGTTAAAAATTTAAATTATAAAAGAATAACTAGATAAGTAGAGCGTTTATAGATAATTAGAAAAGATAATACATATTTCATAGTTGTAGCGATGATTTCATTAATTTCGTCAGATTACAAGGACATTGTTTGTCCATTGTAAACTAATACAGGACGTGAATCAATTAGGATATGTTGTTAATGTGTTATTTCTAGAGGTGATGTTATATTGAATTTTACAATGATAATCATAGTTTTATATTAATTCAAATTTGTATATAGGTTTAGAGTAACGGCCGAGCTCGGCTATAATTCAGGATTCATAAAGTTTAATCAAATATAACTGAAGCTATATAGATCATGACTATACGTAGAAAATTAAACCTTGTGGCATAACCTTAAGGCCCTAGGTCAATGGATATCACGCACTTAAAGAAAACATCTAATGTTAAATGCAAAAAATTATAATTTATATTATTTTAAATTGAGAAGTTTTCAAAGTTCAAACGTTTAAGTTAAATTTAGACAAAAACAAATACATACAAATCAGTCTACTCACACTATTACTCTAAGAAATTCAATGTTACAACGTAAGTCATATTCGTTTTCATTAGATTGTTCACATAATAACGAACTTTTATCTGGAATCATAAATATTTTCATATATTTTGGTAGTTCTCCCGACATATTGAAGGATTATAATCAAGAGTTCTAGGAAGAACCCACGTTAAACCAGTACTGTTGATGATAACAAGGAAACTACATCATGATGTATTTTTATCCAGCATTACGGCCACTAAAGTAAACTCAAGGTTGACCCCGAGATTAAACAATCGATTTGCCGGCGTAGGATTTGTGAAAAACGCGTTCTAAGTTTTTCGGGTTATAAATTATTATCATACTCTTACTTTCAATTTGTTTACTTCAAAACGAAATTTAAGGTACAGTAAATATTTTGAATTATCATAGATTATAATATGTAAATACTTGTTTTTTTCTTCAATAAAGCTAAAGCCGTAAACTGTCATTTAAATTGAAAATAAAAATTCCCGCGTAAATGTAAGTACTCGATGCCGACGAATGGTGCAAATATTTGTTATTTGAATGCCAACAAAATCGTTCTTCTATTGTAACCCGCCAAAATAAAGGTTATTTAAAGATATAATTAAGAGGATCACTGTAAGAAGAAATGTTATTTATCTGAAAATGAAATACGATATTATTACAAAAAATATACTGTTGTGTGTCAAAAATCATAGTGATCCGAGTTTAAATTCCTTATCTATATTATATTTGAAAAAGGAAGGATTTTTAGTATGATTTATGTCAAATTGTCATGTTATTCCTCAATATGACTACAATTTATGTTATCTTTCTCCTGATAATTTTAACCTACAAATTAAAATCCACGTCAGTGACCATGGCCTCAATCCAGTACGATGTACTTCCTATAAATAGGTATATTTCGAAAGACATTGAGTCCGGACCATAAACAGATAAAGATTTATTGCAGCGATAAGTGGAAATGTACAGTAAATGAATTAAAGAATACCATCGCACATGGTGTATTAAAGAGAGGCTTTATGCTAGATTCCTAACAAATTAAGTTTTTCAAGTGGGAACAGAAGATTGATCGCATTATGTATGCCAATAAAGAAGTATTAATGAATTATTATTGTTTATCGAACCCGTTATGAGTGGAATGGAACTGCAAAAGAAAAAGAAGTAATCTTATTATAAGCTTTCAGGACAACATCTCCAGAGACAAGTATGAATTTATCTGTAATTGATCATATGACAGTTGTCTCTGGCATCGCACATCCACAGATTAACGGGTTACATACTATGCTTTTAGTTCATTCTGTGAATGTAAATAATTTTTATATTTTTATTTATAATTTTGTCATTTGCGTGAGAATGTTAAGAAACATCAATTTGTTGTATATAGAACTCGATTGGTACTACTAAATCGTTAAAGTTTCTTATCGTTGAATGATTATTATCAAGCTCATTAAAATGTAGTAAACAAGTCCGCAACATAATTAATAGAGTAATTTTTAAGTCAACGTCCTTAAGAAACGTGATTTAAAACAATAAAGTATTATTAACGTAAGAATATAACTAATCTATGATGTAAATAGTAACTCAATCCATAGGTATATTGACTTCCCATTGCTAAGTTATTTGTTTTAGTCTCTCTATTTTTTAATACCTATCTATTAGGACATTAGATACGTATTCAATTTCGTATTTCAAGTCTGTGAGCGGGGCCAAATATGCCAAACTTCACACAGATTTTTTTTTAACTAGATTTATGTTTGATTCATGTTTTGCAATACGGGAATATTATTTCAGGTGCAGTGATGTATTTCCTGTCGTTTAATTTTTGGTAGGTACTCATTTCAAAACATTCTGAATAATTATTTATTCACTATGTGCAACAACGCTTCGAAACCCCTATAATTTAATCGTATTTGTATAGATGTAAATATAAAACATGCTTATGTAGACTAAATGTGGCCATAGCTAAAAAAACTTTTTTCCTATAGTATTCATAACCTCAAATTAAGATTTAAAAAAAATTGGCACAAGGACACTTTAACAATGACTAAAAACTTAATATGTAATAATTTTGAAACGACGAAATCGTTAAAACGCAGCATTTACTGGAATATTTACTGACAACAAATTCACAAACAAGTTTATAGGTATTTACGCAGTTGCGACTTATGCACCGGAAGGAGCATACCAAATCCAGTTTTGAAAGTGGGTATGCCTTTTGGGTATAAAAGGGGACGTTAGAAATTATAATCCTAATAGCTATCTATTTTCTAACATTATCAGACTACTATTAAGTAGCCAATTAGTATTTTTTAAGCCGCTATTAATATTACGCTTTACATATCTAATAAACTACAAACATAATTTTTCGGCCACGCCTTGTTTAAATGTTAATAGAAAAAATTACGCACCAACTCCAAGAATTTAATGATAGATAATCTGCTGATAGCCATTTTCACTACACGTCTGGTTACGATTTACGCGAGGTCACAACTGAGCAAGGACCAGACCAGACGCTACGCCGCGATCGGTCGAATGCTACACGCTCGATAATTATCGTGATATTTATCGTGATATTTATCTTGTATTTTTTTAGTATACTACACACTCGATACGGATCGCGTCAGTACGACGGTAAATTTCATTGAGTACACTCGTACATTTCGTGTTACAATATGAGTAACAATATTAAGAAAGCTTGCGTTGCCATTATTATTATTATTATTATCAGTATATGCTGATATACATCAATATCCAAGACTTTGAATTGTAAACATTTTCCGCTGCAGCACCAGATCGTTTCAAATCTGTTATTTTTTAAATTATTTTCTGTAGTTTGCCTAGTTTGCATTTGAGGTGTCCCATATGGCCGATTTACACGTATTAAGTTGACTAAAAATTTACTAAATATTAACTTAATTTTAAGTAACTTAACCCGTGTAAACAGTGAATTTAGTAAGAAGTTGCAAGTTAAAATTTAGTTGCAAGTAAACAAGGTAGAATAGAATTTTGTCTATTTTTCGGTTAAGTTGGTGGGCGTGGCTAATCACTTGACACGTTTGGACAGGCAAAATTTAGTTAAATTTAAGTGAAAAGCATAAGCTGGCGGAGTCATTGCAAAGCTATGCTTTTGCTTTCGGCGCTGGAAGCTCAAAAACATATCCAAAACTATTTGTCCGATATGCGTATACAACAATTAATGAACAGTAGTAGAACCCCTTCCCCAATGAATAATAGTAGCCGTTTTACTCCTTCGCCTTCTTCAAATACGTATTACGTTGAGTCCCCAGAACCTTCACAATCATGTATTGGAGCATACAATACAGTAAATCCCCAATCAGGAAGAGAAAATCCTATAATATTTTGTTCTGTGGTCGTCCATCTTGAGCGAATAAATGAGTTTAACTAATTATTTAGTATTTTTACGTGTAAACGGTTACTTAAAATTTAGTTAAGACTTGGCAACTTAATACGTGTAAATCAGCCTATACTTATAGGTAATGTTTCTAATACAAGTATGAATTCTCTATATTATTCCGCCTCCATATATGCGCGTCCTCTTCCATCGCTGGCAGAATAAATACTGACGCGATAAATATCGAGCAGAGACTAGACGCTCGATATTTATCGACGATAATTGATACGGATCGTGGATTTTTAGATTTCTAGAAATCCAGCGATCCGTATCACGGATCGTGATACGCATGTACTACACATCGTAATTTTGGATCACGATCCAAATATCACGATAAATATCGAGCGTGTAGCATTCGCCGATCGGTCGACTCAATGACGAAACGGTGAGATCATAGTTGGATGACTAAGTTTTAATAATAAAAAAGATAATATTTTTTTGATACTAGCTGACTCGGTGAACCTCTCCGAACAGTCAATGATTGATAAGATTGATTCTTATAAAAAAAAAAATTATTACGCCTTCGTTGGGAAAGATTATTTTCTTGGTCGCGGCTATTGTTAGTGATAATATCGGCAATAAGATTTATTATAATACTCGTATCCGTAGACCATTCAACTTTATCGGAAGACACTGACAACATTACATGAGCTGTCAGTTGCGGTTTGTTATACCATTTATAACAAATGAATTGACGTTATTTGATGATTATTGATGATAAACATAAATTAATACTTATCCTATTCCAGATGAAGACAACCACATACAAATGTAAAGTCCAGAAACACAAGAATCATACAAAATATGTATCCAGCGGTTCTAGAGTTGTAAAGGTGTAATACGACTTTGTTTTATATAATATATATATATATATTTGTAAACACATTCGAAGACTGCCCTACATTGTTTAATGTTTTACGTATTTTTAGAATCTTTATCACCTAAATGTCATAAATTTGATGATTTCTCTTTAACATTTCATGTTCGTTGTAGAGAAACATATTTTTTATTTATAATAAGCACAAGATTAGTGCTTGTGGTTGACCCAAACAGTGTTTTTACATAGTTTTTTGAAACAGTATTTTCTCATACATACATCATAATATATTAAAGAATACAAGAGTTCACAAAATAATCGGTTAATGCATAAAATAAATAAATGCAATCGGCCCACACGTTTTTGAATGAAAAAAAAAGCTACCATATAATCTACGATAGGTCTAAATCATGGACATATGAACGTGACGTCACCAGAAGGGTCCAAAACAACTGCACCCACCCTTCTTATAGAAAAAGTAGTCTAACCAAATTTCGTAAAGTAAATAGTTGGCTAATAACATAATACTTTAAAAAAAAAATCGCACATTCAATTTTCAACCTCAGTGGTCTAGAATGGTCGAAGGCTTCCCTTGAGGCTGGAGGAAGAGCTAAAGTTCCTTCCTCCACAGAATAACATAAACTACTTTTTTTAGTTTTAAATTAACAATCATTTCATGTAAAATGATTCATCCTTCTCGACCTCTATAAAATGTTCTAGATCAACACTTAAAGAAGACGTCAAGTAATTAGTAAGCACTTCTAATTGATGCGATAATTAACTAAAACAACGTCCATTATATTGTTTCTGATGAAGTAATCGTACACGCCTACTACGCTACAAAATTAAAAATATACTATGTAAATATTACCCAAGACCATTAAAGTATCTCACTAAAACTCATAATACTTCTCCACTAAGTTATAAAAAACAATTAAATCTAGGGAAAAATTTTTATTGTAAGATATTGATACATTCGTGTATAAATATAATAATAATATAGCTATACAAGAAAATTTTAGCTAATTTAAAGGTTTTTAATTGCACGCTATCTATTAGTTTCATTAAACATTACTTCAATATTTTGGCTTTGCCATATTTTCTCACATTTTTGTTTCAATCTTTAACGTAGCTTAGCTATGTTCTACTAGATGTCGCTTTAAGCAGTTTTTTTTTATATTTAATCAGATATGAATATTTCAACCAAGTTAATAATATTATTACCACAGCGGTTTTTTAATGTAACTTATTATGATTGTATTATATTATTTTGTAAAATAAAGAAATCAAAAAATAAAATAAAATAAAGTCATAAAATTTATAGGTAATAAATATTAATAGGTAATATTTATATTATTATAGTTGACTAAGGTATATTATATTATTGAAAGACAATAAAGCTTGATATAATTTATTTACACAATACAATTTCACGCGGCACGTCGAGTAGACTTAGAACGAGTGCTTACATCATCTTTTTGGGCAGAGCAGAGCGCAATTAAGGCATCTATGGTCATCAAAGCAGCGACGGCCAACGAACACACAGCGTAAGTTTGAGCATAGTTCTTTCTCTGACAGAAGGGTACATCGCGCCAACCATGCAGTGTGAGGGCGCCACATGCTCCAAATAGTACGCCGCCGATTGCCGACCACCAGGCGTCGATATACGCATCTGCAGTTGCTGATACGGCTTCACCTGCAAGTTATAATATTGGAACAAAATGTATTACAATTTTTTTCTCTAATAAACTCTTAGTAAGTAGAATTCCATGTGTTAAAAGAAAATATGTTATCGTAATTATTGTATAGCGAAGTCGCGAGAACAACAAATATAGAATATTTTTAATTCTTTAAACGCGATTTCACGCTTCTTAGTACCATTATTACAATTATTTTGAGTACATTATCCTTGAGAGTCTGCGACTGATTATTATTCGACCTAGTAGACCTTAAAAACAAGGTTTTCTTACGTATTCACTAAAATCACCTTATACGCTCGCATCGTCGTCATATTGTTCCGAATCCAAATATGCCAGACTCAGATCGAAAAGCATAACAACTGCCGTTAATACAGCCAAAGAACCAGCTATGAGAGCCGCGTTGTGATCTCCTGTTCTCGGGTAAGGGGATCCCTTTGTCCTGGCCGACAATACGAGCCCTCCACTCACGCCAAAGAGACCCACGCCAACCATACAGAAGTACATATCTTGTACTAAGTCCAAAGGTGCTAAGAGGATTTCTCCTAGAAAATGTGATTGGTTACAATCGCCATAGAGCTTTTCTCGCGACTTCGTACTGTTTCCTCATGTATTATTTATAGAATGATAGTAATGAAATCTTATTCACATTCGCTTGTTTAGAAACTGTATTTTTATTATACATAAACCGATATTTTATATATTATTAGCAATACATATTTTAATAACGTTTATTACTTATTTAATCTTCTTCGTGAAAATTCATCTAATAAATAAGTATTTATAATTTTTTTATGCTATTGAGACTTGTTTTATCAAAGAACTTCGCGAGGAGGTTTACAGTTCAACGCGTATTTTTAATTTAATTATTTCCCGTCGTTAAATAAAATCTTTCATAACGGTGCCAGAAGGCTAGTAAATACGAAATGACTTGTAGTAATTACTTCATAGTATACAAAACTTTCTGAAAATCCACTATTAAATGTTAGCGTGACAACGTGAAGTGAAGTGATAATGAATTCATACATGCCTACAATTTCCCCTGAGAGCACTACAACGTAGCCGACGTAGGTTCCAGAGCAGAGCATTAGTGTAGGTATGTCCGTAAGGTCATAACTGTAGTGATGTAATGTTAGACAGGCTATAGTGAGAGACTGAAATGGAAGACAAAAAGAAAATCATACAATTATTAACATTGTTCAGTCAAAAAGACGCGAAATATTAATTGTAATGAACACACAGTCATGAGTAATTCTTTACTTAATTCTTATTTAAAAGGCTTCTTATTACAAATTGATTTTACAATAGGTATGAACACAGAGATACTATGGACGAATATAAGTTTTGTATCAAATTACCTAATTTGTTAAACACTTACCAATTCTAGGAATTTTATTAAACATGTTGGTATTAACATTTTTGTAGATAATTCTCTAAAACAATAATTTACTGATGTTATTTGTCAGATAAATATCTTTTGACATGCGTCGTTCATTGTTATGACCACAGACAATAATTTGGATATGTTGAAGATATACGTGCAGATATAATGGCAGGATCAACCTATGGCTAAAAATCGGATACATCCTTTAAATTACGGAAGAAAATTTTTATATTTTAAAGATGCAAAAAGACACCAAGGCAGCATGTTTGTAAGGTAACTTAGAAATTTTTACATCACTGTATTCATTGAATGAGCAGTGTTGGCCAAGTGGCTTCAGCGTGCGACTCTCATCCCTGAGGTCGTCAGTTCGATCCCCGGCTGTGCACAAATGGACTTTCTTGCTATGTGCGCATTTAACATTCGCTCGAACGGTGAAGGAAAACATCGTGAGGAAACCGGCTTGCCTTAGACCCAAAAAGTGGACGGCGTCTGTCAGGCACAGGAGGCCTATAAGTTGACAAATGATCATGACACAGATACAGAAATCTGAGGCCCAGACCTAAAAAGGTTATAGCGCCACTGATTTATGTTTTGTAATTAAATGAGACCTGTTAATGTCTGGAAAAGATAAGGTAAAGTCAGTATCGATAGTTAGCAATTCTTCAGCTTTTGTAGGATGCTAGAAGAGCAGACGATTTCGTGACTGCATAAAGTTCAAGGCATTCTGTGGTTCACTCATTTTATTTCTCTATAGAACGCTGCAATTCACGAAACTCCTATAAACTCAATAGATTAGTGGTTATGAACAAGTTTACTGCATGGCTCTGGGATCTCTGGAATCCGCGGTATTACTCGAAATTATTGGGTATTTTTCACCTGATTCTGATTAGCCTTGTTTTAGACAAGTCTACATACCCTCCAGTTTTGAGCATTTATCTTCATTTATTTATCTCTCAAAAAGTAATAGGTGCATCATAGCAAATGTTCGATGCTGGTAAGTGATTGGTTGAAAGAAGCCGTGATGTATTAAATCTAAAATGCACATTGAATATGGCAATACTAATATAAATATGTTTGCATTGCCTACCTCAAATGCAAATTCTTTACGTCTGCACGTGCATTTCCAAAACCAAAGACTAGCGAAAACCAGATCTCTCTTTAGAACAGATTTTAATGCTATAAAAATTAATTTCAGGTTTGGCCTGAGCAAGCTATAGCGTCATTATCTCCGACAATATATTGTAACATATCGTACCTTATTTAATAATCTAACCTAACTTTATCTATCACGGTATCCTATGCAGGTAATTAGCGGCTCGTCTAATTAAATATTCATTGCATATTAAACACGTTGCCCGCTCTTCAAACATGTGCCTAAATCACGTTTATTCAACCTAAATGCATTATTAAACGTATAGGCTTAGTGCCTAAATGCTTTCGCTACGTTAATATCGGGTACGTTAGGTTTATTTAAGTGACCCGGCTAACTTCGTAACTAATAATATCGTGTTAACTTTAGTTAAACTTTATTTAGGATTTCATTAAGATAATAACATTAATACAACTTTTTTAGCAAATACAGAAATGTTTTATTGTTTCCCATTGCCAAAGAAGAGTGGCAGTTTTACACATTAGGCCTCTTCTCTCTAGCGCCAATATTGCGATACTGCATGTTAAAGCACTTTCTGCATTTGCGAAGACACTTTAAAACAATAACCATGCTATACAATATTAATTAGACCGTTTTTACGTTTAATCTATGCGTCGGATGTTTAACGTAAATTGCACGGCGATGTTGTGGTCTGGGTCTGTAAATCCATAATCAAGGAAGGTTTCCAATCCACTGCAGTTTGTATGCTGATTACACTAATTAAAACAACAAACAAAACTTATACATTACAATGAATAAATGAACTGTTTCAGAAGAGATAGTAGGTAGTCAAGATCTTAGGTACAACTAAAAGCATTAAGGAATACAATTTTTTCCGTTCCCCACGAATTTTTTTGGTATAAAATAAGAATAAGAATAAGAATAAGAATAATTTTATTTTCTCCCATATAACATTTACAACAACAATTAGATAACAGTTGAAAAAGCATTGGGAGACTGGTTTCCAAACTAGGCAAGAACCTGTGATATGGATAACCAGGCTTCCACTCCACAGCAAAGTCATTTTGAGTGTTTACAAAAAGTACATACATATATGGGTAGGCAAACAAATTAACATTTCAATTAAAGAGAGAAAAACAAAACAGTCAACTAATTAGAAGTTAGTACAAAATAGCACAAGTAGAGTTGTATGGGCGTATGTGAGGGTGTGTGTGTGTATGTGTGAGTGTGTGTATGTGAGTGTTGTGTATGTGTAGGTGAGTGTGTGTGTATGTTGATAGTGGGAGAGGGAATAAATACTAAATACACCAATTGACGTCACATGTAACTGAGGTAGGAGGTCCTGGATTTTATTCAAGGCGCAATAAAACAAAACGTCAATGACACAGAAATATCTCCATACTGTCGGGATTCTCAAGGGACTAATCGAGTCTATTCAATTAAGGTTTATTTTATTCGAAACACTAAATTTGAACACCTCGTCACTAGGTCGTCAATAATAGGTTCCTATAGTGGCACCTTGTACGTAACGAATAGAGGAGTAAACGTGCGGGTTACATTTTCAACACATCTACTAATTGTTATGCCTTGCTTGAATGTTCAATGTTTATCCTTTAATTTTATTCTTAAGTATAATATTAATAATAATAATAAAAGCCCTTTATTCACTGACCTTTTTAACTTACATGCTATTCTTATTTAACAGTAGCATTCTTAAATCAAATTTACATAGCGAAAATAATAATAATTTATTAGCAACCACTTTGGTCAGGTTGTCGACATAGGCCTAAGTATAATATTATTGTAATGTAAACGCTTCGGCGGACAGATTTTTTTAAACTTATTTATGTTGTATCGTTTCATAATTTTTCTTTGTATAAATTCCGTCTTTTAATAAATTTATTAAACAAAAGCTGTCTAAAAAGGCTTACTATAAAGTTGACAATTATCTAGTTCATAAAAGGGTCTGAGCCTAGTGCTAGACAGGCTACTTCTAATTAATAAGCGATATATATTTTAAAAAAAGTGTTGTTGTAGTCATTTTGTATGATGATTTGATATTTAAAAAGAGTACCGAGAGTTTTTATGCCGGCTTTTTCTCTCGGCCTACACCCTATGTCTTCTTTTCCGATGAGTAGGGATGTCTACCGATACAAATTTCATGATGTGGAATAAGCGATACCAGTATCTTATATTCCATAACAAACATTTTATTTTTTATAAATAAAAAAATTGTATTTCTAAATATATATTTTATAAGGGAAGCAGTTGACGGGTAGCGCGATTGCCTCACTCATGAACTTAGAAAAACATAAACCCACTGACTAATCCTATGTATCAAGTGGATTATAATCATTTCGGTTCTCACGATTTCAATAATGTACCTCCATATTGCGGTTGTGTATAATGGCTTTGTCGAGCTTTCCATAATAAACAAAAAACCTAACCCAGTTGGTATTAGTTGCAAAACTTTGACGCTAATAGCGGTGTGTGCTCATCTATTAGTTACTTCGTTAGCCAGCTATTATAAATATATGTAAAAGACTAGATGGCCCGATGAAGTTTCTACCGAAATTTTATACACACTTTTTAAAACAGACCCAAGACTTCGGATCTCATACTACAGCTATGAAACCCAAATTTCTGAAGGCTAATGTTGCCATGACAACCAAATGACAATTTTGATTTCTAAAAAGGCAAAAGAAATGAAAAATTCCCAGCTAGGAACAGTTTTTACTTCAATATTCAATAGTCGTTTTTAGTATTTTTATTTACTTCTTATTTATGTATACCACCGTTTAAACCTTCCATGAACTTTCACAAATATTTCAATATCAAAACCATCGGCCATTCTCGAATTTTAGCGAGACTACCGAAAAGAAAATATATATTTATAGATTTACGGTAAAGAAATTTTATCTATATCAATAAGATAATTGAACGCAGACCAACCAACGTATGCAACATTGGATACAGTACCTAATTATGCCTAACTTTTTGTGTTTACTCCAATATTATATTTTTTAAATTTAAATCACCTTTATGATATTGATAGTTATATAAGAATAATTTCGAACCGATAACTTTTTATTACTGTCATGTCAATGATTCACGTAGGTTTTCTACCAAATCCATCCCAGAAAAATCAGAGGTAGTCGGAAAGTTCACTTCATGTAGAAGTCGAAATTTGATTCGATGTTCGTATTCAGGCTTAGTTTCTGAAAAAATATTCCTTTTTTGGGTCTTATTTACATAACGAGAGCAATGTGGCCTCGTGGGAATGGAGAATGATTGAACTAAGAATAACTCGCTCGTAAAAATAAGTGTATAATCTTTTGTAAAAAATATTGGAATCTAACTCGGAATTAAAGTAGCATAAAAACGAAAAAAATATACTTTTTTATGATTGTTCCCACACACAACTAATAATATATTTTATCTTAAGACTGATATAAATAACTTCAAGTTACTCATTATAATTTATACAATGTAACAAACAAATGTCGTAAATAATACTTTTATGAATTGTATCTGCGAACACAAACTGTTCAATGAACCTCTATCACGAGTTTGACGAAGTATTTCATCTTAATCTTGCGCGTAATCACCACAAGTGCCCTCATATGTCATGCAATTTACACTATTGGCATTTAATGAATTGTTAAATTAATATAATAATAATATTACGTCTTCAACGACCGCAACAGTAACAGCTTTCGTTACTCATGCATCAGGTACAGATCTGTTGCCTATTCTTATTAAATATCTTCTATTAAATAAATTCAAAAATTTAATCCTTCTAAGTTACGTTTTGTTACAATTCAGAACCCTTAGCATTAGCATAACGATTCAAACAATTAATAAGTTAATATTTTTTGAAGAACGGTCCGCGGGCAAAATCTGTACTGTACGGCAACACGATACTATATCGTTTCAAACACCTTTCGTAGACATGATCCATACCCATGGGACTATCGATTTAGCAAATTAAAAACCTTTTTAAAGTGTTAATTGCTATCTTGAATTTGTTACGGCAATTTAGAAGAGCCATAAAGGACTGTATTTAGACCCTATTGTGATAATGCGCTCGTGATGAGGATATTCGTGAAATATTAGCTTCATGACGAAACGTTGTCGGATCGAGGCCGATTGAATATAGTTCCATCACTGGGAGTGGCAGTGAAATGAACATTCTTCACTTAGTATTTATATACTTTACACATAATCTCTAAGAGTCTTAAGAGTTGGGCCTCAGACTTATGTACCTAACATCTGGGCTTTTTAGGTCTTAAGCGGGCCATAGACGGACCGCATGTTGCAGTCAAGACCGACTGCACATGCGGTCGCAGTCGGTTGTTTGATTGTATGTTAATTATTTCCTTTTCTATAAAGAATAATATGAAATATATAGTTGCAATATTTGTGAATATGTAAGTTCATGTTACCTACATCATAATTTTAACTAAATTATTACGTAGATACCATGCAGATAACTTCTGCTGCTTTGTTGTTTTTCACATGTTTTTTATAACACCATGAGCCTATTTTATTTTTGTATAGTAATTTTTTCTATACTAAAGGCATATGGTCTTCAAATATAATTATCAAATCAATGTATACAAAATATTGTAAAAACCATTTTAAATCAGTAAGTATGGAGTTTCTTGCTCTTTCTTCTCCATATGAAACAAACCATTGGAAGGAGCAACTATTGCGTTTATTGTACCCAAGGTACAATAAACGTTTCATACTTTCTTGCTCCCCTTTTCTGCTCCCCTTTTCTGCTCCCCTTTTCTGTTCCTCTTGCCATGTACCCCGCCCATTTCCACTTAAGTTTATTTATTCATCATACATTACACAAACAGATACATCTACTACCTTAGTTGCTCTTCTTAATGAATCATTATTTTATCTATTCTTTTCTTCCCTATCATACATCCATCCATCGATCATTGACTTAAATAATAAACTACAAGCTCCCTCCTTATGAGAATGCCAAATCATAAAATGATTGCTTCACGACTGAACGCGACCGCCGCTGCGAAAACCGCTGTGAGAGTTCGAAAAGTGAGTTACAGAATTGCAAGGCAGGTCTTTAAGCATTAAAAAGCTTTATTTCGATTACCATGTTTGTTATTTGTTATTTTTGATGCAGAATATCTAAATAAAACAATTAATATATATTCGTTGATAGCGTAATAAAGGTACTTAAATTAAATAAAAGATCTCTTATATTTACATTTATAAGTGAATGTAATGAGAAAAATTCAAATCTCATTGACACTTTCGGTTTCAATAATTATCCTTCACGAATAAAAACGATTCGCGTGTTAATGCGGTCGAATAGCAGACGTTTTCAATTATGGCACTTTAGGGGTCACCAGTGGCTCAATAAGATCAGGTATACATGCGTTTTATCTCAATGTAGTTTAATTTGATGAAAACTATATAAAACATCTACTAATATTTTTGTGAAAACCTTCTTGTAATTAAAACCGTAAAATATTTTTTTTTAATAAGTTCTGTTTATAGGTCAAAAGGCGAACATGCAACCGCGTCACCTAAAGTTAGGAGATTACTGCCGATTATGGGCACGTGTAAGTGCGTTGCCGACAGGCACTAACAGGCCTTGTAGGAACCACTTGAGGTGTTAGTGGTTTTTGCCCACCCAGTCTCTGAATAGCAGATATTTAGATGTGGGTCGTGCCCCACATACTCCTGCTTCTTTTGGGGGCAAGGGAGACCGCTACATGAGAACGTAATATTATGGACTATGGGCACTCAGGTCACTGACACCACCATGGGCAGTGGAACTGCTAGTCGTAAAAATAGCCATAAAAATGTATTTACAATACAGTACAATGCAAACCTAATATTATTATACCATGGGGTCGCCTCGTTCACGGACGCGATCTTCAGCTATGTGACATTTGGAGATCTGATACCTTCATGCGCACGCGCATATTGACATCACTCGTCTTTACAATGAAAGATACATCTACGATTTATAACGAGTACACTCCATAGTAATGATCACTTTCCTATAAAAATATGTAAATAATATTATTATTAAACTGATATAATTTCTTTGTCATAGAAGGCATGGAGGTTTTTTGACAGTTCGAGCGCTCATAAACAGTTGGTGCATAGTCGGGGATCGAACTTACGACTTAAAAATGAGAGTAGCACGTTGCAGCCACTACGTTGAGGTCAACACGGCTCTTACAGAAAAGCTGTTTTCTAGCCCATGTTTTATAAGATTTTGCTTACAAATAAGAGTTAATCCTAGTAGTATATTCTACCATAGTTTTAACAAAGATTATTAAAAACCATTACTTGAAGTAGGTTAGTATTTATGTTTTACGTTACATTTTTAACAAAAAAAATCAGTGGTGCTACAACCTATTTAGGTCTGGGCCTCAGATATTTGTTTCATGATCATTTGTTAATGTGTCGACTTTTTTGGGTCTAAGACAAGCCGGTTTTCTCACAATGTTTTTCTTTACCGTTCGAGCGAGTGTTAAATGCGCACATAGAAAGAAAGTCCATTGGTGCACAGCCGGAGATCGAACCTACGACCTCAGGGATGAGAATCGCACGCTGAAGACACTAGGCCAACACTACTCTTCACATTTTTAACATACCATTTTAATAGTAAGCATATGGGATATCCTACTGCTCTTTAAAAATAAGTATAATTAAAAATAAAAAGTATAATTTTTAAGACCAATATTTATAAATATCCTGCACAATTTTTAATTAGGTACAACTTAAATTAAAACGAAAATCAATTAAACAATTAACCTTACAAATTGTGTTTTTAATATCTTTATAGCATCTCACGAGCACATTAAAATTCAATAAATGAACATGTGCACAGACATATTTTTGCATATTATTATGTGATGATTTCATAAAAAATATATCCAGACGGAAGTATTGAAATATCTTATGGTATATATTAAGCTTTGTATGGGTTTTGGGTGGATTATAGGGCAAATATAGGAGTTTATAATTAACATAATGTATATCGGTATACATACTTACGAAACTATGGTCGTTTTAAATTCACACCCTTTCCTACGATTCTTGATTCGATCTTTATATCTCAACCCCATGCTTGACTTTAAGGAATTCATGAGTGGGTTACTTATCAGATGAGCTTCCAACACTAACTGGTTGGAGTACAAAAAGTATTTCAAAAAAGAGTGCTGCGGGAATTTGAAACATATATCGTATTGAAGTTTTATTATCTACTAGCGGCTCGTCCCGGCTTCATTTATTTTTTAAACATTTTTGTAGATATTGATATGGCCTTTAATATTGTGGAACATTTTTTTGTTCTATCATCGATAGTTTTCGCAGCGCATGTGATAAAAGATATTTTATAGGCATTTTTTACACCTTGAATACCATTATTGTAATTTTAGCAAGGATCCCTTTTTTGCCTATAGTGATATTTTAGCATTCAAATGGTGAAAGAAATTCTAAAATCGGTCCAGTACTTTTTGAGCCAATTCGTTACAAATATAAAATAATACATACAAATCTTTCCTCTTTATGGTATTAGTATAGATATATTAATTTAACTTTGTACAGATTTTTAAGGGAATTTACATGAAGTTGGACACAGTTAAAGATTATAAGGAAAAGAGTGGCATAAAGCCTATTAAATTAATAAAAAACAACATTACACGCACTACTACTTGTATGACACTGAACAAAAACACATTGGCATATTAATAGAGTAGCTATGATGAAGCCTTTGACAAAAGAATCTAAAAATTCAAATATTAAAATTCACTACGCCCACTAGTTATCAAAAATACGAACACAAAACTCTTAAAAACGAGCAAAAAGCAGTTGTTTAACTAAAACGTAATCGGTAACCAAATGATTGACGATCTGTAGACACCTAAACGATGTTCATGAAAGGTGAGATGGAAATAAACACCTTTGCAGAAGCTAAACGGTTGAATTGCATACAATAGATTCGAATGTCTTAATACTGATATTATTTCACTTACATTGTTTATTTTCGAATACAATTCGTACATCGCCTCCACATATTAATAACAGCGCACATGGCGTACGCATTAGGATTCAACTCCCGGCGAATCTTATTGATTGTTTCCGATAAAAAGCTGTCTAATATGCAAAGAAAGTAGGTTGAGTGACACATAAAGTATTAATATAATCATTAACAACTATTTTTATGTTGTAATTTAAATCAACAAAGTACAATATATAAAATATTTATCAATATTTCACCCCCAAAAAAGGAGAGCTCAGTCATTACACTTTGCCTGATTTTATTTCCATAGACCTAAACGAAGCTATTTGCCCATAAGTCCTACAGGTACAGTGATGAAATTTTTGTCAAATAACAAAGATCCGCGTAAATTTTTATGTTGTAGGTTTTTTACCCTGGAATAAGCGACATAATAATCACAAAACGCTTTTGAATAGGCATTACGTAAACCCAATTTCGATCTAATCTATTATACCAATTATATTGCTATCACCTCACCCGATTAACTAACTTATAATGTCATTCCCCGCTTACTTATAATGGGAAAAGCTCTAATGAAATGATGGCCAAAACACGCAAACAAAACATGCGTAAATATCTTAAATTTTGTTTAGTAATGTACATGATGGTATGAGAGAGTATAAAGGAATGGTAGAAATGAATAAAATTGACTGGACACTGGAAGCTGACATAAAAATATTACGTATTAAAAGCTATTATATATATGGTTATACTCGTAGTGTGATGGGTGGGTGGGAACTTAGTATGTTGGCATTACGGAAGATTGTCGTAATGCCTTATTATTGCCTAAATTTCTATTTCAAAAATAATATGAAATTAATTCACGAAAAGAATAACATATATATTATTATGTTAATATATACAAATAAATAAAAAAATACCATGTGTACCAGGGTATTTTTTTACAGATTGGGACATAGAGTGTAATGAAACAAAGTGTACAGGTAATGGTTAACAATTAGCAAAGCAAATATTATTTTAAACGTTTTAAAAGTGAAAAATATGTTTGTCAAATATTTTTCGTGTTGTGTGTTTTGTATTTTATTAAAAAAAATACACGGAAGGTTACTGAAAAAATAATGCACTACTTAAAATATAATTAAATTAAATTAGGATTGGCTGTAAGAGATCGCACCATTTAATTATATTTTTAATTATTCTTGTATGTGCAATAATGTTTGATTAAATAAAATATAATTAAAAATAAAATTTACAGATACATCACAACTAATACAGACTAGGATAAGCGGCATACTAATACATAATGTAACAAAATCCATTCGGAAAATATATTTGGAGCAGTGTGAATTTTGAGCCAAACACTGATTTTTTTATGGGACATTTGATGTAATTTTACAAGAGGAAAAGAAATTGATAAAGATATCACTTACTTCAAAACTAATTCAACAATATAATTAACGCTTTATATAAGACAGCGATTACTAAAAGACATCCAAATCCCGACAAATGCTATTAAGATGATATTTGCGGCGACAGTAATAGGTTACAGAGTAAACTTTAAGAATGGTATCTCACTAATGTGGGAAGGGCACGAAATCAGTTCTTCCATTAAACTTACTCTAGTTTGTGTAAATTATTTGTCAAATAAGATATGTAAATTAGAAATGGTTGGATATAAAGATGCATGAAACATGCACATTCCGTGTGCATTTTTGTATTCACAAAAGTAGTGATCTTACGAAATCTGATCAATTTAATTTTTGAATTACTTTACCTTCGTACAATATTGAAAGCTATTCAAAAAGATGAAGTTACTTTAACACAATTTCTATTCTTCAATTGCCATCCGCATTGTCAAGCCCTAAACGGTCTAGATAGTCCTAAGGCGGAGACCAAAGCACGGATCCTCCGATAGCTTCAGCACGCACAAGGTGAAGCAACCGCGAAAGGGCAAAATCGAGCCATATAAAACGGAGCACATCCTATCTTACAGTATTCTGCTTACGACGGATCTAAGAGTGCCTGCCTTCTACAATATAGGATAATGTATACGGTAAGTTTTTGGAAATATTCGCTAAGAGATTCTTTTTTTACAACTTTTTGTTCAAGCGCTAAAAATTAAAAACGTCATATATTCATTATTTTCTTTAACAAATATAACTACAATATTAGTAAGTATAAATTGTGTTAGAATTGCTGGAAAAGTTAACTTTATGTGATGAGTTTGCCACCATTTCCTTTTCACATTCTCGCAAAATTTTGTTCAAAATTGACATATTCAACGAGAAAGTTTACGCGGTTTTATGAAGAAGCTATAAGGTTTTAAAGTTACTTCATTTACTTCAATACGGCATATCACGACTCGTAAGGCAGAAGTTGCTTTATGGGTATTCATGAATAGATGTGACTTTAGAAGATAGTCGGTAGCACTATCATCTAACCACGACAATTCGTGTTTGTTATTAATTTTATGAATGCAGGCTAAGAATAGACCAGAATATACTTTTAAAAATTTGTTAAGTAATTATCTACCTACTATATTCCTGTATATATAATATTTATTTGGGATTTGTTTGATATAAATGACTAAACTCCTGCTCGCCTTAGATCAATAAAGATTAAGCAAAATTTTGTCTATAATAGGAATTATATTATAGATGTTCCTATTTGTACAATTTGTTCTGTTAATTCCGCATTTTTTTAATAACTTTTGCTTAGCTTTTACATTTAACATTAATGAATTATTACGTAAATTAGTTAAACTCAAGTTAAAATTTTCGTATCGACTGTAACAACTAAAAACTTATAATTATAGTACAAACAGATTGGCTCTATAGTTTAGGTTATTTATGTAGAATTATCGGAATATCTTCTCACGATTAACGGTGTCATAAGGATCGTGTACGGTGAACTTATTAATTATTTATTGCAGTTTTGATGTGAGGAGAACAGTGAAAGTTCAAAAGGTCATTCATATGAAGCTTCAATAAGCTTATGTTTTATTGATTTTATGCAGGATGCACAAGTATTTTCTATTGGAAAATTGGCAAACTATGCTGACTACACATTACTCTTAATATTTACCGAATTCTTGCAGTTATAAATAACTTCATATCAGTGTAGTATATATAAAAAACCAGTAGCACTACAACCTTTTAGGTCTGAGTATGAAATGTTTTTATCTGTTTCGTGATTAGTTTTTCTAGTAGGCCACCATCGACTTCTTGGGTCCAGGGCATTTTACGACGTTTTCTTTTACCGTACGAGTGAGTGTTAAATGCTCACATAGACAGAACTCCAATAGAGCACAGGGGGTTCGAACCAACGACTTCAGGGATAAGAGTTCCACGCTGTACCCACCATGCCAACACTGCTTTAGTCTCATTAGAGGAATAAAAGTTGTTTATAGTCCCTCTTTTTTTTCTAAGATTATTATTAATAGTCAAAAGTAATGTTTGCTCTTTTCACCTACACTCAATATAAAGGTAGCCGATAATTTATATAATGTTTCAGACATTACTCTTATCAGCGGTGATAGCGATCGTATCATGTGGGAGACTTGAACCACAGTACCTTCCACCCCGGCCTGGTTCTGGGTTTGGCGGTGGCGCTGGGTCAGGATCTGGTGGAGCAGGCAACGCCGGGCTCGGAGGCGGTTTCGGGGGTGGATCTGGTGGCGGCTTTGGGGGTGGTTCCGGTGGGGGAAATGCAGGTATGTATTTTGGCTGATAAACTTAAGCGCCTGAAATTTAAATTATATTTGTATTTTTTTTTATTTAATTATTTTACGATAACAAACAGATTGAATGCTTTTAAAGCCAATTAAATTATTATATGGAAATTAATCTGTAATCTAGATCTGTATCGTATTGAAAAACAAAGTAACAAATGTGAATTAATAAAAACTTTTGTCGATTTGAGTTTTTAACAAAAGAATAAAAATTGCAGGCTTGGGCGGCGGATTCGGCGGAGGGTCGGGCGGAAGCGGAAATTTTGGTGGTTCCGGCGGTGCCAACATTCCAATAGTAAAGTACGAAAACGTGAACAATGGCGACGGAAATTATCGTTTTAGGTAAGCTTCGATAACGTACACACATTATTAGTAATCCTTTTTTTAAAGCTTTTTAATTCAAAACACAGCGTAATCTTTGCATTAATTTCTCAGTATGTCATTATATAATATTCAAGAAATAGTGTAACATTGTTAATATTCAGTAGGTGCAATGTTTAATATTATTCAAATGTTGCAGGCCTTATTATGTTTAATAAACTAATTAACTGCACTAATTTCTAAGCAAACTAATTCAAAGTAATATGAAATGTGACTGAGTTAGCTAACTGTTGGTTTTCCCTTGCATAAGTTGTTTAACTAATAATTAGCAACTCATAGTTGCACAAGTATAATAAAAGCTCTATTTCCTCACTTCATTAAACTTTAAAAACAAACTAGTTGGGCTATAAAGAAAAATGTGATGAAAATTTTTCATAGTTATGTCCACACTTCGTTTATATCCTTCAAATGAATAATGCACATGCATACATAGCACCTGGATTTGTAGCTCTATTTAGATCAATTCGCAGTTGGTTCATCGTAATTAGGAAAGTGAGGGCTTGTCTATGACGTAAATGTCAGCACCAGCTAGATGACTAGGCTTATTAGTCATATTATTTGCAGTGAATTTAATAAGGTTGAAATTTCAATGGAACTTGTGTAACGCATCAATGTTTGAAAATCCATTAAATTTACTTTTGACCGAAGCTGCGTGTAAGTTTCTAAGTAATAAAATGATTGGCTACATTCTGAACTTTACCGCAAAAAGTGCCGATTTATTTCTAAATTATGTGTTGAAACACCGTCATTATAATTTCATTTTAAAAGTATGTTTAAATTTTACAGTTATGAAACTGGTAACGGCATCCAAGCCCAAGAGACAGGTTCACCAAGAGCCCAAGGTCCAGAAGGGCCAGCTGTTACGGCCGAAGGGGGATTCTCGTTCCGCACTCCTGAAGGACAGCAGATCTCTCTTAGTTACACAGCTGATGAGAACGGCTTCCATCCAGTCGGTGACCATCTGCCCACTCCTCCTCCTATCCCTGAAGCCATCCTTCAATCTATTGAATTCAACAAGCGCAACCCATCTTCGTGAGTTTCAGTTATTTGTTTTGCGAATTAATTGATAAAGTAAATGTGATTTTGTTTACAAACAAATCATCTTCTTCTTCGTCTTTTGGTTTGGTTTGGTATCAAAGTCCAGAGACTATTTGTGGAGTGAGCTCAATAAATCTTAAAATATCATTTTACAGGGAAGGCGCATATAACGGCGGATCTGGAAGCGGCTCCGGTGGATTCGGAGGCTCTGGTAGTGGTTCTGGAGGATTTGGCGGCTCTGGCAGTGGTTCTGGAGGATTTGGCGGCTCTGGCAGTGGTTCTGGAGGTTTCGGCGGATCTGGTAGTGGCACTGGAGGTTCCGGCGGATTCGGTGGTTCCGGAACAGGAGGTTTCAAGGGATCTGGCGGAGGCGGTTTTGGCTCAGGAAACGGTGGTTTCGGCGGTTCAGGTTCCGGTTCCGGTGGCGGTGGCGCCGGTGGTGGCTACCACTATTGATCTCTCAGCAAGTTATACGAAGAGAAACGATGATATAGTTATTTATGCGTAATGTTAATGGTGCTTTTTGAAATGTTTTCATTTAAAACTTTCCATAGGAATGTAATTTACTTTTCTTTTAATGTCATACTATTTTCAGATTTTTACTTTTATTGTTATTTTATTGAACTTAGCTTAACTTCTGGAATAATTCCTTAGTGTGCAACAATTTTGAAAACATTATGTGTTTATAAAGAATTCAATTAGATTTTAGCCCCTGGTAGTTAGATATAATTATCATTTAGTAAGTTTATCTTAGCAGAACTCTGATTCGTTTTAATTTGAAATTGCTTATTTATGTTAATCGTATTATGTTTTTTATATCTAAGCTCAGCTTGACATGTATCTTGCCTAGGACCTAAGATTAGGATCTAAGACTCTGACGTCATTGAACCTAGGACTGTGATACCACGATAACGCATTACACAATAAGTTAATACGTATAATAATGATGGTGTTATGTAAATATCAAGTATAAATAAACAGTTGTATGAGAATATAGCATTTTATTTTCTTATCACAATTCATTCAAGAGTTTATTACCAGTTCTTCTCTTACGTTCTACGCCCTTAATTTGAGGCAGTAAATGTAAAATTTTAAGCATTAAATTTTTCTTAAAGCATTTCATTCATTCAAGCAAGTGTACATTGTGACCTATATGAATAAATCATTTTTGACTTTGACATTTAAAAATATAAATCTCACTCTCTCTCTCTCTCTCTCTCTCTCTCTCTAGGTAACCCATATCTGAGTATCGTGGTCAGATATATAATAAATTATGGCGCGAATAATCCTCCACCAATTTTAGTCCTGCGTTTCTTTTATAATAAATAGTAACATTTACTTATTAAACAACAAATATATTTCGCATCGCCGGTTACAGGAAGAGAAATCTGTTTTCAAAGAGAATTTTGTAATTTCAAGTCTATTTTTGTAATTATTTTCTAATATTTACCATTGTAAAGTAATTTTAAGCATTTTGGTTGTGTACGCCGGCCGCACCTATTATCGCGGCCACATATTGTTATAATTATACAACATGAAAGAAGAAACAAGTAATACAAACTTGTTTCTTTTCTTTTGTTTTCTTTTACGAGTGGTTTTATTGGTCCTGCTATAAGTAAATAAACAATGAATTGACTTGATTGACGATGAATGAACGTTATCATTTTCGAAACTATCTTTAGCTTAATAACCTTAATTTAATCATCGTGAAAACGCATTTCCCAAATCTCCCATGGATCTTATGACTCACTTCTAATTTGCAAGAAAACTCAGCAATTTCAAGTTGTGTTTAAATGCCTTTTTCCATACTTGCATGCCACAATAGACAATTATATCCTAAAGTAATTTTTGTTTTGAAGTGAACGATGACTAAATGAGACTGACTAAAGAGATTTTGTCTTCGTCTATAGTCTATACCACAAATAACGACCATAGCTTCTTCTATACCATAGTTAAGATGTATGAAATTTAATTAACATAAATTAATTGTCACTGACGAGACAGAAGATTAACTGTAGCTTTAATTTAATAATTAATGCTAATCTTATTAGAAAGTATTCCTTTGTGGCTTATTTGTAGTAAATAACTTTAAATTGAATTTTCCAAGTAAAACTTACTTGTTTGGCTAATTTCCATTGTTACTATAAATAAAACTTTGTGTTGTCGCCTTGAAATTAAATTATTCATTTACAATAAAATCCCTATTATATTCCAATCTTGATCTAAACCTTAAAACCTAGCACTACCGCGTTTTTTTTTAATGTGGTTTCCTCAGTAGGCCTATTCTACAATTTGATATTGATAAAAGCGATTAAAATTAAAAAACAGTAGAAAAATGTATTACTCCTACTCGTAATCTTCAATTACTTCTTGCTGATCTTCGTCGTCTTCTTCTTCTCCTTTTTCTTCTTTTTCTTCTTCATCTTGAGTGCAAGTGAATAGCGTCAGAGGCGATGTATCCCTTGTTAGTTCATCAGTATCAAACGAATCCTCTGCTGTTGGTGATTCAACTTTAGAACACGACCGTTCTCGAAAATTCGTGCATGCAAGAGAACAAAACAGTCCAACTTTTTTGCAACCACATTTAGCACTGCATCCTTTTTTACAGTTGCGAAAAATTGAGTTCAGCAGTTTTTCCGGCGCAGGTGGAAGTAAAGACTGGATTGGTTCCAATGCATTATCGACCAACTTCCAACCCCAATATGTTGGGTCCAGCTGATAACCAAGCCCCGTTGGAACTTGAAAAAGATTTTATGTTACAGGAGGCAGACGGGCAGGAGGCTCATCTGATGTTAAGTGATACCGCCGCCCATGGACACTCGCACTGCCAGAAGGCTGGCTTTTTCCATGGGTCGTAACGATGGGGAATTTTGAAAAAGTTGTTTTGAACAAATTTACTCAGTTTCAGCTTGATGGTAATTCTGGTAGCTTCGCTCTTGTTTTTTGACCTAATTTGACCGGACTATTTAAGAAATAACTACGCTTATAAAACTAAGAAAATCAGTTTGAGTAAAAGTGAGCAAAATGTACAGTCTTGGCTCGTACACATAACTATTTATCAAAGTTTAAAGTTTAGACCAAAACAACAAGTCGATCTCAGTTACTTTATTGCTTGTATACAAATTAAAAAACAATTAAAAATATCATTGCGTATCACAGTCCTTGCTTGTTGAGGTACGTCCGGTCTTAGTAATAGTTGCGGCCACCGTTGCTGAAAAAAACAGAGGATAAACATGAATCAAATTTAAACAGCATAATTCCAAGGTTCATAGAAAGGGCTGACATTTAATACAAAGGCCATGAGAATCTTATGCGAATCGTTTGCAGTTTAGTGCTTTAAGAGTTTATTGTTTTTCTTATTAAGTGACGTGCTCTGAGGGGTCTGAAGATTTAGTCTTAAGACTCCTGTGTGTCAAAAACGTATTAATGTCATTAACTATGTTTCGATTCAATCCATCCGGTCAGCCATAAAATTCCATAAAATCACACTAGTATGGAGAATTAGGAACAAAACTTTCTTTTTTAAACACTAATAAATATACATTCGTATGGCATCAGCGGTCTAAATTTTAAATAAATATTTTTTTGTTTAATATTTCTAGTGAATAGAATTCTTTTTTTTTTGGACAACGGGCAGGAGGTTCACCGTTTGTTAAGAGTCATACCGCCGCCCATGGACATTCTCAATGCCAGAGGGCTTTTAATAATTGAATATAATTCTTGATTTCATTGAATAAAAGCATAAATATATTAAAGCAATTTTTGAGTTCATATAATATGTTTAACATATTGAATGCCACTAAGCCAATTGCGTAAATAACTTCAACGGTTGAATTGATTTACTAAGAAAATATGCGCCGCTAGGATATAAATATTATTTAATTTTATTGCAGTGACACGAGAAGCTCCTATAAAATAACTCTAGCAAAGTTCATCTGTCACATGAAATAGTAGAATGAATTAATCGTAGCCGCATTCACTTGTTAAAACATTATCTAATCCTTCTTTATAGCTTTAACAAGATTAAATAGCATACATAAATAAATGAAATAATATTCTTACAATGATTTTTGTCTATTACATAGAACAGGAAAGCGTCATAGTTAATAATGTATTTAACAAATATAAACGGATTTTATTCTAAAAATGGGTGAAGAAGGTTTCTTCAATAAAATAGCTCTTGTAAGATTCTAGTTTTGATACCCTCTGCAATAATTAGGTATTTGTTTATATCAGCTACATTGTTATTTTAACGATATTGGTAACAAATTAAAAATGTATACTGCTTGGAATATATGTAAAAGATACTAAAATTCACTATTTGAAAAAGCCAGTATTTAAATAAAAGCAAAACTTGTCAAACATTGTATACGTATATAAGAATGATCCTATTAAGTAGTTGTAGAATAATAAAAAATTATGACCAAATGATAACTTTGGTTTTTTTTTGTTAAAAAATATTAATTGACGTATTAAATACATTAAACAATTTAAGATGCAAGTATTCAGGTACAGTTCATACAAAATGTCAGTTTAAGATGCACAGCTTCAATACTTATTTTATGTAAACATTAGCGTTATTACTTTGCCAAACTTACGGTATTCTTTAAATTATTTAAGGGATTTTAGTCGCCTGACGCTGATGGCATTAACCTTAAATCAGTAAGGTAGTCGTATTTGCTATGTCAAATCTACAGGCGTAAGGTATGTTTACAAATCTATAGTGCACATTCGAATTACAAACTTCTATTGTAATCCATAATATTGTATAAAAAAGATGAAAAAAAAATTGGTTATTGTAATTAAATCACATTTGATTGTTAATTACCTCAATTACCTACTTATACTAGACTACTGTACTATTATAGTACTTTAGAACTATGTATTTAATAATTTTGATAATGGCACCAAAATCTTTATCTATAAAAAATATGGTTTTAAATAATAAGGGTAAAGGTCATGAGCTATCATTTTACATTTTACAATATCTTTGTTTGAATTTTCTTTAAATGGCTAAATCAGTATGTAGAATAATTCTCCACTAAACAAGCCGCTGAACCAATATATATAAAATACTTACGAAGGGTTTTGTCTATTGTATTCCAAGGAGCGCTGAATGGCAGCAGGAATCGGCGGTGGAGTAGGGAGGTGTGATCCCACTGGGTGGAAACCGTTCTCATCGGCGGTGTATGTGAGTGAGATTTGTTGTCCATCTGGGGCCCGATAGGAGAACCCACCTTCTGCGGTTACAGCAGGGCCCTCGGGGCCCTGAGCACGGGGGGCCCCACTCTCGTGCGCCGAGATGCCCGTCGGCGTATCATAACTGGAACGTGACTGCTATTAGCCAAATGCAATTTGTATTGCGGAATGATAGACCTTAAACCTCCAACATAATAAATAACATACAAGAAATATTACTTTATGTAGGTATTTCAGTAAATCGCGCCTAGGATCTTTCACACTCGGTTTATTCTTACCAAAGAATTTTTAGTAGGTAGATAAAACCGATTAATTGTAGACTAAAATGGTGTCATTAAAAATAAATCAGTGGCGCTTTAACCTCTTTAGGTCTTGGCCTCAGATTTCTGAATCTGTTTCATGATCATTAATCTAACACGCCATCGACTTTTTGGGTCTAAGACATGTCGGTTTCCTCACGATGCTTTCCTTCACCGTTCGAGCAAATGTTAAATGCAAAAAAAATGCGCACATAGAAAGAAAGTCCAAGTGCACAGCCGGGGATCGAACCTACGACCTCAGGTATGAGAGTCGCACGCTGATGCCACTAGGCCAACACTGCTCACGGTTACGATGTTTTTTTTTTTTTAATATTTCTAATGCATTTAGGTAGTGTCTTGTTTCCTTACCTGAACCTGTAGCTGCCATCACCATTATTAATGTTTTCAAAGTTGAAGGGGGCAGCATTGTTGCCACTGTTATAATTACCACCGCTGTAGCTGTACCCTGGCAACAAGTGATCGAGACGAGCAGTCGAAGCCGAAGCCACTAACAATATTAAACAAACCTGAAACATTTAGTACGTCATAAATATATTATTCCTATTTCCTTACATATTTCCGATTATAACAGTCCGTATATAAAGTAAAAACCAAAATTATTTATTATTTCAGGCAAACTTTCACGAAAATACACATAACATATAGTTATTAAGAAAAAAAGAAACTAAACAGGAACAAAAAACAAAAAACAAAAAAGGATGCACGAAAAATAAAAAGTAAAAAGTACACATGAATCATAATAATTCAATTTAAGATCAGTAATGTAAAATATTTGTTAGGTTTAACAAATGTTTTCGATTCTCACCAATTTTGACATGATGTTGTATTTTATCGTGTCGATAATTTAATACTGATATATCGTAAGTCGCGGCGTGGAATACAGACAAGAGGGATGTTCGGGTCTTATATCTGTCGAATTTGCCCTTTCCGCGCGTTGCCTCACCTTGCGTGCATTGCTGATCTGCTTAGGAATCTGTGGTCTAAGTGACAGGAGGACCGGATTTCACAGCTGTCATCTATGATATCCGGTCTCGATATTTCTTTTTCTATAATTATTTTAGAGAGGTAGTCGTTGAGACCACCATCGTGGTTGATGCTTTAAGATACAATTTTTGAATATAAATTTCAGTTTCTTGAATATTTTTTTATTAGATTTTTATGTATCTATCTATCTCTAACTAACATATTTATGAATATAACGTTAATACTTTTGTACCATGTGACATAAAGATAATATAAACGTACTTTGCAACTCTTTATATGAATCAATAATGAAATTTACCATATGTTTAGGGAGATGTAATAATAATAAACAAATTTATACAATTATTTAATTCAAATATTAAAGATAAATACTCAAGCCTACAATACTTAGTGCTATTGTACTGTTTACTTTTACGATATGGGCACAGAAGACTGAATTCTTGCCTTTTATAAAATCGTTAAACAGATACAGAAATCTGAGGCCGGCCCGGCCTATAATGTCACAGCAGCACTCGTTGTTTTGCTGTTTGCTTTTATACCACTTGTGTAGATGCGATCCTAGGGTGTCCTTACGGCCCAGTAAGTTCCCGATCGAGAAAGAAAAAATCGAGTAGAATATCACCTAAAAATGTTAACCAGGTAAAGGTATATCATAATCTTATACAATTCATTATTCCGCCAGCTTATAACTTGGACATTATTTTCTCACGGGATGCATTCAGTTCAAACCCCGCCTAAGAACCGCCCGCAGCTATACAAGGTGACATGACGGTTGGACTCACTTCATAATTATCGCCTAGGGTTTATGTACTCTATAATATGCATATTTTCATAAGGTCGCTATACTAAAATAATGTGCAAATTATGAATAAATTAAGTATAAAATAGAATGTGTCTCTCATAATGTACAACAACTATCCCTCTACACTATTTCACTGTCCATTGTCTTCACGTCAAACATAAACTATATGTATAATTGTTTGGTCAAATGTATTTTTAAAGCAACCCTCAAATTCCTGTGTACCTAGAACATAGTGCATGAGGGGAGTTAAGGAGAAGGTATGCCCGTCTTCTGTCACCTTTTTTATTATTTTTATTACTCTTTAATGTATAATATTCTACGGTTTCGATATTTGTAAATGTGTGAGGAACATGTATACTAACTTTTTTAGTATAGTAGTTTTATTGTAAGAGTACATTGTCTTCACATATAATTAATTAACTAATGTAAACAAAATATTGTAAACCTATTTTAAAAGAGTAAGTGTGGAGTTTCTTGCCCATTCTTCTCCACACGAAACTACCTTTTGGAAGGGGCAACTAGAATCTTCTTTGTATTTTGTTTGACGTTCAAAAGTGCCATTTTAGGTGGTCTAATTGAAATAAATGATTTGATTGATTGATTGATTGACCTATGCTGTCCACACTATAAGGTCATACCGCTGAATTCCTGTAGAAAGCGAAATCAACCCCATGGGCCTCTTTGATGCGGTCGTGTTGGTATAAGGTGGTTTTAGTGACAGCTTACCCAGTTCTCTGAGTAGCAGATTGCCTGGATTGAATCAAGTCCCACTGTTGCTTTTACTACTGTGGAACATTTGTGGTTTTAAAAAAAGAAGATAGTGCCACGTTTTGTATGACTTGTAAAACAATTGCTGGTACCACCATTTGTACATTTAACCTTGATGTAACAAAATTGGATACAATTACGATGTAAATCAATTGATTTTAGCCAATACTAAAGAGCACTATTGTTCCATTTAATAATTCTAAAGGTTAGAACACTATTATGTTTAGGATAAGGTTAGACACGCCTACCTCACGTTGGCTCTGCTTGTCTTCTCCTTGATGTAAAATCAAAATATCATTAATTCATGTAGATAACACTTAGGGGCCGTAGAAGTATTACGTAAGCAGATTTACTCCAATTTATCCCCCCTCCCCTTCCTCTTGTCATCAAAATTAAGCAAAGCTCTCAAAAATAACAGTACATAGAGGTATTAATTTTTTTAGGAATCCTCGAAAATGCATTTCGTAATCAAGCATAGACAATGTGTGGGTAATTGGTAAAAAAGTAAATATTTACTATTGACGTAATTACCAAACAAGAAAATCAAAGAACCTATAGTACTTACGTAATATTTCAACGGCCCCTTACTGCAAGTTCTCAAGCCAATGCCGAAGAACGGACGAGAAGAACTGGCAATCTCTGAACTCAACTATCCGTCACTCTTTTAAATCACCACGTTTATTTTTTTACAAAACGTTTGGAAGCACCTTCAACGATTACATCATGCTAAAGCGGTTATTGTTTCCGTAATTAAATTTGTTTATAAGCTTAATTAATAACTTACAATATTTTAAAGTGAAACTTCTTTAGGCGCATGAGGGTAGAATTTTAACGGAACGTCACGTAGATGTGCAGCGTTTTTGTCGAAGAAAAGGGAGAGAGCGATTGAGACCGATTGAGAGAGAATGAAAAGGGTGAATTACCTTATAGAAATTCTATTTTTAAAATTAAAATTTCGTAAAGAGAATTTATAAAATATGTATTTGTATAATATTATATTTTATGCAAAATAATTTATTGAAATCTCAAATGACGAATTGTGAATTAAAATGCCACATGTTTTAATTATCGAAGAAATAAATTAAAAAAATTCAATTTATTATTTGTATTCATTTTCGACACTTAATATTTTAATGACAATTAAATTCCCAAAATGTCTTCCTTTTTCCCTCCCTATGAACAAGAGTTAAAAATTAGTTTGCCGAAGAAGTTTCACTTCTGACATGTGTACTATGTACACACGCATTTTTTTTACATATTTTACGCTTTTTATATTATATACTTCAAATTGAAGGTAACAAATTTCAAATCATAAAATTCCTAATTACGATTGTCTTAAATGGTTTATAATTGTTTTACGTCTTTTATCCTTACCGTATCAATAATAATTAACATTCACAAGTGAATAACAAATTGTATCTTGTTAACTGATTTACTAAAACATCTTCATTAGTGTCTTACATGTTTATTACAACGTCCTAAAGATCACTTGAGTTATACAGCGAACCGACAATATTTTAGCGACAGACAGTTCACTGTAAGAGGTTGGCATTTCAGTAAATAAAACGATTCTTACGAGTTACCAGTAATAACGGACCACCGACGTATGCGATCGAACTGATATTTATTTGATAGCAATACACGCGATGTACTCATTGAACATAATGCTAATTTTGTATTGATATCACAATGAACGCATTGTAATAATTTAATGGTCAAAGGAGTTTCCAAGTCGAGAAAATACAGGCTTTTATATTGAGTCGCGTAGTTGGTACTAGGTAACGTTATTATATTTTGTCAGTGCTCTCCGGACAAACTAATAATTCCTTGTTGAAAAAAACCTGAGACAAAAATATTCAGCAAAATGCTAATCTAACAAGCAATTATACATGGAATGTCAAATTAATAATTCGCGCCAATTGATCATAGATTCAGATGTTTTTAATTTTTTTTTTCTTTATGGCTCTGACACGGTTTGTGCAATAGCCAGCGTCAAGTATAAGATTTTTTATAATTCGTGCTTGCCTTAGAAATTCGACCGTGTCCTCCATGTACGGTTTAAGCACTCGCCCGGTACCGCACAACCCTCCCAAAGGCCGAGAACAAATTTAAATTAAATTAAAACTTGCCCTCGAACCGGGAGTCGAGCCCGGTACCCCTCACCTAGCTGCCACAAAATAAGACCGCTAGGCTATGAGGCCCTCTGTTTTTATATTAAGAATAATAATTGAATGATTCAAATTTAGAATACAAATTTTGATGTATAATTTTTGCATGAGCACATGTTCATTCGTTTCAATTTTGAATTTACTTATTATAAGGTAACTCAAAAAATATTTTCTTGACCACGGGGTTACGAGACTTGAATACGTAATTCATAATATGTGATAACCGTGCCAACAACGTATTTAGAGAATCACAGGAATGTTAAACCTGTAGAGCGGAATCTCTGCATTGTTTACATTTTACTGTTATGCAATTGGATGTTACATGCCTCTGCCAAATTGTTTTCATCTCTAGAATATCTATGGACATGTGGGTTTAAAAAGCTCTTGATATGCGAGCCATGCTCGTTTCAAAGAAAAAAAGTATATTTTGCAGATATTTACATGAAACCGTACATACGTAATTATAAGTGCATATGCGGTGAATAAATTTCGTTTAAATTTTAGATAAGGGAGTTTGCTGAATACTGAATAAGTCTCTGATTACTAAATAAGATAGGCATTGACTTCAATAGAATTCTTTATTTCCATATTTCTTCAGGATCTTAGAAATTAAATCGTAGTGAAGGGGCGAAGCTATTATCGTCTTTTTAAGAATGCCTAATTAAAACTTTTCAAGTTATTTACAAAACATTCAACTTTGTATAAACTGCGGAGATAATTAATTAAGAAAATATTATCTATTATTACGGCGCAGTTCTCTTTGATACTTTGTAAAGTATTTTATTACAAAGAAACGGAATACATTTTCGTCATTATTTTTGAGTCTGTGGCGTCATCCCTTCACTTATATTACGTTTACATTTGATCTATTGAGATTGATCCCAACTAGGTATACTAAAGTCCTAGGCGAATTATTTACTTAGTAGTGGTCTGTACCGTCTTTGCTCGGCGGTTCGGATACATAATTTTTATATCTACTTTTATATATTAGCTTCGCTGTGGCACATTATGAATTGAAACAAAACAAAGAAAACATTTCATATAAGTCTAATTTTGCAATACTTGTAGAAAAAAATAATGAAAAAATAAAAATAAATAAAAAAAACGATTATATATATCATGCTAAAATTTCAGCTCGATCGGTGCAGAACTTTTTCAGTTTTTAAAGCGTATACAAACCAACATTACATTTATATATTATATTATATAGATAGTTAATAGTTATTGTATAGAAATAGTGAAATAGTTATTGTTCATTATGAGTATATTCACATACAAAAATTCTAATATTTCCTCTTTATAATACTTATTAGTATGCTATATGAACTAAACTTATACGTTATATTAATATTTCTAAATACCTGAGTATAATATACCTTTGTATAAAGACAGAAGAACCTCGTTAAGGGTTATTCGAATATAGAATAACGAATTACACCTTACTACGTATATATCAACACACTTGTATACCATGTTTTCCACTTTACATAGCTAAACTGCATCTGATAAATTTTGATAGAGCGATAGGATAATGTTTATCAACCTCCTTCTTCTTCTGGTGACTCTCAATGACTGGAAGTTAGCCGTCAGTCTCTTGAAGCGTGTCTTGTCCTGTGCCAGATACAGCAACACTTCCGCTGTCGCAATACCCGTCCTCAGTGCTCCAGGAAGGAATTCCAGGCTGTGTAATGTTCCCTAACATCTCTTCTTCTTGCCCGCTCTACGCCCTTGACTTGCGAACTGTAAAGATAAATTTAGAATCAATTTAACTTCTTTTCTGACATCATAAGTGTATAGTATTGTCTTTGATTAACATAACTTTTATTCATTTAATAAAACACTATGACCACCACCGTGACCACGCACGCTGTAAAGCACGCGAAACGTCGGATAAATTTAAAATTATGTTAAATAGTTGTAAATTTATAATAATACATAACTTCAATCCGGTCAAAATAGTGTTTTATCATAAGTGTACTTGTTTACCTATATGAATAAAGTTATTTTGAGTTTGAGTTTCGAGGGACGACAGCAAAACCTTCATTCTGTTGAAAAATTCTCAAGATTTCAATTCGAGACCAAATTTACTGATCAGCATTCCACTGGTTTATAACCCAAGTTCCGAAGCTACGTAAGTATTAAATAACAAACTTGTGTGACAGTTACAAAGGCACAAAGCATATAAATAAATATATAGTAAGTAAAAGGCATTTCACCGGTGTGGAAAATTAACAATATGACCCTAATCCCAAGCCACATGAATGTTATAAAGTTCTTAAAATAAATCGAAAAATTACTTAATGGCTTATTTCCCTTGTGGCACATAAATTTTCCTGGTTTGACAAACAAAATTACGCCATAGTTCGGGGATATATGAAAATATTATTTCACGACTTTTCTAATAATTGATAGTCTGTAAACTGCTCTAAAATATGTCAGCGAGTATTATGTAAATAGACGGCTTAAGTATAATTTATGATTTTAAGTATACTACGTCTAATAAATATCAGAAAATCACAGGCAACAAATAAATTATTATATATAGTAGATGGAAACCAATCTCAAAGGTTTTACAGAATAGTCTCAAACTAATGAACGTAATATTTATAAGCCATTGTGGTACTTTGTGATTGGATTTGTAAGCTTATAATGAATAGCATGAACCTTATTGTCTAATAACGTATCTACTTGATAAGATGTTTTAAAAGAAAGATTTTCTTCAATTCATCTATACATTATAAACAAAACACAAATCTTCACTATACAAAATTGGTGTACTTCCAGGGTCATTCTCAATCAGGAAACGTTCCAAATTCAAAAATATTAACCTCAACTACCGAATCCAACGTAAATCACAATTCATTTCATACCTCAAATCTTTCGCACAGCTTTGATGTTCATCAGTACCTCCGAGCTCGCCGTCCGGCAATCTGCCAAAGTATTACCATAAAACAAAATTGCTTGTAATGTATGTGGTTAACCTTTAGCAGATGAAGAATTTATAGCACATAGTCTTTAACAGGTCGCTTTTACAACTTTAGTTACAACGCTAGGACATTGTTGTGCATCGAATATGTCTATTTATTTCAGTATTGTTCTGAGATTCCATTTGAGGATTGTTACAAATTACAGATACTGTCAACTACTGAAAAATCCAGTGCTGCTACAACGTATTGGATTCAGATATTCAACTGATCGGCCTTCTGTGCCTGATACACGCCGTCGACTTTGGGGTCTAAGGTATGCCGGTTTTGGTATCACGATGTTTTCCTTAACTGCACGAGCGAATGTTAAATGCATACAGACACAAAATCCATTGGTGTACTATTTTTACTTATTAATTCTGAACAATTGCTTACATTAATTGCTGAAAATATTCGTTTGCCATATCAATGCGTTATGGTACATAAAAGCTGTATTCACACTAAAAAGGATAAAAACATTTTTTTTAATATATCACCTAATGGACACACATTAGGTAATTATTGCAAAATTAAAATTTATAAAATTTAAAATTTATTAGTTTCCATGAATGTTTCCTTAAACAGAATAAGGGGTTTTTTAATAGTATTAAAACGCATTTATTTTGATAATCACATTTTAAGTTGGTCCAGTAATCAAGGTTTAAATATTAAATCCTACGAAAGTGTTCTTTTGTAAATATTATACCGATAATTCTCTGTACCTCATAACTGCGCAAGTATAATCGCGGGCAGATATTTACATGATATATGCTCTACCATATACCTATTGAAGAGCTTACATGATTCATCCGTCTGTTTATTTATTAAACCCACATGTGTAGTATCAACAGCGATTTAGATAATGTATCGGAAAAACCTCTCCAAACTTCATTATTTATGATTTGTTTTTAATATGAGAGCTATATAAAACAGTATACTGATGTCTATGAAAACGTTTGGACTGCGTGGCTACAGATTGTTTATTACTAGAGTATTCTAGAGCTTTCCATGTACATAATAAATTATTTCATTATTTTTATTTACACTGCCACAGGGACGAAACCTTTTAAATTTATTTTAGTTTTCCATTTTTAAATTCGAGGTACTGTCACTGTATTAGTATTACGCTTATTATTACGTTTATTAAAAACTAGGAGACTCGGCCAAGTGTTGCTGTGGCTAAGATTTTTGTTATATTACATAGTAGTAAACTATTCAAGAGAAAAGGCAGGAGAACACCAATCCACCATGCTTTTTTGGTGGTTATGCCATTAAATTGTAGCTTATGTGAAACGTTGGTAATTATTTTGATAAGGATCAATACCTAGGTACGAATAAAGAGCCTTTTCTAGCGGTGGTATTTTAATAAAAAAAATTATAAAAGGACGCTTATTGTGACGTAACTATAAAAGATAGAGACATGCCGTCGCGACATTTTTTATAGATAGTGATGTGTCCTGAAAAATTGTAATTCATCATTTTGTTCTATCATTAATAGTTTTCGCAGCGCACACGATTGAAGGAAGTTTTTTGTTTATTTTTTTACAATTTGGGTTAGATTATTCAAGTTTTAGTAAGCATCCCTAATTTTTTGAAAATGAAACATAGCCTATGTCACTCGGGAATAGTGTAGCTTGCCAACGGTGAAAGAATTTTAGAAATCGGTCCAGTAGTTTCGGAGCCTTTTCATTTCAAACAAACAAAAAATCAAACCTTTCCTCTTTATAATATTAGTATAGATCTATAGCGCGGTGTGTTTCTTGATAACATAATGTCGCAAGCCAATTTATGATGTATCATTTGACCAGGTCAATTAATACAAATTACATAATTAGTGATTTACGTTATAAACGGTCTGTGATAATATATTTATATTAGTAATACAATAATTTGTTCTGATATAAATTTGATTTTATGCATAAACTTTTAAAATCAGGTCCTAGCCAGAATCTGATGCTAAATTAAGTTGATAATTAAGTTTTCATGATAATTTATTTATTACAAAACGTTTCATTAAAGACTAATATCAATCGGTTCATATCCCTAGTAGTTTAGTATTACAGTTCAAACCAGTACAGTTCAATTTCATTTATTTAAATTTTTAAGAAACTCATTCAACAAATACATGATAATTAACCTCTAGGTGTTTGTTCAAGCTGGTAGAAGCCGTCGACCGCTTATGATCGTCAGTTTCAGTGGGAATTAATATGTAAATGACCCTTAACTCTTGAGTATCTGGAGCTGACATGAGATAGGTACAGACCTTGTACTCGTATATGTCCTTTCTGCTTTTGCTTTGCTTCAAAATCGGTAATACAAAAACGGTTTTAGCTCTAATTTTTTGTTTTCATATTTGTATCAATTGGCGTATAAGACTAAATCAGGACTAGCCAGTATATTATATTGATAACGTCAAAGTGCCGTTTCAAATTTCAGCTAAGTATGACAGTATGACGCTGGATACCAAATTCCAGTACTATCACTATTAGTACCATCAGTACAAAATAAATTATTGATCTACAAACAGGTCCTGACACCTGTATGGACTTTTGGTTGCCAGCTATGAGGCTGTACCAGTAATAGCCACATCCAAATAATCCAACGATTTCAAAACAAAGTGCTCAGGGGAATAGTCAATGCTCCCTGGTACATTCGCATAGCGACATCCATCGGGACCTTAATGTAGAGGACGTCGCCATATTAATAAAAAAGACTGCTGGAGCCCACGAACATAGGGTTCCACCATCACGGGAATGTCAAGCCTATTCAACTCCTTGACACCACGGGCCTAGTGAAAAGACTGAAAAAGACAAAACCATTTGAAATAGTGAATTAGTGTTACAAGTAGCGGCACGAAACTCTAGCGCTGACCGTTATTGCGCAGAAGTAAAAAATAAGGTACCTGAGGGGGGCTAGTGGGCGCGCGTAGCGTCGATTGGCTCTCCAGTCGCATTCCGTCCCCCGCGCGACTGTACACATGCGCAGCAATCCCCTCCACGTATCGGCCAGCGCTAGACTTACGTGCCGCTGCCTATAGTTAACGTTAGACTTACCAAAAAAAAATGCAAAATTCTAAAATCAAAAATCGTTTATTCATATAGGTAGGTTGTTACATATAGGAATGTACATTTATGAACGTCAAAAAATTTATATATATGAAATGCTTCTAATTTTACGTTTACTGCCAGTTCTCAAATCAAGGGCGTAGAACGGAAGAGAAGAACTGGCAATAAACTCCGCCACCTTTTTTTATCGCCAAGTTTTTTGTTTTACACAATGTTTGTAAGGAGCTGCAACCATTACACCATGTTCCACATGACATCTTAAGTAATTAATAACAATAAAATAAATTGAAACCAAAGATTTCAGCAGTAGGCATGGTGAAATAGGAGCACGCATTTACATTCTCGTGGGAACAACACGCAAATATTATACTTAGTCGAAATAACCAACACCAAACAGTGGTAAGTGCAAAAAAAAATAGAACACAACAGTGTCCATAATTTTTTAGAGACTGTAAGTAGTGTTATTGGACACTTTCTTATGTTAAATATCCTTTTATATTAAATTAGGTAAGACTTAAATTACTTATAATTCTTGAATACTAGCGGACCCAACAGACGTTGTCCTGCATGATATTTCAAGCGATTAGGATATTAAACAAATTATGAAAGTACCGATAAAGGCAGATTTGTGACTCTAAACCATCCAGGGGTGGAGCCAACGCATACAAAAAAAATCATTGGTATCGGTCCAGTCGTTTAAGAGGAGTTCAGTGACATACACACGTACAGTATTATATATATATATGTTACCTATCCTATCTTTGAAGATAGATCAAACTGCACACGGTGTAAAATTTGATTGAAATCGGTTAAGTAGTTTAGGAGTCCATTGCGGACCAACAACGTGACGCGTAATTTATATATACGTATATTAAGATATATGAGCTCTCAATGCGTATAAACGTTTTGGCGAATCTCCAAGATCAAGTTTTATTCTAACACTGATAATTTATGGAACCCCATCCAGATCAGGTTTTTAACTATTCACTTATTCAAAATTTGCCTGGATTATTTGGGCGTCTTAGAAGGTAGAATGCGAAAGTGAATCTTCTGGTCTCTGAGATGGGGAATTTACCGTCCGTTATAATTTACTTTACCGGAATTAGTGGACCACTAGCTACTCTAAATAGCGAAGACCCTGGGGTAGGCGATCGAGGCCGAGTCCCGCCTACCCCTGTGGTTCCGGTATGAAGTATTAAAGCATGCCCACTTCAAAAATCACCTATTGATTATTAATAACTAAGTTCGAAAATAAATAACAAATAACAGATTGATCTCACTCGGCAAAATCTTAAATAAAAATTTGTTTAATTTGTTTATTGGTTAAAATATTGTACGTCAACATTAAAAAAAAGGGAATTTCTAAATTTACATTTTATAAAACATTGTTCTAGGCTCATACCAGACGAGGCAATTTTTTTAAGTAATATGGGTTTATCAACTTTAAGTTAAATATCTCATGTTGCTTAACTTGATTGATCTGTGTAATATTATAACTACGGACCCATAAGTAGGTACACCGTAAATTAAAGTGGAAAGCGGTCGCGACATTGTCAAGGCCGCGGCGCCGGCGCCTGTTGCGGTCCCGACTCTGCAACTTAAATGAGAGCCACCTACACTACGTTTGTTTTTTCGTTATTAAATAATCATAAATTATTTCAGTCTTAAACGAAAGCCACTTCAGTACGAAGTTTTTAATTATATAATTACAAATGATTAATGATCTTTCTTAGTAAATCTTTTGAAACGTTTTTAGTAAACGGTCCGATCAGTTTTAATTCAAATAAATACATGTAAAAAGAATGAAGAAAGCAATTAATTCTATTTCGACCTTTAGAACAAATGGTTGCCAAAAGGAAGTTTTCCTTCATTTAGTTGTATCTGATAAAAATATTGGTGATATATTTATTAAAAACTTTTTTAATTTTGGCCAATTTTACTGTATAGGTATAATAAAATAAATACTATTTGTGTAAATTTACTGAAGTTGGTTTTCTCTCGATATTTTCTCTTCACTGCCCGTTAATTTACTAGGAAAGAAAATTAATAGGTGCACGAAGTTCAAACGCACTACGAAGCTAGGTATAACCAGTTAACACCAATCAAGTGCCCATCCCTATGCTCTAGAGAGTAGTTATAAAAGATTTCCAATCACCCCGTGTGAGAGCACAATGCATCATATTACATAAACTAGTGACGTGCTGTTGCGCAAGTTGCGTCCGGGTCCGTAACGGTCCGTACGATCCGGAATGCCGATTTGACGCGCATCACTATTGCTTAATCGGCTGCACATTTTTGAACAATTTATGCCGTTGAATATGGTGCAATGATAATATGGTATGGATTAGTAGAGTATCCCAAATTAAGAAGTTCGATACTGAGAAATTACCAATTTCCAGTCTATAATTACTTGTCTAAAAAGTTTTTATTATCTACGATTCTATTTAGTTTTTGCTTCATTATACAAAAAAAATTATGTCAGAATTTCAGAAATATTTGGTTTGTAGGAAAACACTCAACAAACCACTTTCAACTAAATAAACGCACTTTCACTTTCTAAAACCTTACCAAATATTAAATTTCGCAAATTCTAATAATTGTAAAGATCTGTCATCGACTATCAAAACAATCTTTTGTTATTCTTGATTCTGTTTATTAATTTTATAGTAAACATTACCAATTTAATTAATCATTGATGTGTCATCGTTTAATTCTGATAATTTTTTCAAGATCACAAAATTAGTTTTGAAGAAAATGACGCGATGCGAATTCCAAAATCTTTCTTAAAAATCAGTTAACTAAAGAGGTTCGCTAAGGTCAACCTTGAGGTAGTGTGTTAGAACGCCGAAAGTGCTTCAATGGATTTGTGTTAGTGCGCGATAAATACTTTTAACTGATACTGTACAGTTTTATACAGACCTGCCTTGCGATTCTGTAACTCACTTTTTGGTATTCTGATAAGGAGGGAGCTTGTAGTTTATTGTTTATCAGAATGCCAAATCGTAAAATGACTGCTTCACGACTGATTTGAGAGCAACCGCCGATGCGAAAACCGCTGTGTGAGTTCGAAAAGTGAGTTACAGAATCGCAAGGCTGTACCGGTTTAGACACAAACACTTGATGTTAAGTGATGCAGCCAATTGACACGCCTGTCCAGGAGCCACATATAAAACCGCTGCTTAAATGAACCCATATTGAACTGTCTAGGGAAGATGGAAAGGGGCAAGGAGTTCCACTCCTTTGCTGTTTTTACAAGAAACGACCATCCATATCCTGGCACCTGGGACCAACAACGAAAGGGTGAAACTCCAGCGTGCTTCTAGATGAGAATAGTTTGAACTTGCTCATACAATGAAAACATCGCGAAAATAAAAACCGGCTAGTCTACGACCCAAAAATCACCTTACCTAAAAGGTAGCATATTAAGGAAACAGGCAGTGAGGTAACAATATTATGTTCTATGGATGAATCTGAAGTCTCCAGTACGCATCGGGCTAGCGTAGGGACTACAGACCATTCTCTCTCGCCTAAGAAAGAAGGCCATTAGTGGCACATATACAAAGTGTAATTGAGAACGCTGAAAATCTCGAAGTTTATTAATATTAAACTGAGTACAACGTGACGATTTTTACTGATACAGCCCCATCAAAAGAATTTGCCACGGGTCCCAGATAGTATAATTACGCCACTGGAAACAGGTAAAGAAATCTGAGACCAATATCAAGGGTTGTAGCGTCAATAGTTTTTACTTAGTATATGCTTGAGGTTTACGCTTAAAAGCTCTTAAGCTCTTTAAGTAATCCAGTAACAAAAATATTTTAAGCTGCATCGGTCAGTGCCCGATTTAAAAACAATAATTCATTTCACAGTTATGAAAACGTCTATGTAAATACAGTTTCTTATAATTGATTTGAGTTATGCAACACCGTTATTTTAACTCATAATATAATGACCGAATGTTCCCAATAATTCACGATCAGTCACAGCTTGACCCAAGCAAAACACAATATTTAAAGCATGTCGCCTGAATTGCCCTTAAAGAAACAAGTGTTTTTTTCAATTCGGGTTTATTTAAATCTGAAATTTTCTGAACATTTAACACTTTCTTTGAAAATAATTTTGCTGGAGTCACAGAATATTTTTGTTTATCTGTTCAGAGAGAATTAGCGCTAAGTTTTACTCCTATATGTCAAAAACGTATTGGATTTTATTAGACTTGCACTAAGTCTTGACTTTATGTTAACCTCTGAATCTCACATTATTTTTAGAAGTTGATTTTTCACAATATTTTTCTATTTCGATTAAAGCAATGCAATTTTTATTAGGAATGCGTTTGGGAACGTGGAGAAAAATATTTTTTAAATACAAATAAGTTCCCAAGTAATAAAGTTTGTACTATGAAATGTTTCTAATTCAAAATCAGGGTACAAATAAATACGATTAACAAATACTGTATATGAAAAATAAAAAAGCCTTTAATTCAATATTACCTTACTTTGTTTAGGATCTTTTAACCTGCTTTTACGGATGGATACGGAAGGCGTCATTTTCCATCGACTTCACGCCAAACTAAATTGCCGAACATCTTAACCCAATTACACTGGCTCCTTCCTGGGATTTATTAATGTATGTTGATTCGAACTGTCTTTACTGTAAGTCAATTTATAAAGTAGCAGTCTAGACTAGACCTTTGTGCGCATTCTATTCAATAGAATCAACAAGCGTTCTTTCATTCATTCATTTTTATGTCGTGGAAATATGTTTTCACTGCTATTTTAATTTGCGCCTTTATGACAATATTACGCATTTTTATGTTATGCTTTTGTATTTAATTAGTAGATGCACTGCTGCGCGATCCTTGTTGGGGACAACTACAAATATGTTTATCTGACTCATTAACGTTTTGTTAAAAATTCATATATCCATAACTAAAACCTTAATAGAGTAGAAGAAGAAAAGAATAGACCAAGAGACTAATCTCACTAGCCGTAGAATACGCTAGTTCGTTAAAAACTTCACAATAATCAAATCAAATGTTATTTTGCTTCACAAAATACTTAATATTACAAAATTTATGTTTTCTGAAGCAATTACGTAACTGCTAGCCGTAGGACTTCCCCAGCACCCCAACCGGATATTATTATGTTAACTTTGAAAGTCTTTTACATAATATTCGATAGTGTTCCTCTAAATTACGTCCTGCTATCATTTCATTATAAAGCACGCAATCGGAAGCTGTGAATCAATTTTACATAATAGGAACGATTTATTTTATTTCACTGGAAAATTTAATCATATAGATATCAACTCACTACTCAACTCAACAGTTAGTAGTAGTTTTAACTACGTATTATTATTTTCCAAGACAAAAGACATTGTTTCGATCAAAGTTAAGCAAACACAAATAAAAATAATTAGTAAATGACATTCTTACACAACTAATACGGATCGAACTTCACAATTAATATTTCCATTTTCCGGTTATTGGCTTTTGTAATTGGAGATGTTTAGGCGCCATTTATTGTTAGAAATAGCATATTATTGTAATGGAAATCTAACGCTGGATTACAAAATGCAACGATAATATCTAACCTTTACCACGATAGTGACATCGTGTTGTTTTAGTTTTTTTACTTTGCGTTTCTTAGTAACTAAATATTTTTTTTGTTTCATTAGAGGTAGCAACATTATTTATCTAATCATAATACCATTCTTCGTTATAACGTATATTATTTATTCATATGTATAAACTAGTAGCATTTATTTACGATTTAAGTCATATTTAAGCAATTATGTCACGATATCCAACTCTAGGAATCTCGGAAGGAAGTAGTGTTACTTTGGCAATATTAACAATTATTGTTTGCAATTAAAACATGAATCTTACCTAAGCCAAAGCAAAGAAAGGAAATTATATCACAGAAAAATTAACTTTCTAATACTGTATCAACACAGAGACAAAAGGGAACAATTCACGCATTTTTAACTTCCGATGCTCACGACTCACGGTCTCAGATCATGAGTCAAGCTTTATAATAAGGCTTAATAAATATAAGACTAGCAGCTTGCTCTGACTTTACAACAGTATTAGGTGACATTTTAATTTGCATGGAGACCACAGAAAAGTTAGAGTAAAACAAGCGCGTTTTACAATCACAATTCATAGAAATTGCATAATTGGGAAATTCTTTTACAAAGATTACAAAGCTCTACTGAAAACACCTTTCCAGGCCTCTAAACCGTCTTAATAATGAAATATCGTTCCGCTGTTATCGAAGGTAGGTACCTTCATCATGTTCTGCATCTTCATGCATTTGGTATTTATTGATTAAATATACTTTTCGTACAATGCAGGATTGTGATTCCGTTCAGTTACAAAAACGACAATACATAACTTTTAAATACAAAATGATCTACCATAAAAGTGTAATATTCTGCAACGCTAAGTTTAGGGTTGAAGTATATATAAGCTATTTTTGATGCTATCACTTCTTATCTCATACAATCATCGACCAATTTAATTATATGTATAGATAAAACAAGTTCTTGCGATTTGCGGTTAGTTTCACGGTCGTGAGTCACTCAGATCATTTCCTTAAGAAATCTCCATGTGAGAAAGAGATAGAATTTTCTTGTGCAAAAAATATTCTGGCATGACTCAACTAGTGTACGATTTAAAACACATTACCTGTTAACATGCTCAGATAAGTTAATTGCTTTGTCATAGAATGCGAGGCAAAAGGATTGGTTCGTCATGGTTATTTTAAATTGGTATTTTAAAACACTAGCAAACGTTACTGTGCTATTTTTTAAATTATTTCAGTTACATATTATTGTCAATATAAAATATCCCATTAGAAGGATTTTTTTCACGTTTTTCGAAGATTTTTTTATGAAATGAAATGAAATGAAATAGTTTATTCTTGCAAGTAGGACTATATAAATCACTTTTACAATGTCATCCTAAACTAGATGAAGTCGACATTTCCTAACTGACTGCCCTGAGAAGAAATGTCGAAACAAACTCGGGGGTCTTAGGGTGAGATCTATAGTGCGCACTTAGACTTTGCTCTGACTTAACTATCGAGCTAAGACACAGTCGGTATTTATAGAGCAAACTACGAATCTCTCCCTAGTGTTGGCTTAGCTTAATCTCAAGTCCACGAAATCGACGACTTACCAAAAACTTTGACTATAAGCCTAACAAAAATAATGGCCCAAAATTTGCTTTACCATCATATCTTTTACTGGACTTTTTATTTTTGTCGGTTTTTAATGAACGGTGTTGCCATTTTGTATCGGAGTTCCATAGACTTTGGGAAAAATAGAATTTGAATTCAAAGAAATTATAAATGATCTTGATAAATACCTATGAAATGCATGAAATAAAATAATTACACATTATTATGGTATTTATTGTTGTTTATTTATATTATTTATGTAATTGTTCAAACCCCATTTTTGAGAAATCTTAAAAATAACTGGTGTGATTTTGTATGTCACCTGGCAGCCCTGGCAATTGGCATATTATAGTGACAACGAAATTCAAACTATAACCTAACCAAAACATTGCGATCCGTTCTACGTAATAAAATTATTGTCATCTTTAAATAATTAATACATTTTCTAAAGGTTACTCGTGAATTTCTAGTTATTGCAATAATAAAATAAATGAATACATAAATAACAATAAATTGAAGATATATGTGTACCGTTTTAGATTTTTAAATATTTGTTATTGTTAACTTTTTTAAAGGATAATAAACAAAGTATTGCATGAAATGAAACATCAATTTGTATTTTGACATTTTCTGTCTTAGCTTGGGCTTAGCTTAATCTCACCGTTAAAATGTCTATAAATACGAAATCATAGTTTAACCTTAGTGTACACTAAGCAAAGTTTTTCGTAAGGTAAGTCTGAGCAAAGTCCAAGTGCGCACTATAGATCTCACCCTCAGTCTCTTTTATAGTCCAGATAATACAATAATAAATTAATAAATTGGTGTAAACAAATGCAGAGTATTTACTGGACTGGTCTTTGGAAGAAAGAACCAGATCGATCTGAGCAAGCCTGTGCCAGCAGACGGCAAACATGCCCCGAATAGCTCATGCAGCTCAACCATTTTTGAGGGAGCTGCACAACCCGGTACACAGCAATACCGCCAGTGGCACCATAAAAATATGTGGGGCAACAACTCACTCAGATCGCCAGCCCAAAATAACTATATACTAAAATGTATCAAATTATAAATCAAGCAAAAGAGTTTATGATATACCCGCATAATGTTTACACTTACAATGGATACAAAATGTATTTTTAAGGTGTACCTTAAAGCAAGGAAAAAATAATGAAATCATTAATATATCTATCGATCTATAACGATCGTTTAAAATATATATCATAGAACAAACACATTGTTATTACCCATTCCTGCTTTGCCATTCGAACCGAAATACTAGTACATATTATTTATTAATTTAAACCACATTAAACACATAACAATACATAAAACAATTAATTTTTCCATACAAGCCTTAATTATAATTAACAAATTATTGTATATAGAAATTTAAAACAACAAAAACGTATTTTTCACCTTCCGCAAACAAAACACACAAACACATATACATACATATTAATTGTGCTTTAAAAAGCCTAGGTGGACCCAGAAATAGGTCGAAAGCAACAGGCAATACGGTTACCCGACCATGACCCACTTTTCTAGATAGGATTACTGTATTCATTTGTTTAATGGCCGATAATCCCTTAACACCTGGAAATTTACGGGATTTAGAGATAATTAAACGAGTAAGCATCATTAACGAATACTGTCGCGTTGAACTGCGTTTACGGTAGAAAGTATTATACTTATTATAACGGAATGTTTTTCGTTAAAATTAACAGTGCGTGGACTTTCCCTGATTTAGGTTTCTACGATATCTATGCGATTTTGCTTTCATTGCTGAATAATGAAATCTTTAAATAGTTACAACTTCCTATAAAAATGTATTTTATTTCTCCTCGGTATTTGCCTCACATACATACACTATTACAAAATTAGTTAATAGATATAAAATGCTGAATGCGCGATTTTGATACACTTACAAATTCCTGTAATTGCTACTAATGACTATACAGCTTATATATAAAGAAAACTTTAATCCTTTCTTTCTTCATTAATATAAAGTAATTTTTGTAAATAATTATAATTTCCAAGAAAACATTTATTGTGTGAACTTAAACATTTTTTGAGATAAGCCTGCCTTACATTCAAAGTAATTAGTTAACGAGAATTCTAATGTTCGCAAAAGTAGTTAATAATGTTAAATTTTAAATATGCATATAACATTCCCACGACTAGCGTACTTTACTTCGTTTAATATCTAAAAAAACATTCCAGACAAAGATCTCCTATTTAGCATTTACTCGTAGTGTTGGATCTAATCAAATATCTAAGAAAATAATTAATTATTATTTCTGTTGTATCGTCTTTTATGAACGCATTAAAAATATACTTTTATAATTATTCATTTGAATTTTAATGTAAGATACGAAACGACGGGATAGATAGTCCGGCAGTTTAACAAGATCTGACACTTATGTTAGTACTTGAATAATTTTAGCTAAAGTGTTATTTGTCTATATTAGAACCAGTACTATTAATTAAGTGAAACGGTCATTACTTCTCAGCTAAATTCTACTTGCAATTTTTTAAATCCTTTCACAGAGAGATACAGCATACAGTCTGATTTCTGTTATTATTGGATCTATTGTTTTCACACTTTTAACGCCTTACAAAAATTTCACTCAATACTTGAATAACATTAAGGTTCAAATCTGATATCTAGGACAACTAAGTTTTGTCTTAAAGAAGAAAAAAAGTAAACTAATATGACAATTTTTATAAGTAATTGTTAGCAAGAGCAGCCTAATAATATTTTAAGAAATATTAATTATAAGTAAGAATATTAGAGTAATGTGCCCTAGACAACCTAAATACATTGATTAATCAACTAACTAACATTCTAATAACAGTGACCCCATCGACTAAAGTGTAAAAACGTAGCAGTTTCAATTGTTTTCAATTTTACGAACAAATGTGAGCGTTATCAACATATAGATCTAAAAGTAGTACATAGTAGTAATAAAACAAACGAAAACATAGTGCTATTAGACACGTGGTGGTGACGCATGTTGGCTATGGTTTGTAAACACAGCAAGTCACGTGATTGTTCAAGCCTTGGTCGGACTATAAAATAGTTGCAAAAATTACCAACATCAGGCAATGTTGATTTTTAGAAAACTTTGTTTATACTCAACTATGATCTGTGTTTAGTATCTCAAGATTTAAAGTTGAAGCACAGAGTAACACAATTAAATTATATTTGACAATTGGATTGAGTATGCTTTAAAATGTTATAAACTTAACGTAAATAACCGCAATATTCAAGACGTTACTGAAACTTAGTCAAAGTGCAATATGCCAAAGTTCGCAGCAACTATTGTGAACTGATTTGTATGGTTTACACTTCGATTGGTGGGTTTGCGACACGTGTTTAATTAGAATGTTCGTTTCCAGATTTGAATACGATTATATAAAACGTCTTTAACAAACATCAAGTGATTTATGAGACAAACTGGGGCTAACGAGCAGGCGGGGTCACTTTCAATAAAATGCTAACGGTAGCCCATGGACACTTGTAACGCTGGAGGGCTTGATGTGTAGCCGAGCGAGAGACCTGTACCTTTGAGAGAATTGTACACTGTAAGAGAATTGTGCAATGTGTAAATTTTTAATTTTAATAATCATTACTATAAATCACATCAGTCGTTATTCGAACTGAAAACCTCATTAATTCGTTCTCGTCCATGTAAGCTAACGAGATTTAGCATTATGTTATATGTTACTGTCACTTCAGGCTACTGTATTATGCCAATAGCATAGCTACTGTACTAACAGTAGCATGCATAGTAGTTAAAAGCAGTAGGATTATATGGTCTTCCTAGATAAATATCTTATAGCCAAGGAGAATCCCATATTATCTCATCAAGTTGTAAACATTTCTTAGTAACACAAGATTTTTCTCTGAAGAAGGATATCATAGGAATTACATCTAACCCTCTAGGAAATAAAGGAACATAACCAACACGTGTGGTTTGAAATCCGTCACGTGTTTACTCGGGTGTGGAAAGCATGCGCGCGCGCAGCACGCGCTTAGTCAGCACTCACTAGAGAAAGGATGATTCAAACCCAAACAAGTTTTCAAGACTCAGTTGTAAATGCTTGTGAAAATCTCTGCATGAGTCTAGTAATGCGTTTGGTCTTATTCTTGTAGTTAATTGATTTATAAATAAGATGACCTAAAGGGCTTAAATCGTCCTTAAAATGCTAGTTTTAAATTCTAATTCTAATTTTAAATGTTAAAACTATTATTGTTGTTGGTAACTGGTTTTTTTTCACAATTGTAGTCTAATAATATGAAAATATTAGAACATATTATTAATATTTAATAAATATAAATATTAAATTAAATATATAATATGTTATAAATATTAAAACGTAGGTATGTTTTACATACATTAAAATACTGAATTGCCTTTTTGCACTTGTTATTAAACAATATTGTTATCACCAATATTGCACTACTTGATAGCTACTATTATTGTTAATGTAGTAGAAATGAATCAATCAAAAAATACCAAAGGCGAATATAATTAAACGTAAAAGTGAATTGGGCAATATAAATATTGTACATGAATTTTTAACCTAATTTAACCAGACAACATCGCAGGATCTACAAGAATAATCGAACGGAAGAACATTCCAGAACAATATTAATTCAACAACTCAAGGATTTTGTAACATAAAACAAACGGACAATACTTCAGATTAAATTGCCCTTGATTCGTAAATTATATTAATACTCGTTAAAAATACATAAAGTATATGAACGTATTGAGACACAATAAAATTTAATTCGCGTATTGAAATCAGGAGATATGATTCAACTGTTTATATGTCATAATGACAATTGATGGAATGAGGTTTGTGTATTTTTTATTAGTTGATGAATCGTTTTCACAAGCTAAACTATCAATCCTACTCTGAGCATATTTTTAATATTCTATATAAGATGTCTACGTTAATACATAGAAACATAACAATACATAATATTAATAAAAGATCTATATATCACGTACACTTATCATAAACACTAAACTACAAAGTTATAACACAATTTTTTGAAGTTATACTTCTTTGAGTGAAATTTTACGATGCGCGCGCACCGTGACACAAAATTATCATTATGAAGTTGCCCACGGAAGATGGTACGGCATTGGACATAATTTAAAAACAACATTCGAATAATATTAGAATTTATGTTACACTTAATGTAAGAGAATAATAATAAATATTTATTTATTTAATTATTCAAATGTAGACTGAACTTTATTGACTATATTAATGACTCCTTTTCCAGTCTTTGATTATTTAATTGTAATTAATTATTTGCATGCAATCAAAAACTATTTCTAATAATGCCAAAGAAGTACAACTTCTTACGCGCGTACATAAGTACACACACCCTTTTTTTAAATTATTATTTTACACTAATATTATTAAGAAAAAAACGCGTAAAATTCTATTAAAAAAGTGCCTATCGCACTAGCATTCTAAAGACAAATTACCTATCCTTCACTATTTGTGAGTCTGTTAGTTACGCAACCTAAGAAGGTTGTAAAAGTGAGACGTAGCAGCGTCTTAGCGCAATTTTATTTGTATCCAAAATTCACATAATTATTTAAATTCTCACGTTTATATAAGTAGGATAGTAGACCAAAACATTTGGGACGTCTGCAGAAAGTAACTGGTTATTGAATTTTGTATACAATACGTTATGTCATCTTTGAGACTCGTGGGTCTAGCAATTAGAAAAATTTCCTATGTATGCAGCTTATATTAATTACCACACTCCATTACCAATAATCATAATACTCAACTAGGCACACTGCACCATTCATTATTTTGTAATCAAGTAGTATATTATTGATAAGTTTTCTCAGTTTAAGTCATTAGTTACCGCGGAATGAATTGGTATTAATTTGTTTGTTTTGGCTGCATAGCCATATGAATGCTGAGGCAATCCAACTTCTTGACACAAAAGGAATAAAACACCTAAAGAAAACTAAACCTTTTGAGTTAATAAACCTAGTGTAGTGAAAAGCAAGTACGGTATCTCGGACACACGAACATATTATCGAATCATTATAGAACACTAAGACTGTTAATGAACATAACCTTAGTTTAATCTATTCACTAGTATTGTATAAAATTAAGTCAACATCATATAACGAAAACATATTAGCCATAATTATTGTATTAGCTTGTAATTCATGAGAAGTCGCATTCTCTTTTGTGAACTTTATTGTAGGAGAAAAGGAAAAAAGTTATTTAAGACAGGGAAAATACTTTAATTATTAGTAATCAAAGCTTTGAAAGTTTACTTAAATCATAATCAATAGATAAGATAGCGTACATACCGCTTAAATGTACTTCAAACTATCAAACAACATAAATATTACTTATCAATACCCCATCGAACTTTTCAATTATTAGATGCAAAACAGTGAATCATCTGTAGACAGTGTATGTGGGTGACAGGCTAATTTAACAATTGAGGAAGTTCCAATAAGCACTTTAGCTTAGTTCGAAACTAAAACGCTGGCCTGTTAGGAGTCAATAAGTGTGTCATGAGATACAGGAATACCGGTCACTTTAAATGGAACACATATGATCGTTCAAGCATTATTTAGAATTTAAATATTTTTGTTTTTGTTTACCGTACTAGCGAAATGCGGAATCGACTCCCGGTGGGGGTCTTCCCTCAGAGATGCGACCTCCAAATGTTTAAAAAGCGAGTCTACTCCTCCCTCAAACGCCGGCACCCACTAAAAATGGGTCTATGGGCTGCGTAGACTGCCCTTTTTGGTCGTCCCGCAAGCTCGTTTGCCCCCCTATTATATAAAAAAAATATATAATCTTTACTACTATGAAGAAGGATGACTGTAACTTCTTTTACCAAGATTGTTTTGAATTATAGACTCGCGTTGCATGTGTATAGTTAAAGGTATCAGTTACCCTTAGGCAACCAAGGCATATCCCAAACAGACCTTGGCGTTGCGTAGAGAGTCTCTCTGCATCTTCTACCGCATTTACCAAGGAGACTGTTCAGAGGAGTTGTTCGGATTAATACCTGCAGTTGAGTTTCATCGTCGCATGTCAAGGCAGAATATGAAATTCCACCCGCAATACCTTGACGTCCGTCGTTCTACATCTGAGCGTTATTTAAGGCAGTTTTTCGCGCCCCACCACTATGTGACACCAGCTGCCTACTGAAGTATTTCCGAACCAATTTAACTCACCGAGATCCTTCGGGCATTGAGAGTGTCCATGGTCGGCGGTATCACTCAATCAGGTTTGACTCCTGCCCGTGTGCCCCTGCCACTATTCTAAAAAAAGACTGCACTTCTTGGTCTTGGTGGATGGTTGGTAAACCATGCTGCAAACGGTCAGTCTTAAATTGGAGCACGAGAGTTAGCGTTAACATGGGTTAAAATAGTTCATTACATCAAATCGTTTTATCAACTTTAGATAACGAATTTTAGTACATTTAACAACAGGAAAAAAATCTCGCGAAGCCTCACGACAAAGTTTAGTAGAGGTAATTCACAATACGAAAATGCAGTGGCAAACGTGAACGCCCCCTACTTCACGGGATATAAGAGTGTTACTTACTTATCTCCGTTTTGATAATACTATAGTGACATTCACTAATAACTCAGTACTTAAAGTCGTTGATGAATAATGTTCGCATATATTGGCTCATATAATGTTTTTAAGGCTACATTTGGAAACGACAAACTTTTATTACAAAATAATATTAATATAAATGACTATATTAAATAAAAATCTATAAATAGGAAGCTATTAATATAAGCAGAAGGGCTCTCTAGATACAGTTAATACTACACAACGCTAGAAGTAAAACCAGTATCTAACATTGTTAGAGCTTCTCCAGCAATGATTACGATCAGTAGACTTATTCACGTAACAAAACCTTAACAAAATTGTTTAAGAGATAGATGACTATTGGCCTCAGCCTCAGCGTGCGACTCTCAAGGTCGTAGATTCGAACCCCGGCTGTGATATGATCCAATGGATTATATGTGTGCGCATTTAACACTCGCTTGTACGGTGAAAGAAAACATCGTAAGAAAACTGGCATGCCTTAGATCCAAAAACTCGACGCCGTGTGCAGAGAAGGCTGATCACCTACTTGCCTATTCGAAAGAATAAATGATCATAAAACAGATACAGAACTCTTAGACCCAGACCTTAAAAGTCTTTTTTGCGCCACTGTTTTTTTTTTATAGATATTTCTATTTTCGTCCTAACGTTTTGAAGGATCCTGAATAAACAATTCAAACAAAAATAAAGTGATTCAATAATGTATATACATGTTTTCTCTTTATAGAGAAGTAACTGACTGACTTTTAACTGCAATAAATTTGTTAAGTAGTAAATTTCTTTATGAAATAAGTTTTTGGTAAATATTAAAAAGAGTTAAAGTGATGTGAATAAGGCTACTGACCTTTAGTAAGAACATTGAGTAGAGCCAGTGCCTAGCCAATTAGTCAACCGGATGCTCTTCTACAACTCAGGTATTAGAATATTGATTGGACTCCATAAAAATACACTTTGTAATCATTGATACGAAAACTAAGGCTAATTATACTTAATTTCGGTTTTTGATGCTGCATTTGAACACAACCATCATAGTAACTGCCATTAGCTCAAAGAAATGTTTAAAAGTTCCCAAATGCTAAAAAAATTAACGGCTTTCTACGCATTTCCATACATATATCTATCTAATATATCTAATATATAAAATTCTCATGTCACAATGTTCGTTCCCATACTCCTCCGAAACGGCTCGACCGATTCTTATGAATTTTTTTATGCATATTCAGTAAGTCTGAGAATCGGTTACTATCTATCTTTCAACCCGCTGAGTGATAAGGGGTGTCCACCCCAAAAAAAATATTTTTGTTTTTAAGACAAATTTTGTTGTTTTTATTTTTTAATGATACAGGATACATAAATACAAGAACCCTTAATTTTCATCTACCCTCTACGATCAACGCCTATTTTTTATTTGTTAGTTAAGAACTTGAACTCTAAGATTTATATTGAGAGAAATCACAGAAAAACCTAAAAAGTTTTCATTCCAGAAAACCGAACAGCCTCTGGGGTAGCATAGCAAAATGTTCCATGTTGGTATGTACTAAAAAAGTAGGCTAGGCAGTAAGGAGAAACGAAGTTCACGGAGGCAGCTAGCAGGTATATATTATAACATACAATAGAATGTTACCTACGTTGTACATACAAATAAAGTATACTAATAAATAAAAATGAAACAATATAAGAAATTAAAAAAAAATGGTCTCTGTGGCTCCTAGCAAGGTAAAGTACCTGGCTCCTTATAGATAGATATATAGATTCATACATTGGAAAGCGAGGTTTCCGTAAAAGGAAACAATTAAATGAAAGACAATATAGTTTAGACCAGTGATTCCCAAAGTGGTCTATATCGACCCCTAGGGGTCTATGACAACCTGTAAGGGGTTTACGTCAGCGAAAAAAAATTTGGGGGTCCATGAAATGAAAATGGGGGTCCACGATAGTGGATCTCAACACATACACTGATAGAGGAAAACAGACATCGCCTATTTAACAGATTTGTTTACAAAATTTAATATGGTTAATTTGCAATTACTAGGCGACAGTTTAAATTTGATTAAAATAATGTCCATCTTATCAGCGTTTCTTGCCAGAGTTGAACTAATGAAGCAAAATATTGGACGGGGCGAATTTTCTCAATTTCCCATATTGTTACTTTATGTTTTTAACACTAAACTTCACTACAGTTAGAAATTTACAGGAAATCAATATCGGGTAAGTAGAGGGTCTACCCAACACGGAAAAACATGGAAAGGGGTCTATGGCACAAAAAAGTTTGGGGAACTCTGATTTAGACTTATAAACGTGAGTAAAAAGAAATGTTTCTAAATTTACTTATTACCACTGCTCAAATCAAGAGCTTAGACTGACGAGAAGAACTGGCAAGAAACACTCCGCCAATTATATATATAGAGACAGATAGATGCAAAGGTGTAGAGAGTTCTTAAGCCTTTAGATTTTTAATCTATAGATATAAATATTACTGCGATTAAAAACCTATATACGTTTTACGCCAACACATTCTTACTACACTTATGGTGAATCGAGTTTTTGTAAACAATCGGCCTGGGTTAGATTTGTCCGTGCCAATAAAACTAAAAAGGTAAATATTTTAATTGTACTGCCGTTACCGAGTTTACATACTTTTTCGTTGTTTTTTTAATGTTCTTCGTGTATATTAAACGTACTTACATTTGTCCTTCCCTTTTGTGTATTGTCATAATACAATTTGTTTATAACGCTCTAATACGTAATTACTTCATAACTGAGGAAATCTGAGAATGTTTTGTTAGGAGAAATTTTGTTTTTTACACTTCTGTTGATCAAGAAAATAATATAAGGTAAAGGCGTCATAACACAATTGTATGCTAGCACAAGTAATAAATTCAATTGATATAACAACTTCCTCCCGATGCCCGCCACATAACGATTAGAGGACTTCCGGTAACGTTACCAAGGAAAATATAACCAATTTACTACACGACCTCGAATTAACTTAGACCAAAATAACATCAACAAAAAATTAAGACAAAGAAGAGTGACAGAAAAACAGTATAGTTTTATTCTCTCTTCCACACTCTCCACACACTTACGTATTTATAAAGCCTTTGACAAACACACCTGAAATTAAAAGATTCCCTTTTTATTTCAAATTTACTTGTCTCACTCAGAGTCAGTCAGAATTGGTTAAATGTTATTAACGTACGAACACCCGAGCTTTTAAGAAAATTAGCTGTCAAATACTTTGCGTACTATTTTAATTGCTTACACCAAAGCAAGATAAATTGAGTAACTATTCACTAAAGTCATTGCACTTACTGTAACTATTTAATTGACTTACACACGCATACACTTAAAACCAATCAAACAATATTGTAAAAGTAATTCTGCTTAAAGCTGCCAGTTCTGCTTCCGCGTGGCCGCAGAAATAAAAGAGAAGACAGCGAGAATTCACGATATATTGTTTATTAAATAAGTTGATTAATATGTAGCAGAAATCATTATAGATTTATCCCCCTTATTCATAAAAACTTATTCTGTCTTAATACCCTCCTTCATCTTTTGCAGTAAAATTTTGTATACACTGTGATAAAAAGTGAGGAGTATTGGCCGAGCCACAGCGTGCTACCCTTATTTATGAGGTCTTACCCCAGCTGTGCACCATTGTAATTCCTGGTTTAAACAATTTTTTTTACATTTTCTAAATTGGCCTTTTTTACGATTAAATGTTCACTGAATATTTGATGAAAAATTACCATTTTATTTCTACTAATTCCGGTGATTGTATCAGCTTAGATCTTCACCAAGGCCCCATATTATTTATACATAAGTTTATTACATTAAAAAATAGTTCAGAAAATGTTTCAATAGTATAAAAATTAAAAAAAAATTAAATTTTATTTAAATGAATTTTATTATCTTTCCTTACCTCTTTCATTAATTTACTATATTTACATTAATACAAAAACAGGTAATAATAAAAAGTAGCCAGCCAGCCAGTAGAACATGTAAATGTCCTTACTACTGAAAACTGCCAGGCAAAGATTTGTTAAAAGGAAAAGAGAAAATATGTATAATATAAACTAAAATTAAATAAACCTAACCAATAATTGTTCAGTTTTATTCGGCGCAGAAGATTAATCATCTACAAATTAAAAAAAAGGCAGATGCCAAACCCCTTTAAGATAATTTAATGATACTGTTAATATTTTTAGCCGCAAATTATTATTAAATTCGTTGGAATTTAGTTATGATTCAATCAAAGTCCTGTAGTTTTAGCAACTCGCTAAAATTTAATCAAGATGTAATCAAGTTATGTACTGTTCCATTATATCAGTGCATAAAACGTTAATAAGAGATAAGCACGTGTTAAAATATAATCAGGCTTTTAATGACATTGACAAATTGACAGCTTTGACATTCACTCTTCATCGTAATTACACCTCTACTGGTGATATGGAATAAATTTATGGGTAATGAAATCGTTCAAAGTAATAATTGAGTCGAAAAATTCAATCCCAAACAGTTCATATTAATGACGTCTACTGTTTCTAAAAAAACAAAATCGTCACATTTTTATAAGGGTACACTAATAATGAACGGGAAATATATTTTAAAAGAACTTTAACCAAATTACAACCTGGTAATTCATCGATAAGCAAGTATGCGTGAAACGTCGGGACTTCGTTTGTCGGAACTAATATAACACGTTTTATATATATATATATATTTAAAAGAACCATTTTTTTCTATGAAATATCATATGCTGTATCCATCCGTCCCAGTCCTTCAGGGCATATTAATAATAGATTGTTACTACAACTGCAAGTTACATAAAGAAAGTTTCCGTTTAAAAACTTAAAACTTTCCTTTCAATTATTTTAATTGGCAAATTATTGTCCCTCGAAATAGCAAATAATTTTTCACATTCAATTGGTATTCAACAATGCTATGCAATCAGTATTTACGAAGGTGTTAAATACGTAATATTTAACAAATCTTTACGACAAGTGTACATGTTACTCATACACACAAGTTAATCGTAAATATACGTTGTATCCTATAAAAGTATTTTTATTATATTTCCGGAACATTTGCTCGCAACATTAAACCATTGGTGTAACAAGTAATCGCATTCTAAAATCTTTAAAAAAGTTTTAGGCATATAATTACTTGAGTCCATATGTTTGAAGCAACAAAATATTAACGCGGTAGAAATGCATTGCTTTGTAATAATGCAGTAAAATTTAAAAAGAAATTACTCGAAAAAAATATTGATATAGAAACATAATGCGTGGAAGAAAGTGGAATCGTGACATTTGTCTCCACTCTCCATAGTCGTATTACATCGAGAAACTGCTTTCTACAAACCAAAATTATTGTTACAAACAGTCCAGTTATTATATATTGCGCCCAAACCGACACAACAATTAAGTTAATTATATAACATTACATTGTTACACTTCATTGACTTTTTATTTGGATTGAAAGTAAAATTAATGTTATATGACGTTTTGTTGTCAGTAATTTTGTACTAATAGAGCAGTGTTGGCCTAGTGACTTCAGCGTGCGACTCTCATATCTGAGGTCGTAGGTTCGAACCCCGGCTGTGCGCCAATGGACTTTGTTTCATGTGCGCATTTAACATTTGCTCGAACGGTGAAGGAAAACATCGTGAGGAAACCGACATGTCTTAGACCCAAAAAGTCGACGGCGTGTGTCAGGCACCTACTTGCCTATTAGAAAAACAAATGATCAGCAGATACAAAAATCTGCGAGACCCAGACCTATTGAGTTGCAGCGCCGCTGGTAATGGAAAGTCTGAGGCGTTTGCAATGCAGCCGCGTTGGTACTAAATATGAAGATAAACTGGCGAGTCAGTGTGACGTGATTTGATCCCATATATCATTCCATCCATTGATGGACAAGGGTGCGTAAAACTAAATTAAACAAAGAAGATCGGAAGAATGAAAAACATAACATAAATAAAAAAAGTGTGTGTGTGTCAGCTACGACGCACGATTGGAGTTTACTCCTTACGAACGATAAAATGGCGATAATGTTCTGTGGCTGTCGACCATATTTTCATACTAAAGGTGGTAAGAATATATGTTTTTATAATATAAATGTTTGTAGTAGTAATAAAACGTACCTACATCATCTATGCCCAAATAGGATTTTCTTTCTGTGACCAAAGTTACCTTTATAGTAAGAGAAGAATAAGAATGAACAATCTTTTTAGTTTTAATTTCACTGACCATTACTATTGACAAAACTCTATGGCACGCTAGACAATCTACTTTTATTTTTTACACCTGTCAACACTGACAATGTTGTAACGTGGCTGTCAAAACGTGAATTCAAAATAGAAAAGTCTGTATAATGTATTCCATCGCATTCTTTTACACGTTCAATCCTACAGATATATATCTTTGTCTCTTTCTACATAACGCCTCAACTTTTCGTGTTACACATAACGCCTCAAATTTTCGTGTTACTCTTGATTTTACTCCTCATAAAATTTCCGTACCGGGCCTTATAACACAAATCGTTTCTTAAGGAATAAACTCCAAAAACTAAATACAAACACAATCACTTTAATCAAAAATAGGCCCAACGCGGCTTTAAGTTGCTGTCACCAGCAACACTGATTTTTAGAGGCCCTTTCGGATACTTTTGAATCTTCGTTTCATATTTACTACAATTCTGTTTGTAGAAATACACTTCAAAGTAATTTTCTGTTATTGATATCGGTCGCCAGTGTATTAAAGTGAAAGTTTATAAAGTTGAGAAACTTTTGAATAAGGATAACCATGGTTTGATTTGATGTGTACACAGTGCTAAACATATTACAAGGGTAAGAATTATTTTTTAGAATCCTCTGTGGTCTATAACTTTTTATTGAAATATATTTATACCAACTGTTTGATAAAATAAATTAATAACCGTGATTTATTATTAAGTTAACGCGAGCAGTTTAAACAACTTATTAATATAAATATGTCACTACAATACAATGCCACCCATGGATATATATTGCCAGAAGGCTCTCTTTTCTTGAAGAATTAGGGTCCTTTTTTTTGATTTAGGCTCGAATTGGTTCGGAAATACTTAAGTGGATAGCTGGTTTCACATAGTGGTGGTGCGCGGCAATAAATGCCTTAAAAAACGCTCAGTTGTGGAACGATGGACATCGAGGACGTCCGATGATAAAATTCAGCTGCAGTTAAAAATCGATACTGAATTTAATTTAATTAAAAATGTAATCAATTCTCTCGAAAAGTGACGACAATTCCAATCAATGTCAAGTGGAAAGAGCTGGTACTCGGGAAATTCCGCCAGAGGTGAGAACATTACTCCATGTGAGCCCGAAATATCGCATTATTGAGCTACAAGCGGTGGTCGAGAGTGAAACACCGTCTCGCCTTGCTGAGCACACCAAGCGTCTTAGAAGCTAATTTAGTTTTTCCTTCCAAATGACCGGGAATCTGAACGTCATTCGATTTATCAACGCCGAGTATTTCTATGGTAGCTGATGCTTTAAGAACATTGTCTTCGAAGAGAGGAGTAACAACAAAGTGTGTTGTTTATTTACAAAAGATAACATCTTTTGTAAGAACTTTTATTTCACAAATTCATCGATTGATTATTTCAATTATTTCCTCTGGCATTTTATAGGCTGACTCTGATATTGTAAAAACAAACACAAAAGGTGATAACAATGGATTTGTACGTGATTCCGACGGGATGTTACTTGTTAGGAGTGATCGCCGTTAACTTTATAGGCGCATAAAAATAACCCCCTCAGCATAGTTTAAACAATATTGAATGATAATATCTGTGGCAGTGAAAATTGACAATAAGTAGTCTCAACGGATCAACTCTTACTAATTAGTTGGCCATTATTCTCTGACATAAGCTTTTACCATTATCCCAAATATCATTTTTACACTCAGTATTAAATATAAAACAAAACTATTAGGATTTCATTTAAACTTAATATATCTCTTAGCCTACATAATAATCATAGCAATAATAAGACATTGATTAATAGAAAACTTAAATAGATTGTAAATTTCTGATTGTGGCAGTACGTACACTTACTCTTACGTTACTCGTACGTTTACTCAGCATGTCCTCGCTCCATACATACGATACGTAAGATTATTGAAAATACTCCAAATAAAATATTTCTATGATAAAAAGTATATTTATATTTTTTAATCTTTAATCATAAGGTTTAACATACACAAAGTAAAACAAAATGCATTCCCATCTTTTGTATTTTTAAATATACAAACTACTCTTGTCTGTTTCCAGATGACGGAATAGCTTCACGTAAATATAGCATCTAATATATAAAATTCTCGTGTCACAATGTTCGTTCCCATACTCCTCCGAAACGGCCCGACCGATTCTTATGAATTTTTTTATGCATATTCAGTAAGTCTGAGAATCGGCAACTATATATCTTTCAAACCCCTAAGTGATAAGGGGTGTCTACCACAAAATTTTAATTTTAATTTGTTGGATAATTTTTTTTGTTTGTTTATGTGTCATTAAATAATACATACAACCCTTAATTTTCCCCACCCCACGATTGACCCCTATTTTTTATTATAGTAGATAGTTATTTTTATTGAACTAAAAATGTTTCCTAGAAATAATATACATACATGGCAAAACAACGTTTGCCGGGTCAGCTAGTCTAATTTATAAAACAATATCACTAATTGTGTAGCCTATGTAAATTAATCAGCCGAATTGGTAATGTAAAGGAATATTGATTACATGAAATCGTATTTCCTTTTACACATAATTCGAAAAATAGCGAAATACTGAATCTATTAATAGATTTTATTGCTAGTAACCTCCGTCGATATGGATATTTTAACCCTATTTCGTAGGTAGTCAAATGGCCGGGCAAGTGTATCCTAAAAAGCAAAATCATGTTGACTTTTTACACAAGGTTACAGTTTAAAAGCCTTAAGTGACAAAGTTCCGCTGATGCTCTCGCCTAGAAGAATTATTCTGAAAATAACGAAATATTTTTTTCTATGCATTATAATGGAAATCTATCCCGCGTTGGTTATATTAACGTAAAAAGTACCATAGCTACGTTTTCAATAGCTTCTAACCTTAGTTCCTATCTATATAGGATCTCATTTTTGTAATACCGAGATAAGATATTCACTCTTACATAAGTCTTTATTTAGCCAATAATAAGGATAATTTATTTAAATCAAATTATGATAATCTTAGGGTTATCTCAAATTTAGTGTTCTACACAGGATGAGAGCTTTTATGAAAACAGTAAACGGTCCGGAAATGCCCGAGGAAAACTATTCTGCCCAAAACATCAAATCTTGCGTGTCCAGTACGAACGTGCCGACTGCTACCGAAGTCGATCCGTATTTCGTACATCGTGAATCGTCTGTCGTCATTGAAGTCGCGACCGCCGTGCGGAGTATACGTGTTATTTCTCCCCGCGCTCCGAAACTTTAATCGCGTTCGATTCGTAAAGTGATACAAAACAGTTTTCAGTTCTTTAGATACTTTGTTTGACAGTTTTGTGTATTGTTTATTTTGTGATCACATTGGAGGTTTACGGTTTATTTTCAAAACGGCCGTCTGTTTACGGTAAGTACGCGTTGAATTTCAATATATTTATGTATAAACACCAGCTGATTTATGCGGACGAGAGGAGATTGAGCCGTGAACTGCATTATTATCGAAGGTCGGACGTTTCCTTGCAGTTTCTATGTCACTTAATAATGACAGTTTTTAAACAAAAAAAACAAAATTTAATGTAGAACGTTCAAAGAAAATTAAAGCATTGAATTAGCGCAATAATGTCTGATAAAACTAGTGATAGTGCAAACCAGTTCCTAATTGATTCTTATAGTTTATTGCATCTTAATTATATTTATCTCGTGACTTTTTCTGTCATTTGACGCGTGCGTTGAACTCTTTTCTTGAAGGCTTTTCTAAAATCGTTGAACCTGCAAATTGTGCCCACGGCACTCTAGAAACAATTCATTTCCGCATATAATTATGGTATACAGTTTTATAGTCCTTAAAGATAATAATTATCCGTGGTTAATTAGATAACGATGAGCTATTCTTGAAACTACCTGGTAGTTGTTTTATCTTTTTTTTAGATAAACTAATGACTAGTATTAGACGACCAATGACTTCCAATTTACTTGACAATACGTGTAAGCTTAAAAATACACTAAGATGGAATATTCGTTTCTCAAATCAAGTATTTTATACAAAATCGAGGCCTATTTTTTTAAGTGTTATAAAACATTGTTTTGTTGTCCTCCGATAACGGTGAATACAAACAAAGCGACGCAAACTGTTTACTGCATTTGTCACTTACATGTCATATACATGCCGACCCTTATAATCATTACACAGTAATTAGCTTGTATTCATTATTTAATTTCCCTATGATCTGATTAATATTATCCTAACTATAGTTGCGTTCGTTAATTACATCAAAATCTTCGCGCCTTCTGCACTTCTTAAGAAATTTGGAAGGAAATATTCGAAGGTATTTTGCAGAAACGGATCACCTGGCGGAGGTCAAGTTTTTAGCTTAATAAACATTAATACAAATTAAATATTTTCAAGAATTCGACGCTAAAAAACAAAAATCAGTCGCAAGAAGACTTTGTATAGAATAAGTTTTTTATTCGGAATATATTTGTAATAGTAAAAAAAATTCACACTAAAGTTTAATTTAATTTTTTTATATTTAGTATTTTAATAGATAAATTAACTATAATTAATTTAATAGACGTTGTTACAAAAATAAAAACCACATTCAAGATGAATGAACAACAAATTAATAACTTTTATCAATAATCTTCAAACTGCATTTCTATTATTAAAACGTACAAAGACAAATAATAATTATATTTCTTCATGTTGTATATCAACAAATAACAGTATAAATTCCTCAATAAAATGTTTACAAACTTTGCCAATACTGCAGGATATATTCATTAAATATTTATTATAAGACCCTAAAACCGCAATAAACATTATTCCGTTATATCTTAATTCTAACTAGTATTAATTAATGATTCAGTCATTTGATTATATTAGGCAATAAAGTACCTATGTAAAATAAGATTATATGTTATTTTGAGTTGTGTTCCTTAAATCAAAAATAATTTTAATTTCTCTATCTCCTCACCAGAGTATAATCTTAAGAAACTATTGTTACTATCTCACTAATCAATCAATGGACTGTATTTGTCTGATTAATAAAAATTATTATTATAATATACCCGTTCGTCAATAATTGTAAGTTTTCGAAGTAATTCGGAGTCCAGTTATAAACCGCGCAATTTCACCTGAAAGCGGAAAAACAAAAATATTTACAAAACAGTGCCGTTTGCCTGCATTCTATTCCATGGAAAGTAAGTAGTAAGTCACACTTGCCTAAAATAAAATTTTCTTATAAGCACTAATAACGAATAAACTGGGAAGGAAACTCTCAGAACCTCAACCAGATAAGAATGTAATTCCGTCTGCGTTTCCAGTAATAGAAATGTCATTAGAAAGATGATCCAAATTAATTAAATAGTGTTCACGTATATACAATATAATTAGTAAGGTAGGGCTTATGTTTTACTATTTAAGCTTAAATATTACCCCAGGGATGATGGGACACGCTACTAAAAGTATTAACACGTGCGGCGTTAAGCGCTCTTTTCGTCATTATGAAAATGTTTATAATTTGGGAATTGTATGGCATATTCAAGATTAATATTTATTTTTCCATGTCAAACAATTTCACATCAGTATGTGCCCTGTGCAGCTGTTATATCAGTGTTGGCGTAATGGATTGCGCCTCAACCTGACGCCGCGCGTTCGAATCACGGATTAATGGAATTTCATTTCTAAGTGCGCAATTAACACTCGCTCGTACGGCGAAGGAAACATTGGGAAATCAGCAGGATGATAACATAGTTGTCTATTAAAAAAGAATGATCTCGAAACATACAGAAACTTGAGTCTGATACCTAAGTGTTGTAGCGCCGTTGGTTTTCTCTTTTTGTTGTAATTTGTGAATTTTTTAACTAAGCAATGTATTGTATCCGTATTAATCTCGGTTTATTTATTTAAACATCGTCTTCTACACAGTCTACTACTCAAGTCTTCATTTGTCTATTCCTTCCGTATTTTATCAATTTCAATACATTAAACGACAACAAATCATGACTCGTCCAGCTGATGTGCATTTGTTTTGCATTTATTTTAATCAATTATTAATTAGCATTGCCATATTACAAGTTATCATTATTACAATGAGATTTACGCAACACGATATTGATTATAACGTTATCATTAAAAATATAATGATAATATCGAAAATCCAAAATGAAAGTTATATTTTCTACCTTTAATTAATAATTACGATTTAATTATTTGCTGGTTTCATATTATATGACGCTATACGTTAAGCATATTTTAAGTTCCTCTTTTCTTGTCTAGTATATATTGAGCTAAAACTCAGAAATAAAAAAATGAATACTTTTATTTTACTTTTTTTATTTTTTAGTTGGGTTTCAGAAAAAAAATACCTATAGTGTATTATATCATACCAGTAATATTAGTCAAGAAGTCTAATGAAATATATTCTTTAATAAGTAAAGTTTACATGCTTTTAGTTTCGACTTTATGTGTTTTAACTACGTTACTCCACCACGTGATATTATAGCCTTACTCGACAAATGTACTGGCCTTTCTTTTAATTTGGATCCAAACTAACGAACTTTTCAGCTATTAGTGTATAGATTTACGCATAAATAAACGTAGGTATCAAACCTAAGCCGGTAGTGGCCCTTCACCTTCACCTTCTTATCATTTCCATTACTAAACAATTAAACTGATGCGCAATTAAATTAAAAAATCACGCGCGTTTATTGTTTATTGATTACAATACGATTCAATCTACACTTTCAAGTGGGTTTTATTCGTATTCAATTTACCGTAACGTCAGTTCGCGCGTTTATTAAATTTAGTCGGGATTTGATAAGAAGTAAAATATTTCTTAATTATTTTTTTTATGACCGAACGTTTAAGGTATATTATGATGATGGGCATGACCGTCCCACTAGGGCAATGTATTGTAAAACATACCTTATTGCGAAGTAATTAAAGCGCTTTTTAAATTAAAAGAATCTACGATTTAACAATATTGCTTGTAGTGGCGCAGATACAGTTGACAACCAATTTGTTTGCCCTAGGTCTGATGTAGTTAGAAATAATATTTTTGTGATTATGGTACTGGTCCTTTCAAAACCTACATAATAGGTATTTTATCTAGATCCACTTTTAATGAACCGTCGACGAATACCAAATTTATATAATTAATAAAAATTTATGTCAAAGTGAGAAAATCTCAGTTACACAAAAATAATTATTTACGACACATTACAACATATAACTTTATGTTACAAAATGTACTTAAAACTATCCCTTTTTAATAATAAGTAGGCGCTATGAAGCTTTATATTAGTTTTATATGGTTTGGACGACTTTCAACAGGTGTCCTGTCTTAATTTATTACGTACTGTAAAGGACAACATACCAATGCGCATATTATATGAAATACCTAGTTCCGTGTTCTCCCATACATGGACTGTTATAGTTAAGTGTATTGGGTAAAAAAGTGTCTATTATTCGCACCTTAAGGCTATGTTCAGATGTAACGCGCGTTAACGCGCGTCAACGCGCGATCAAATTTGAAGAGCGTTCAGATGATGAGCGCTAACGCGCGTTGCGAGAGTACTCGTCAGTCTAGTTCGGTAGAACGTAGAAAATGGACGTGGAAGAGGCTATTATTTTGTGGTTATATTATAAAGAAAAATATAGAAAAAGAAAACGTACACATTGGGTTTATCCAATTTTGAAAAAAAAATACAATTTATATTATATTTTTTATACAAATTTGCTATATTCCAACTTGCTGACCTTTTTTCTACTTCATCGATTAGTAAGTCGATGTCAATATCTTCAATTTCACTCATTTTAAAAGCGAGAACAAAATATAATTACGAAAATTAATAAAATTACATGCGATCGCGATGAAAGCGCGCGCTCATCTGAACAGCAAACGGACATTACATTAATATCAAAGCGCGCGTCAACGCGCGATCACCTGCGTCTAGAGACTTTTTCTCAGAGCGCCGCGTTGACGCGCGTTAACGCGCGTTAACGCGCGTCCATGTGAACAGTTGTATGAAAAATACCATAATCTCTAGTCGCGCGATTTGAAAACGCGCGTCAAGTTTTTGCCATCTGAACATAGCCTAAATATCGGGATATCGTGCCAAATCGCTTTAGCCATTCCAAATTCAAATATATTGGAACGTTTATTGTGTTCCTGTCATTGTTTACATGTTATGTTTTAATCCACAGATTATACCGATAATAATAGCATATATGTAAACTTTTCCCTTAACTGATAGATGTTTTAGAAAAATAGCTTCTTATATTGTCTATGTAAATGTATAATTGCAGACGTGGTTGGTGTAAGCAGTTCGTTCAACATTAAGCAGAAAGATTTTATAATTGAAATGAACTGTTCACAAAAATGTCCACATAATAACAATTTTTTTTCGTCTTATATTATGTAACGATTGCAAAAATATTTTGAATAGCAAGCTGAGTTTCAGACAATAGATAATATCGTGGGTTTTTTTGTTTTGGCAAAGATTTAAAACAAGGTTAATTTTTATTAAACTCCTTTATAAACCACATTGCAATTTATAAATTATGTATCAAACTCTACTTTAAGTGACTATAAATGTAAGAAATACATCTTGTGATTGATGCACCGTAATATTTTAAATAAATTTATTTATATTTGCACTTTTACAACCTGGTTTCTATTATAATTGTACGAAATAATTAAACCTGTTTTTTTTTCAGTAACAATACTATTTTGAAACGCTTGCCCGAAGACCCGTTACCCAATGGGTGACATGCAAGTATTTCTCAACTGGCAATTGAGGTTCGGCAACTTCTTTTTTTCAGCAATTTTTCGCCAATCTTTATTAGCAATTTGATCAACTTACTAAAGCAAATACGTCCAAATTTGATTAAAGACATTTCGGTTCCCTCGAAATATATTCCTTCACAGTACGCACTTTCATACATAGTTCTACAGATAATAACAAAAATATTAGATGTACGACCGTGATTCAAATGACTTAAAGCTGCACTCACACATTGACTCCAAGTCGAAAAGCATACAATGAATAATTAACTCGGAAATAAAAGAAAGTTTAGTGAGAATTTTCATGTCGTGTTTCGTATTTAAACACAAATGCTATACTTTTTGATAGATGTGTGAATTTTTACACTCATTAAAAGTAGCACATTACAATCGTGTGTATAATAAACTATTTGTGTCGATACAATTGAGTTAGATTACAAATGTCAAGGAATAAATACGGCATTCACTCACAGAGATATTTGCTTTAAGAAAATATTGTTCAATGTGTCATACATAGATTATGTATAATATAAAAATGAATCGCAAAATGTGTTGGTAAGCGCATAACTCAACAACGCCTGCACCAATTTGGCCAATTATTTTTTTATAATATTCCTTGAAGTACGAGGATGGTTCTTACTAAAAATTTAAAAAAATCGAGTGAAAAAGTCTAAAAACAACACATTTCTATATTCCCATACAAAAGATTCGTAATAATACTTAAAAGTAAATTTAAACTTTAATACCATACCATAAAGTTTAAGTGTTAGTGGAGGGGTTCTGGGAAGGTAAATTTTTATCTTTTGACATAATGTATTTGTTGTCTTATCAACTTTCTTTTTTTTATCTTACTAGCTAGACCGGTGTCCCGAATAGCAGAATAAGTATTTAAAAAAAATAAAGAATCGTCTGTTAGGCGGTACGATGTTCACCAGGCCAGCTAGTTCATAATACAATTGTAACGAACATTTTATTAGCGCAAGAGCGGCTCTCAATTTGTCCATACAAAAATTTGACTGTATTATTATGTTAAATGTATTTATATATATGTATGCAAGAACCTTCTACTTTTACGGAATTTTTGTTAAATGTAATTATAATACTAGAACTACGTATGTCTGCGTGTAAAGTAACGCATAGAAACCGTGTTGTCATACGAGTATAAGTTCAGTGCTGACTGACAATATTTAATAAGGACTTGATACGAATACTTGACATTTGATAATAAGTACCTACTTTGTTATCTCTATGTCTTTTAAATGTCTTTTTTATTTTACATTAATTCTATAAATATAATAAATTATATACAGAAAAATGGTAGCTGAATGTATAACAAAAAAGACTACTTAAAAAAAGGAATGAATCAATTGTACAATTATATTTAAACGGATTTCCCCTTAAACAATTTCATACAAGGTATAAAATATTCATTGATACCCGTAACGAAGAACAGCCATGGCCGTGAAGTTTTTACGAGAACAAGTACATTTGTGCAAGCGAAGGTTTACTAGTTGAGCCATCGGTACAATACCCTTTTGCGTATGACATTGGCCCGACCATTGGACCAAACCTGTTCAACTCTTTAAATTATCGACAACTCTTCATGTCATTGAGAAATCACATGGACGGAAGACATGTTAACGTCAATCACACCTGAAGGGCGCCATGTTATTCCGCTAAGTAGCATTTTAAAAAGATATATAAATATTTAATTCATAAGAAGCAAGTCTCATTGGCAAAAAGCCCTTTCATCTCAAACGTAAGCCTATCAAAAGAAAAGTGAACATCGACAAATTTTCCATAAGACATCCATTAAAATTTAATCCCGATCCACGCTACTTTATAGTTTGATAAATAGTTTTTATCTTTTGTTTTATATATCTTTTTTTTTTTTTTTTTATGTAATAGGAGGCAAACGGGCAGGAGGCTCACCTGATGTTAAGTGATACCGCCGCCCGTGGACACTCACAATGCCAGAAGGCTCGCAAGTGCGTTGCCGGCCTTTCAAGAATTGGTATCTAACATTTAGAAGAATATATATGTTATATTGTGTGTAACAATAATTTATTAAATTTAAAATTAATTAACTGTCTTATTAACTATTATTGTTACAAATTCAACTTGGCCTTCAGCGTACGACTTTCTGAGGTCAGAATAAATTGATAGTTTTGATATCCGATAAGAAAGAAGATTTAAATATAGAACATATAAGCCCCTTAAATATGCTTTCACACAACGAGATACAGCAAAATACAAACCACAAGACAATGTATGACGCAATCCTGACATAATATTAAACATAGTAATTTAGAGTAACTTATTTAGGAAAATGTAGGTACTTTATAGACTGTAGGTTTCTTTATGGACTTTTAAAACGATGCAACAAATCACTTAATTCTCTGTAAACACTTTAAAAGCTGTTTGTTTCGAGTTTATTTTTAAATACTACTTTGGTAGTACTGTTATTTATTAGTATGATATACTTTTATTCGCTTTGTTATCTTTTAAACGCGGATATTTTACTAAATGATTTAAGAATGATGAGAAATTGGGTGTGAAAACAACACCACCAAATAACATTTATATAGCTCAAGTAATGGTTATGTCGCTTATACAAAAATATAATTTAAATTAGAGAGAACTTAACGTTGATAAAAATTACGTTTAATTTCAGATGAGTCGCCGCATAGATTCTCGGATTCGAATTAAGGACCAAACTTCATCATTTAATTCGTTGATTTCGACAATATACATTTATTATCTCATTCTTTAGAGTGATGATATTATAGTAAATTTTTTTAACATGCAAACTTATTGTTTAGCAATAAAAAATTATAATGTCCAGTTCCTTCACATCATAATGCTATTTTTCTCCGCATATAAAATCTTAAACGATATGGCATTGAATTCGACCGATTATATACCGAGAATGCTCGCCTTGATATGGTCATGATTTGTAATGGTGATTTAACTTTTTATCAATACACTCTCATGTGAACGAAATATGGCAGTGAGATTTTCCCAAGAGGAGGTCGGCTCCCACGCCGCCTTCCGTCTCCATGGACAATAGCAACATGTTGCACACTTTTTCTGCAACATTGGTTTATATTACTCATTAACGTTCTATAAGATTTCCACGAAGCTACTTCTTGTCTCTATAGAAACAAGTCTTCCGCGTAACTTTTTTCTTCTCCCGTCCTTCAAACCTGATCCGATTCTGATGTGGAACACTCTTTATCTGCAAAGTGCACGTTGATATAATTAATAAACTTCTATACTCACCTTATCCAAAATTGTAAATACAGTACTGCATTATTGCATACAGAAGTTTAAGAAAGAAGCATAAAGTGTTCTTAAAATATTTCATACTTATTTCTAACAGATTAGGAAACGTTTTTTCTCATTTATTCACGGTGATGTTTCCTTATTCGCTATTGTTGTTTCGCCAAATTTGAAGATCGTGATCGACATAGAGAAATGTTGATCCTATCGTAGGAAATATTTAATTCAATCTTTACGTGCGTACGCTAAAACCGTTTTCACTGGGAACTGTGCCATCTGGGTGCAGTAAAGGTGACAACCGACCGAGTTTCGTATATTTATGACCAACATAATTCCCGATGCGCTTTCTTGTACGAAGTAATCTCTACGAAATTGAGTACGTAAGTGCGAACCAATATAAAAACTTTGATATCTGTCTAAATATTGTGTATTTTAAGCGGCAAACACAGATTACCGTTCCTCTGTATTTTTTATTCTGCGAAGTATTGTAACGGTGTCGTATCCATTTGTTTTGGTTCGTCACAGCGCTGTGCTTCAATGTCGGTTACATTACATCGTATATTCGAGCTGGCATTGTTATGTCACACTACTTTATTTGGATTTAGTTACGCGTAAACGCTCTATTAAAAATTCAATCAAACATATGAAATGGATTTGTAATCAAGATACTGTGAGAATTGTAAAAAGGCGTCAGGAATTTGCCAACACTACATTGTAATTTGAACTATTTTCATTACGTTCTCATTCCTTTTATCACAGGATCAAATTAGCAATTAGACCTTACTCAATATTATACAGTGACAAACATTATTGTGCGTTATTAATATAAATTATGAATAAAAGTGAAACATTATGATTTTGGACTTTTTTTTATTTGAAAACTTCCTTCAATATTTTCTTAAATAAAACAAGGTTGATTTATCATAAGTAAAGCAAAAACTTAAGTTGACATATTATAAGTTGTTAGTTATTTATTCGTTGGGATATGGTTTACGATACGTTTTTATGACCTAGCTCGAGAAAAAGAGTCAACTAATAATGCTAATGTTCTGTAGAATGTAACTTTTATTTATTGAAATTAAATACAGTATATCAACTTCATAAATGTCTCATGTGTCGCCGTATAAGGTCGTATGTAGGCACAGGACAAGGCAAGCGGCAGTAAGCAATGAAAGTGACAAGCGCGGTCGAAAGTGACTTGCTAGATTTATTTACACATGTTCTAAATAGACACATCTAAAACTGGTGTACTTTGAGGCCCGCCCGCTTGCTATTAATACCACTACCAAGAACTGCTTCCATCTTCGGTAAACTAGAATACGTTCTCGGCAATCAACGGCAATTAACCACGCACTCGCTTCAGTACAGTTTCATTAGTTTTCTTTGTTTAAACAAATAGTTGGCTACCTCTTTCTACCTGTCTTGTCTTTTTCTTAAACTCGAGGTCATTGAACTTGCACCCTTGGTAAATAATAGAACACGCGAGATTCGAGACTAACTGCATGGTTTTTTCTTTGAATTGGATCGTTTATTTGTTGTTACTTAGAGAGAGGAAAGAGAGTTATCTGATATTACGTCTTTTCGTTGATCTGAAATGTTATATTTTTCCATGAGTATAAAAAAGTTTCCTTGCTATGGCAATTATGTGAAATACCTATATTGAAATTCTTACAGCACCACTATGATAATCTTGTTATATCCAAGTACAAGATAAATCATTAAAAAAAAAATTGTGCGTGTACTAGGTGTACACACGTAAGAAGTGAAACTTCTTTATGATCTTATTTTTCGAAAAATGATCTACTATATGCAACTTTACAGAAATTCGTTAAATTAGATAAAGTTTAACATAAGGCTTTTATTATCAAAGACATGAATACAAATATTTAATTTTACCTTATTACTACGAAGATTATTATAGAATTTCATTAATTGTAATAGAATTATTACTATCATTGAAAAACGTGACGATTTGCTACAAAATTTCTCCCATACGTCGATAAAGAAGTTTCATTCCAACGCCGATAAAGAAGTTTGACTTCAAAAAGCAACATGGCGCGTAACCGAAAAATGTGACGCGTAACGAAAAAATATTACACTACATTTTTTTCCAACCTCGATAAAGAAGTTTTACTTCAAAAACAATCATGCAAAATTTAATAAAAAGCATAAGGTAATATTTTTTTAATTTTGTAAAGTATAATTAGAGGCTATATAATTTAAATATTTAGCCAGTCATCATAAAAAAAATATATATTGTTAAAAGAATATATCTATGGGCGAAAAGGATAAAGTAGTTATTAAATATTTAAGTCTTGAAAGTGGTTTCATAAATTCAGGTTTTCGTGTTTTTTTAATAGAGCACTTTCGTTGTTCATAAATTTGCAGTTTTAAGGTTGAAGTCAATTTACCATATGCTTTCGTCATGGCAATCACGAGATAAAAGTAAAAACGCATTATCAAAACTACCGCGAGAGAAATGGAATGTGTCCATGCAATAATTTCGATTTCCTTTCATAGAAAGTAAGAATTTGATAGTCTGTGGGCTGTTAACGAGTTACTAAACCAGTCGATAAAGTGTTGCCACCTGGCAGATAGCTAATCTACAAATTGTTTTTACCTAAACCTACAAACAGGGTAATACATCATAGAAAACAAAAATAAGTTGCAGTATTAAACCTGTTTAGTCGATGGCGATGTCAATTAATTTAAAATCAAATTTTGGTCACGGGTAGTCATAATTTGGTTCATGGTTTGATTAATTTGTTTTTCAATTTAGATAATTGTATCTGCTTTCGTTCGGAATCGGAATTAGCTATTTAGTAGCTATAACAGTGATAGCTCAATTAAACTTAATGCCATGCTTCTAATAATTCTTTATTTGTAATTAACATTCCGAAGTAAAAGTTTTAAGGACATTTGCGAAAAAATACCTTAAAATTTAGTCGTAAATCGTAATGTCACTTTAAATGTACTATTGTCTTGTCAAATCAAATAATCTTTAATTATAAACAAAAACAAAATGTATTAGGCCATTGTCTATATCTAATATATAAAATTCTCGTGTCGCGGTGTTTGTAGTTAAACTCCTCCGAAACGGCTACACCGATTCTCATGAAATTTTGTGTGCATATTGGGTATGTCTGAGAATCGGACAACATCTATTTTTCATCCCCCTAAATGTTACGGGTAGTCCACCCCTAAATATTTTTTATTTTTTTATTTTTTTATGATACAGCATTAAAAAATACATATAAACCCTTAACTTTCACCCCTCTACGATCAACCCCAATTTTTTTATTATAAATGATATATATGGCAAAACGACGTTTGCCCGGTCAGCTAGTAGTCTATAAAAATAAAGCTTTTTTGTTGTGTTCGATTTTCAAAATTTCAATTTGGTAACAAGTTCTATTACTTCTTACCAATTTTCTTTAGTGAATTTTGTATTTTATATTCAATTGTATTAGTAAAATTAAAAGAGATTTGTAGAAAGACGCTTTTCACGTCAACCACTCTCTATCCGAGTCTCTTAGACCCCTCTATGTTTATTATTTATGTCCTCATAAGTCAACATTGCTAACCTTTTGTCCCAAGAGTTCTCATTATAAACGAACGCTTCTAAAATTGTTTGTGTCAAAGCCGCCATACATTATGTACCTATGACAGGTACTTACCAGCTTAAAATTACGAGCTCGACACGTGTTTAGAATTTTTATATCAAGTTTGTACAATTATTGTTAACTGAAAACATCCTTACAAGAAAGTGTACAAAAATTCATCATAATTCATAACCTACATTTGAGGCTCTAACTAATACGCTATACCTTTTGTAATACTAACAAGAATTGTTGTTAATATAATTTTATTCTCATTTTACATGGGACAACCCCATAGAGGCCTAGTTATGGTTTTCCAAGACCAATAAGAACCACCAGTATTTCCACATTATGTATGCAACTGAGACTATTTCACAATATTTTTTACAAATATAGCACTACCAGAAACTATTATACATTGTCTTAATATTCACATATATTTGGAAAAAAACGATTGCATTCTATTAGCGTTATAACAATAGGCAGTTAATATTATTCTGAACCACTTACAAATCTACCTATGAGGTATGCAAATCCCCATGGCGTGATAAGAACATCGGTTCATTCAAAAGCCCAGACCTACTTAAACCGAAATTGCGAGCACTAGTCTCAAGTGAGCCGTCCTCGTAACTTCAATAGGCAGCTTAACTTTTATTACCATAAAGGATGATAGTAATAAAAAGTTATATAATATCTATGCATTTATAGGCCATGCAGAGAGCAGTGTTGGCCTAGTGGCTTCAGCGTGCGACTCTCATCCCTGAGGTCATAGGTTTGATACCCGGCTATGCCAGCAATGGACTTTCTTTCTATGTGCACATTTAATATTCGCTCGAACGGTGAAGGAAAACATCGTGAGGAAACCGACATGTCTTATACCCAAAAATTCGATGGCGTGTGTCAGGCACTGGAGGCTGATCACCAACTTGCCTATTAGATTGAAAAGTGATCATGAAACAGAATAATATATCTGAGGCCCAGACCTAAAGGGGTTGAAGCGCCACTGATTTTTGAAGTTATACTTCTTTAGGCGCGTTATGAAAAATTGATGAGAGTGAAATTTTACGATGCGCGCGCACCGTGACACAAAATTAACAGAATGAAGTTGCCCACGGAAGATGCTACGGCATTGGACATAATTTAAAAACAACATTCGAATAATAATAGAATTTATGTTACACTTAATGTAAGAGAATAATAATAAATATTTATTTATTTAATTTTTCAAATGTACACTGAACTTTATTGACTATAATGACTCCTTTTCCAGTCTTTGATTATTTAATTGTAATTAATTATTTGCATGCAATCAAAAACTTTTTTAATAATGCCAAAGAAGTATAACTTCTTACGCGCGTACATAAGTACCTACACGCACCCTTTTTTTTATAGGCCATACTGTACGAAATGTTTGATGACTATTCTTCAATACGTTTGACTTAATTAATAATTGTCTGTCATAGATGGGTAGAGAGAACATACAGTACTTGTCGATCGTAATTCTATTAAGCTCATTAACTTGATCCAGTACAAATAACAACATTTTTGCATAGAAGTTATACAGACTAATCTCAAAGTGGGGTTTTCAGCGCAAACACTGACTACCACACCGTAACTCACTTTATATTTGACATACTCACCTGTTGTTAACCCCTGAAACTGTGTTAACTGTACTATTAAAACGAACTCTATTACGAACCGTGTCGCATAAGTTAACATTATTAAAGTTATATTGTTTTTATCTGACTACGTGAAAGTCCACAAACAAATTTTTTTTTCCAAATTCTTAAAGTACAACTACATATTTCTGAATGATATGTCATTGCCATTGTTTAGGTCTCTCTAGGCCTCAGATGTCTGAACCTGTTTCATGATTATTTTTCAATCTAATAGGCAAGTTGGTGATCAGCCCCCTTTTGGGTCTAAGATATGTCGGTTTCCTCACGATGTTTTCCTTCACCGTTCGAGCGAATGTTAAATGCGCACATAGAAAGAAAGTCTATTAGTGCACAGCCAGGAATCGAAACTACGACCTCAGGGATGAGCGTCGCACGCTGAAGCCACTAGGCCAACAATCCCATATACGATATTATAAAAAGAGTGAGATCTTAATATTTAATATTGATATATCGGTTAATATTTAAATAACGATCAAACGGCATCAAAGTATTTAAGACTTCCAATTGTAACCCAGACGTTTAAACATCGGTTTTACGTAGAAAAGTTCGAGTTCTAATGAACTTCGCGTTACGAAATCTAATAAATTGCAACTGCAATGATCGTGATACTGCCCTCGCATGCTCTCTGGGGAAAAATTTTAGTCTTCCCCTTGTTTTATTTACGTTTCTCGTCTAACCGAGACGGAAAAACACCTGAGGTGAACGACACAAAGGGGCTAGAAGCATATATCAGTCTTACAATGAATTGAGAAGTACTGAACTTTTATATAATCATTTTAATATGTAATTATAACTATTGTTAATATATAATACTAACTGGCTAATCCCCAGCTTTATGACGATGGAATTTTGGTAGTTATTAGTTTATAGTTTTTTAACCTAATAGTATTACACACATATAACCTTATTAAAAGCTATGATACTTTACAATAATATTAATAAAATATTATTATTAGTGGAACGAACGCAAATATGTATGATTACAATTACCGTTTTTGGTCATAAAAAGGGTGCGTATAAATTTAATTAACGCAATTTGTTTCACCTAAGGGCATAATAATTACCAATAAAAATAAATAGGCATTGTCCGATTAAATTAATTCTCATTCGACACCACAACATATCCCGTTTCAATATCGTTGTCTAAGTTACAGCCTCACCCTACATTAATCTTAACCAAACTAGATAATATATCACCATAATATGGCGGCTAAAATATATTTACATTTTAAGCGGTGAAATATTTTTCAATGTTAATTATTTGAATTTCAATTATTTTAGGACTTCAGTTGATTGGATTTCCGAGCATTCTTTACGTTGGGTATATTTTTTGTTTTACGCCGCAGTTTCGTAACTTTTCGTAATTAACGTAAATTCCAGGTAACTAAAATAGACCTAGTATATTGACGATTACTATTTGAAATCATGAAACAACAGTTTTGTATACAAAATGTGTTTTAAACTTTCAACTTTCAAAATGGTTCCAAATTTATCAAAAGCAATTTTTCACGATTCAAAGTGTCTCGTAAGCTTCCTCTTGTCAGCTGTCACGCACTCAGACGAGACCATCACGTCTATACTCTATGCTCTATCAAATATGTATGCTACACACAAGTGCTTTTCCGCACACGGATTTGTCAATTTGTCAATATGTATGAGTGGCATGCGTGAGTTTGCCTTGAAAGTTTACAAACTTCTACATATGACATTACATATTTGCTGTGTATACGAAATAAATAGCATATTTTATTGTTAAAATTATTGCAATAATCGAATAGTTAATTAAATGAATTCATACCCCAAGAACACCACAATAATTAAATATTTCTTTAATTCAAAAAGTTCCTAAAATATATACAGGCTTATTATTTGAGGAATCCACACGATATAAACATATCTACGCACGCATTTAGTACCTTTCCAAACCACACCTTGTCTATTGTATTTTCTCCGAATATTCCTTTATACGAACAATATCGGAATACTATTGTTGATAAGATGACCGAAACAGGCTTTAATAAAGACATTATAGACATACATGACATGCACAATGGAACCGTTGGGCTTGGTACTTTCTCTTTTACCTTTTTCACGATGAAGATTAATTCTTAATATAATGGCTTCATATATTACTTGGAATTAATTAATGTTATAGAAAACCCCAATTATAAAACAATCCTTTTTGTATTTACATAATCACAAATTAACAAGACATGTAAACTATAGTGATAATTATATAAACCTGACAACTTTCTCGTATTTATTATATCGATTTTTAGGCACGTTCATATCAGTTGTTCTACTAATGTTATAATTTAAAAGGCAACCTGCAACTACTAAATAACTCCCAAACTTCCGTACCTAATTAATTAATAATTTCTACGAATAAACAGTGTATAATAAATTATATGTCTCCATGTAACATGTTCATCCTTGCTCGTATACTTCCTGAATTCGTGAGACATTACAACGTCCTCATTTGCAGGGAAGCATGCCAAAAATATTAACATTTATTCCGCACTAATACCTTTCATAATAACTGAGCATAAACAATTTTATGCGCTGGTGGTAAATCCGATGATTCAAGATATCCATTCTTAATAATATATAAATAAATAAATAACTTTAAAAAATCTAAAGGTTATCCCAAAATTTAAATAATAAGCGGTATCGACGAGTGACATAAATTGGAACGTAATAAAAAGTTAACACTCGTTTAACATTATTTTAATAGAAATAAAATACTCAAAACGTTTACTAAAGAGTTCTTAATCTATAATTACTTTTTTTATGAATAAGTCTAATGTATCTATATATATAAAAATGAATCCCTATTTGCCCTTGGTCACGGCATCACGCGTTGTTTTCGTTGAGTTTGTTATTTTCAGGAGAAGGTTCTTATGAAAGAAAAAATTGTGAAAATTTCCCGGAAAATTAGAAAATATAAGAACACTTAACCACCATATTAAGTAAAACCATAAAATATATATATATATTAGGTCCTTACATATGAAATTGACGTATTTCGTACTGGCCACTTTAATCACGATGTTCTCCTCTTTGGTAAGGAATTCCAAATTCAAATTTGTGCAGCTATTTACTCATGTATTTGTGCTTCGATGACCGTCATTCATTTGTTTTTTTTCTTCTGTTTTTTTCTGTTTGCGTCACTCATTTTACAAAATGGAAAACTTAAAGTATCGCATTATTTACGAGTACGAGTTCCGCCGTGGCACTAGTGCTGCGGGAACGACTCGAAGGGTGAATGATGTGTATGGCGGTCATGTTGCAAAATAAAACACAGTTCGTTTTTGGTTCCAACGTTTTCGTTCTGGAAATTTCGACCTGCAGAACAAGCCCCGTGGACGGCCTGAGACCCAAGTTGATAATGAAGTATTGAAGGCTATTGTGGAAGCGGATCCATCGCAAACCACGTCCGAGTTAGCTGCAGGCTGCGGTGTTAGTGATAAAACTGTTTTAATTCACTTGAAGCAAATTGGGAAGATTAAAAAGCTTGAAAGATGGGTACCTCACGAATTGACTGAAGCAAACCGGCAAACGCGCGTCGACTGCTGCGTTACATTACTGAACCGGCACAATAATGAAGGTATTTTAAACCGAATCATTACCTGTGATGAAAAATGGATTCTTTACGATAATCGAAAGTGCTCAGCGCAATGGTTGGATCCTGGCCAGCCAGCCAAATCCTGCCCCAAGCGAAAATTAACCCCAAAAAAGTTACTTGTAAGCGTTTGGTGGACTAGTGCCGGTATTGTTCATTGCAGTTTTCTCAAATCTGGCCAGACTATTACGGCTGATGTCTATTACTATTACTAAACAACCTAGGCTGGTCAATCGCTCCACGCCACTGCTACTTCACGACAACGCTAGACCACACACTGCACAACAGACGGCTACCAAATTAGAAGAGCTTCAATTGGAATGTCTAAGACATCCTCCGTACTCCCCGGACCTTGCTCCAACAGATTACCATTTTTTTCGAAATTTGGACAACTTCTTGCAAGGGAAAATATTTAACTCTGATGGGGCAGTCCAAATCGCCTTCACAGATTTTATTGATTCCCGTCCGGCTGGTTTTTATAGTAAAGGGATCAATGAACTACCTATGAGATGGCAAAAGTGCATAGAAAACAATGGTTCATACTTTGATTAATTAAATATATTATATTTAAAAATATTCGACTTTTTGTTCCTCCCATACAAAACGCCAATATTATATGTAAGGACCTAATATATAGATATTTTATATGTAAATATTTTCTGATCGTTTTATTGATGATTTTGATAGGTGATCAGCATTCTGTGCCTATCAAGGCGAAACAACTATCGCTTCGTCAGTAATTGAACCCAAACACAGTGGATTATATGCCATTGTCTTTATGATCGCTTTTTTGGCTTAACATATTTTTCAGTTTTACCTTCTATTTTTTTTTTGTCCGGCTTTAATGAATTTTGGACTTCTAAGTAGAAAAAGTGGGATTATAGGTACATCAGCTTTTAAATCTAATAATTTTAATTTATTAAGGTAATTTTCCTTTCTTCTAAGTTGCGAGTTTCCAAGATTTTAATGTGGGTAAATCATTCTTAGTCGTCAGATATGACGCCTATTTATCATCTTAAATACTTAACTCATTATGACTTATCACCATGGCATTCACACTTCTTTTTTTAGTCAACATTTATGTCAAAATCTTGAACAATAGCCGAAAAAACCGTACGGAATTTTCCATGATATTTAGCTTAATAAGAATATTCATTACACCTTAAAAACAGGATTTTATAAACTCGATTGAGTACTATTATTTCGAGTGGGCGCCTTCCTTGAAATATAAAGTTAATTTGTAATGTAATGCCAGTATCTTTGGAACCATGCCTAAAGGGACTCTTTTTAATAATATATTTTAGTTATTTTATTTTAAGGTTAGTTATTGTTTTTTGTAATAGTAATTTAGAAATGGTTTTATCAAAGATAATAGTTGATTTGCTATATATTGATTATAGCAAGGTGATTTGTGGTACTTTTCGCGTTCTGTTTTTTATATAGACAACAAAATTTTACGACGAAATCCAATTATTTGTAATGACTAATGTATGACAGCAAAAGTTGTAAATAACATTCATGGTACGCGAGAGTTTTAAAGAATACATTCTGTACAGTCACGTATCCGTAGAGGAATTTATGATCAATTCGACTATAAGAATACGCTTCCACCTGTGCTGTACATAAAAGATTTAATGTATGAGTTCTAATATTAGTTGCAGTCTGTGCGTCTTGTCACATACGTGTTCCAAGCTATCAATCGAATACATTTACACATTATCTCCAATCTCCACTAGTCGTAATTTGACACCGTTGTTGATTTGTTTGCTAAGTAGCTTCCGTAGTTAGTACAATTAAGTTGCACTGCGTTACAAGCATCTTGATTGACGGCTGCAGATTTACAGCTTCGCGCATATATCCGGTCAGATAAGATAACTGGATTTGTGATAAACAATCTATCAGTTAAACTCATCCTCATACATGAAACTTGTTTGTCATATTACTTGTTTGTTATATTTTCAAGATAAAGTCACAAATTTGTCTTTCAACTTAGCTACACCTTTTAAATTGTTTTCAGTCTGTTTAATTTTACCAGATATCTGATCAGCATCCTTGTCTGCTGCTAAGCCATTGCATGTTTAAATATTAAATTTCGGATGTTATAGGGTACATTAAAAAATGAGATTGTTCTAAAATAAAATTAGTTCTAGGGGTATTAAAACCAACATATACATCACAAGATATAGTGAAACTGGTTTGTTTCTTAAAAATTGCTTTAAATAATGATACCAGGATGTATGCTTCCGAATCATAGAGAGTAAAGGCAAGTGCAGAACAGCGACGATAAAGGGCCGCCAATACGGAAGCTGGAACGTGACGTCCTGCCCGCGGGCGGAATTCTTAATGTTCCAATTTATCATCGAAAGTGAAAACACAATGTATTCGCTAGAAATTATAATTAAATCTCGCTAAAACTCCAAATCTTTAACTATTGCGATGAGTTATTGTACTATTTTCGCAATAAAAATACCGATGATTAGGATTATATTAGGTATAGACCAAATACTACGCACATTTTTGAATTATACTATTAAATATTTCTCTAACGCTTAATAAATAAAATAAAAATGTTCTACGGCATAATTAATACCAGCAAATGATTTTAAAAAGATTGTAGATTATAGATAGAGGTACGCAATTTAAAATTCAGTTCAGAAAAAAACAATTCGTACAATGGAATATATTTTGTTTTGCCTAGACAAAACTATTGTACGTAACGGTTGTAAACGTAGTTATGAAATAGTAAAAGCGAAGCATTGTTCTGTAATGGGTATGAATGGTTAATATAATTCATAATAAGACATATGATTCATATTTTAATTCGCAGATAATGATTGTGTGGCCAATGATGAAAGTCTTTGTACAATTTAGATTATGACAATGTTAATATTGATTCCTAAAGTTGTGTTAAATGGTAAACCAATTAGATCAGATTAGAATTGAATTGTATTCACAATATAAATGCATTTAAAGTTCAACATTCAGGAAAATTATTAGATGTTATCTACATTTAAACAAACAGTAAACGTAACGGGTGATAATTACAAGTTTGATTTTCTTACGTATGGCAAGTTGATGATTGTACGTGCTTGCACGTACAATCTTCGTTTATGTTTTTATTTTTATAAATAATTTAAGGTTAAATTTTTAGAGCGTATCATATATTTATTATCTTTGTAGCTGATAGTAGGATATTCTATTGATATATTCATCATGATTACAGCATTTTGTCCAGTTTTTTGTTGTCGCATCCAAATTATCTCACCACAGATTTCTTTAGATATGTCAACTACATAATTATTGTCATAGATTGATTGCAAAGTAAAGTATTTCAAGCTTAATCCGATACAATAATACCCTACTATCAGCCTATGACTAGTCTTGGGTCCTCGATGGCGCCAGCTGGCATTCTCATTGCGGGAGCAACTTTCATGAATAGCTAACCGACTAGTTCAATGTACTGCCACAGATAGATAAATTCTTTATTTGACTTTAAATTTGATTGAATTTTTATATTCTAAATATTAGTAATCAATATCTTAAACATAAAGTATTAGACTTTTACATTCTCTAATAGATTATTGGTTACTTTTTCATTTACAAGAGAATGCACAGACTAGCGTAATTTAATAGTTGATTTATATATACAATCGATATATTATATAATAATCTCGCCTGAACAAAAAGCAAACGAAATCAATTTGCAATTTGAACTATTTTTAGATTCCCAAGAGCAGTCGGTATTCAATTTATCTAGAAATGGAGGTATTAGAATCAATCTTCTTAGCCGCGCCTAGTGCATCAGTGGAAAACAAAATTGCTTGATAACAAAGTAACCATAAGCTTCGACGTCAATTTCAAATTGATTTCTATTATAAAAGTTCGATATTTAAATCAACGAAGCCCAGTTCTAGGTTTGTATTTATTAATTGTACTGACGAACTTAGTTAAGTCATATCATAAACAACGGAAATTTACAAAATGGCGGAATTTAAACAATGTTAAACATGAATATTGCTAGTTTTTTTCTAGATTACACGTATTCGAGAGATTTTTCGATTCTTAGAGTAGTCGATTGTAGATTAGGTTAATAGTTAATACTATGTTCTATAAACCAAAAAATTATGTGTCCAAGATCCATCCATAAAGTACATAAACTTGTATTGCGTCTAGAATCTTTTTCATGAAGTAAAAAAAATTGGTTAGAATATAGTCTTTACCTGTGCTGTGCTGTCAATAGTACGCTTCAAATTAACAAAAACACAAATAGAAGAAATCTCGGCCTTTTCCCGTAAAACTTTCCCGTAGACGGTATTGACTAGAAATTTTAAACATTAGTATAAATCGACGATAGATACTTTTAATATTATGCAGCAGTTTATTTATTAAAATTTAGTAAATTTAACTAATTTACTATATAAACCTTATCAATGGAGATTTGACGTAGTAACATTGTTATTCTTTGGAAAATTTGTACCGAATAGAGCACAAACAATAACATTTAATTTAAATAATATAGGTCATTTATATCAATTCTCTAGACAGCTGTAGGAATATAACTGGCATGTAACTGTGATTTATAATCTTCTAGTTGACATACGCAATTGAAATCGAGTAAAATGATCATAACTTGCGGAGTTTTTTTGTCGCATATCCTAAGAATATCACATTTTTCTTATTAAAATGTGTCATTGCAACGAATTATATTTAAAGCTATAACATTCTGAATAATATTACCCTAGTTCTCAACTCCGAACCCCCACTATAATGCTCGTACGATAAAAATACACGTAAGAAAACTGGCACGTCTTAGATCAAAAATCATTAGCCAATTTAGGTAATTGTTTAACATTTTTAATCCTCTTCTGTCTCCGTAATATACTTCTTTCCTGCTCTGAGGCTGAGTCATGAATCCGCGCTCCCAATATAACCCTGAAAATTATCAATGTTATCGCTTATAACTCGTTACCTATTAGATGCATTAATAATTGCTCCATTTACACTCCAATGAACGAAAATTTAACATTTTTTATATCGTTATCAGGTAACCTTTGCTCTTAATATTTATCATTCAATTAACACGACCGCTTCTATTGCTTAAATGTATTTGTAATTAATGATAGTAAATAAAGAGAAAAATCTAATACAGGTTTTGATGAGCAAGAAATGGGCTTGTGGTTTTATTAGTTGCTCAAACAAGTTAGCCTGTCACGAAGTCACCTTAGTACCTGAGTGAACAGCCTTTTATTTATGTCACGAACAGCCCGTGACTTTGTCTTCGTAGAATTTTGGGGAACAAAACTGGGTTTTTTTTTCAAATCCTTTCTATAACAAACATGTGTTCAACGGAGCTTTTTAATCAAAAATCAGTCAATCAGCTTTATAACATAATTAATTTTTAAACATAATAATAAATTAATTTTATTAATTACATAATAATTTAAATTAAGCATTCCTTGAGTTATTATAATAACTTTACCTCAGACTGTACAAGGTCTACAAGCTTTGAAATAAAATGACCACAGATACAACTTGCTTTACGTTAAAAATATTACGCATATTATATAGATAATTTAAATTAATCGTTTATTACATTGCACGTGGACGTACTATTGCACAGGTTTCCATATTCAGAAGTAATCTAACCGTAAACAAATCAAGCCTAACTCCTAATTTGGCGTGTAATCTATGCATACTTGGGTACACCGCATCATGTGGGAAGCAAGATTTGCAAAACGTATAAACGCAGTCATATTTTGTTTGACGTTTGACATAGACAATAGACGCTCTGAATGTCAATAGAACGAGTCTAAAGATAGATTCCCCAGGTTTTTAAATGCATTATTGAGACTTGATACTGGAAAATATTGTTCTAATCTAGTATATTTTGCGTAATAAGTAACTAAAGCTTAAATAAAAAAATAATATTATTTTGCAAGTGTAATCATTTTTTTTGCACTCGCTCTACGCCTTTAATTTGGAAACTGACATAAAAAAAATTTAGATCCTCCTTATATTTAATATTGACATTCATAAGTTTACATAGTTATATGATTAAATAAATTTTGATTTCATATAACTACCCTTTTGTTCACATTACACTATATACCATGTCGCGAGACAAAATCACAGTTGCAAAATGTAAGATTCAAATGTAGCAAGATTTTATGTGTAAGCAAGTTAGTCTGCTATTTTTCACTTAAAACGGAATTCTTTTGTTTTAAAACGACTTTGTTGGGGAATTTTTCTATTGTTGCTTTATTATTTTTTCTTTTTTACTTTATCACAATACAACAACGATTATGACTACTAAGAGGAAAGGTTACAACTATTATTCAATTTATTCTTATGTATATTGAATAAACATTACATATTTTAATGGGAGTAAAACAATAAGATCACTGTGTTTTAGTTTTCAATAAGTTTTAATTTACCCCCTACAACAATCATGTATTAATCGCCGATGATTGTGACCAATAAATTAATCAACGTCGTAATTTGATTGAAATTTTGATTAAATTCAAACATGCATGAGAAATGAATATCACTTGGTATTCAATTTAAATTGTAATTAACCAAATCCTTTGGTTTTCATGCGGTTGCATTGTTTTCCAATTAAATAATATACTATAAAGTTTCTCCTAAAATTTACACATGTTTTCTCCGCGAGTTGTTTAAGAGACGGTTTAAGGATTATTCGATTTCGCTGATAACTAAATAAATTCCAAGAAGTTAACGTGATACATAGAAGAATATAAAGATGAGCAGAAGGCATGTGATATGTAGGTATAGTGGTTATAGAATTGTATGGACTATGGCTGATTCTCGGGAGCCAGTCGCTCGAGCCGTGTTTACTGTCCATACAAACTGATATTGACATTCTCTTTGTCTGCATGACGGCTAATCCCTTTGTGGTGGATTCTTTGTTTTGCTTTTATTGCTATAATGAAACTTACCTTCGATCCTTGAAATTTAAATAAAGCAAATTAATTGCGCAATGGTCCTTGGAGTAAATATACATTACTGCCTATTTTAATAACTCTAAATCACGCAGGAGAAAATATATGCAATAAATACTTTATAATATTTGTATTGGTTATTGCGACACAATATTAAAAACAGACAAGACTTTTATTAAAATATGAATTTAATACTCGGTCTGGATTTACTTGTGATTATAAGAAATCTTGACTTATATACTCAATATATTATATATCGGCATTATCGGCAACTAAATTTGGTAAGACTTAATTCTAAAAGGGGGTGTCATTTTCATCAATTCTAAGCATAATTTGTGTTTTCTGTGACATAATAAAGATCATAGTTTATAGATTTGTATTCAATTTCATAAAACTTTATAGTTTCGACCTTGGTAGTACGAGGACGGACCACTTTCTTAGAGTTTGTATGCCACTGCGCAATAGGTACATCACACATTACTAGAAAGCGATCCAGACGATTCATGTCTCTGGGACACTGAACAGGAACTTACTGAAACAAGTCTTAAGAAGAAATAGTTTGAGAAAGCATAAAACGTATTGCCTTTTCGAACAACAACAACAAGGATAAAATAATAGAATGATCCCTGACGCAATGGTTTTTAATTGTCTTAACTAGTCTAGTGCTGCTAATCTGTGGCAAGTATCCACAGATTACAATATCATATTATTTACTTCTACAAAAATTCACTAATATCACGTATGAACCCATAATAGTATAATCTGAAGTCTTCGTATATGTGTATTCTTAATAGAAAAAAGATAGTTTCGGTTAAGTTACATTAGAGAAGTACTTGACATTTATATTTAATATTTCTCCCACTTTAATCACATGCAATTAAAGTTTTAGACTCATTTAATTAACTCATAGTGTAAATATACGAAATAATTGATGAAGATCCATTTGCGTATGATGGGGTAGATTGTGGAGGGTAAGATACATGATGTATTATAATCGTAAAATGTAAAATAAATGACACCGACCAAATTTTACAAGAAGATAGCAATTTCAAATATAAAATAATTTGGAGAGGAGGTAGATCCATAAATATAACTAAGTATTAACAAAAACACTTATGCCCGATAATTATTTATGGTCAGTATATTAAAAGGGAATCAGATAAGGTATATCGAGTAGTATCAAGACTTTACGATAAGTATTTAATATAGAAATCGGCTTGGGATAAATAAATAAAAATATCATGAAGCAAAAATAATCAATTATATTCTCGAATGGTACGATAACCTTAACTAACATGATGACGAAATATACTAAGGTCTTGGATGAAAATTAACTATTTCCAAACAGAGACTAATTTAAAAAAGAATGGAAAAGGTTAAGGCTAAACACACTAAAAACCTATTTATCAAAACCTGTTCCAATGAATAATGCATGGGGTTACATTTAATTGGTATTATTTTATTGTGAAAGTGGAAACCGGAAGTTTGGGTATAAATTAAAATCTGCAACCATGACACACCTACGATGAATTTATGATTCTTATTTAGATCTTAATTATTATCCTACTTTTGGTAATCAATACAATTTATATACAAATACTGACAACTACCAGAAAAAGGGTTTTTTTCAGGGTATATATTTCGTGTCTGTAATTTTCAAAAATATACAGTATTAACGATATAATATCTAAAATTCGTGAAAAGCCTTTTTAGAGATCGGTTAATATACACACATTGGCGTTTTTATTAAAACTTTCGTGTTTATAAGCTTGAGTTGAGCGCTGAGTGATTAATTATTTTTCTGTTTCAGGATCGTGGCCGAGAAGCGCATGCGCAACAGCCGGTTATAATGTGAGCGGCGCACGAACACGCGCGTCTTCCCTCAAGGTAAAAACACTTTATTTTTTAAACTTTTTTCATGAACTTTACGTCTCTTTCACTAGCCGCCAATTAAAATACAAGTTCACTGAAATCGCAACAACAACTGTTATTATTTGTTAATTTTCCCTTTTTTGTAAATATTTATTTCGCCCTTGTCTAAATCTGGTTTAAACTTGATTTTAATCAGACTTGTTAAGGCTGACAATGATTTAGTAAAACAAGTCCAACAACACCGCTTGTTCAGGTTCACCTTTAAGATTATACCAGCATTTTAATTATTCGAAATACCTACCAACTACAGACCATTTGTTGTCTTCCTCTTTCTTACTAGACTATCCTATTTTTTCTTTACACAAAGTTTGAAACAGTATAAGGTGGTAAGTATAATAAAGGAACGTACTTCCACGTTTAAAAATACTTTATATTTTATAAATTCAATTGATAATTGCATTTTAGAAGTTTTGGTGCGAAAAACATACACTCTCAAGTATAATATTAGTTTGGATTTTGAGGGCAGCGTAACCATGAGACGTGTATAATCGAAGCAAAGTTCGCACCGTCTCGAATGGGGCGATCATCCAAAAATACACTGATGACATTACGATTCTCATTTTAATACTGTCCATTCAACTTTCCAATATGAGACACTTTTTACTTATTTGACATATCTCAAAACAATACATACATACATATTTTTCTATAAAATAAAACTTAAACTAGGGATATCTTGAATCGCTCAAGAATCAAACAATCTGAATCTCAAATAAATTAAGGAAATAGTTGTATTTGTAATGTAAAATTTTAGTATTCTAGCTTTGTTTTCCGAAAGTAAGCAACGTTCTTGAACATGTCTGTTAACTTAAATTAATGACGATCGAAATAAATAAATGTCGATCACAATACTGGTATTTATTTTACGTCCAATAAACTAAATTTACTTTACTATTTAAACAGGTTATTACTGTCTATATGTACGAGAATGATAGGATAAAACAATTAATTCATATTTAATACGCATACTAACAGCGTTTAATAATAAAATGAAAACCTTTAGTTAAGGAAATTGTCAAGTATTTATTATTTAAATGACATAATACACCTCATTACCAAACAGGAATTACGTTTGTACCTCGACAGTTATTTGTTTAACTTCAATTAGTAAGCTTCTGGGGAAAGCTTTAATTAGCATTAACAACATACCACATTTCGAACTGTTCTTATTTGTACTTACGGGCACATTTTGTAGCCAAATAAACTACTAATCAAATCCCATATATCTATACAAATATTATAAAGAATAAACTTCGATGTTTGTAACGAATAAACTTAAAAACCGACCGATTTCTTGGAAATTCTGTCACCACCCCTCGTAATATTAGTTTGTATTTATTTCCAAAATATTTAGGGTCTGTTTCACAATGTACGGATAAGTTCAACATAAGTTCCAAATTAGCTATTTATTACTTATTGGTAGGATAAACACTATTGTTGCGTTTCACGACTGTCAGATAGCGCTATTCGTCACATAAAGTCCATCATAAGTTATGGGTCGAATGAAGTGTCAAATAGCCCAATTTATCATCCAAATAATTTATGTGTTGCATAGCTATTTGGTACTTTATCCATACATTGTGAAACAGACCCTAAAACAAATTAATGTACTAGCAGTAGTTAGTTGTGCGAGGCCGGTACAGCCCGCTAGTTTTTAATAAAAACGATCCTACATTTGCTTAAAACAAGAGTTAAATTGTGATTTACCAAAAAAATGTGAAACTTTGTTGTCTAAATGACATCGCTACTTGCGAGTTAGCGCCATTTGCTACCTAACTTTGTTGTTTACTTGTGTACAATGTAAGTAAATTCCACAAATTTGTCAATTCGTATCAAAGTGAAATGATAATAGGAAAACCTAATTATGATTTCTAGTAGACTAAAAAACTGTATTATCAACAATATTATTCAGAGGCTTTGTATAAAATAGTATCTTTTATTGTTCACTTCACATTCTACAGTTTCATTTTTGTGCATAAATAAAGTCTCTTTGACAGTTATTGAGTTACTTAACCTTCAACAATTGCCTGATGCATTTCTTGAATATCCTGTACAAAACAAACATTGTGCGTTACTTCATAATATGCAAATTTGACCGACATCGTGGCTGACCAGTTAGCAGTAGACACTTTCACGACATCAATGTTTGGTCATTACCATACAATAGGCATTAATGGTTTAGCTATAAAACTTAAAACCCATAGGTAATTTATTTCTTCGTCATAAAATTTTATTCGATAAAAATAATAATTGATCGTGTTGAAATACAATTAAATGAGATTCCAATCAAACTGATGATTTTACAATTTATGTTGTCACCCTTTAATTCTACTAATCACCGTTTAGCATTAAGCATTAACTAATTAATCATAAAGCATTGACTACAATTACGTTTAGAGTTTCTTAAAATATAATTTTAAATCTTCGCCACACAAGCGATTTCAATATTATGTTTTAGTATTAGAATATTTACCTGTATCTATGTAAATTCTACTTTTTATTACTCTGCTACAATACAATATTTCATCCCAAAAGTCCTTACCAAAACAAATAAAAGCTTGATATGAACGTTAAGACCATCTGTATACCACCTGTCAGCCCTAAGGAGGGTTGATGTTTGGCCAAGCGTCACCGTAGAATGTCCGTAACTCACGCTCCCCTCCTAGTCCCCACTAGTCTAAAGTTGATTCACGCATTCATTTTAATTAGAGGAAGTAGACATATCGAAATAGGTAAGCGCATTAGAGTGCATTGAGGATAAACAGCAATGCGCCTTTGTGGGGAACGATCACTCGTCACGCGTGTCACTCAACCGAGCCTAACTGGAACGAGTAATTAACGATGGCTATCCTTTCAATTTCTTATTCTGAATATTCTGAGAAGCACTCGACTCGAGTAAGTGGAAAGTTATTTGTGTGCAACCCTGTACTACCTCTGCGCCCGCGCCGTTCCGCGACTGTCGTCTCGTTCACGCATGCATGTCAAGGTAGGGTTCAACATTCGAGGATCGTTCGTGCTAATAATACCTAATAACCAGGATTATCCCAAGTGTCTGCAATTTGTTACAACACTGCTTTGTGTCAAGGCAGTGCCGTTATCGAGGGTGGATTAATCAAATGAGCTCCAATCAGGCATCTATTGAAACACGGTCAAATCCCGTGAAGCACTTCCGCGTGCGATGCGCGGGCGCCTGGTGCGATCATTGCCAGATGCCGGCGATAGATCGCGGGGTCAACAGCCAATGCCCTTGTTTTATGCACTAAATTATACGTTAATGTACCAGATTGTAATAATTTGCCTAAACTGTGCTCATGACTAGGGTCAAGGGAAACATTATTTACACACTAAAATTATCAAAGTATATTTAGTCAACAACTTTTTCATTTTAGTCAACTCATTTCATTTATATATACTGTACATTTCAGAATATATAAATACTAATATTTTGTAAAAAAAAATAATCTTATTATATCTTTATAATCTTTTTACTACCCTTTCATTCAAAAATTACTAGACGTGTGATAATTATCCCATACCTGGATATCACGTCTGGCCGTGGCGACGTTGATACCTTCCTACTACTGGATACATACAAACTGATGCGGTTGCTAAGATACTGGATGTCCTCTGCCGCACATGAGAAACAAAGGACTTTAAAGGAAGTTGCTAGGATGAAATTTGAAACAATTTACGCCAAATAACTAAGTTCGACATGGAATTATTAAATAATACTAGTTCGATGAAAGAAAATTCTGTATGTATTACAAATAATTTTAATTACGGTACTTTCATTTCACATATTAAGGGCATCAAGGTCAGATTTCAACATTTTGAATGATCTGAATTCTCTCATTTTTCGTTAAGTCATCAGTTTAAATACAATCCTAAACCTATTTATCAACCCACACAAGATTATCTTAGAAGTTGTCGGAAATCGAAAGTCACTGTCGATAGAATCAGATCCGTCAACAAAAGCAGGTAGATTGTGGGGTTCCAATGAATAGATGACGGTAGATGCATCTCGTTTATGTCTACGTATCGATACAATGAATAAGGCCGAACCTTGATCCATTTTGTGAATCATTTTATTCGAGATCGTTCACGACATCTAGCTAAACACTACAGGTGTTTAACGACGCCCATAAATGTAATTTACGATAACCTAACTTTAACTAAAGTTGAAATGCATTTTAGTCTACCTACAATAAAAAAGGCTCTTAAAAAAACGCCATTAAATAACATACAATTATTACCTTGTTTCCTCAAAAACTGAAGTTAAAGTAGGAAATTCCTTTATAGTTTAAACAAATTCCTACGTATTGTATTACACTACTTACTACTTTATATTCCTAATACCTTAATTAAATTAGCCGGCTAATCGTTGCTAGCTTATCTAACTGGCTTTGCTAAATTACCGCTAATGATATTTGTTCTGTTAAATGGCGAATGTTTTTACTATTTAATAACAGTTATTTATTACATTACAGGTGTTTGCGATGTGGTACAAGTGGTTCACGTTACTGCTGGTGTCGTGCGCACTGGTGCAGGCAGAAGACGGAGGGTACGCCGGACCGGTGACAGAGGGGACTGGTCAGGTTACAGTCGTAACTGGCCCGGTTTCAGATGTAACCGGTCCGGTTGGGGAAGTAACTGACCGTGGTAGAAAAGCAGACCGAGATGATTTAATTCGGACCAGTGCGGCTAATCCCGTCACCGGCGATATTATCAGTCAGGTTGGAGATGCCAGTGACACTCATCTAGAAAATGATGCCGTTAACACTGATGTAACAGAAATTCCTGGACCAGTCGCAACGACTAGAGCTCCTCCTCGTACCCTAGACAGACAAGCTGCTGAACTAGCGTGGCGCTCGTGGCTTCAAAGTCCGGAAAGCGGTAACCCCAATGGACCAGCAAGGAGAATCACTACTAAGTCACTCTTTATCACACCACTAATTTGTCCAAAAGGCCAGAGACTCGACAGAAACGGATGTGTGCAGGTAATTTAAACGAAGTAATAACAATATTTTTATAACTTTTGAACACAGTTTATGTTATTATAATACGCAATTTACGATGTAACTTAAAATATCTGCTAGATATGTCTATGGAAAATTATTATCAAACACTAGGAAAAGTTTGGTTTTTGAAAACTTGTATTTCGCTTGTATTTCAGACCGTGACATTAAATAAGGACGAACATGAAAGAATATTACTTGATCAACTGAATGCATTGTTCATGAATTCAACACCTTCCAACAATGCAGAGGATCTTTACGACTATGGGGAAGAAGAACCTGGTCCCCTACAGCTAACAATACCTATAGGCCTGGACCCTCAATCACATCAGGTATATATAATAAGTTTTTTCTTTGATTTAAAAGTTTGTGCATATTTATGATTTTAGTTGTTATATGTAAAATGTGTTTACTATATCTAGCCGTTTCTTATTGCAGAATATTGATAAAAAAGGTGAGAACGGAATGTTGAATGATGCCAGCATTGAAGCTGAATTAGAGCTACTAAAATTGCAACAACAAAATATGCGCCAAAATGATACTGCTGTGGATAATACAAATATTTTGTCACACAATGTACTAAATAACTTATTGACATACTCTGATAAACCAAAACGGGACAGTCCTATACAAAACTCTACCGAATCACAAGAGACCACAGACAAAGGACAAAAGGAAGAAGTTTTTGGACAAGTAAACGTGGACCCTGTTTTGTATGATACTGATATTCAAAATGAAGAGCCTGCAGCTTCTAATGACCCCGTAAAAGACAATGGGTCAGTTAATGGTACTAATACTGAGACGCTTAACAAAAACCAAACAAATGCCGATCAGTCAGAGTCTCTGTCATCTCTTACAGTAAAAAATGCAGATACAACGAAACTTAACCCAGAAAACGATTACTCCGATATTGGAGAAGCGATAAAATTGATAAGTAGATATGCTGAAGTATCGACAGACGATAATTTTCCTAAAGACGTAGTTAGAGATCCAGTCGAGGACTCAGTACTTGGCACACGTACTAAACTTCAATATCGCCGAAACCGGCCCAAAGTTTCGAACAATTTAAGCGATATTCCATCTTTTAACCAACCTGAGGTAACTAAAGAAGCCATATTAGCAGAATCTCTTCGAGGGAGACCTGGAGTATATTACAGATACCCTAATGATAACTTCGCGCCGCCACCGAACTATCCATTCAAACGCTTACAAGATTACTGGCCCGGAAGGAATCAAATAGGAGGGGTATACAACAATATGCATGAGAATCCAAAGAGACACCATCACTCCTATCCACATTATTTTCGCCCTCGTGGTTATCCGGGTTTACCTGACCCTTACTCAGGATTGTATCCAGCATATCAGCTGTACCCACACAAAGTACAACAGAACGCTAGTCCGATTAGATCTCACCCTAACGATCAGGATATGTACAGCCTTCTCGGCCTAAGACATTGGTTTAGCAGCGAGGGCGCGTCAAAGAGATAGACTGCTCGCTTTCTCCTACATTAAACAAATCGATGTTACCCGACGACGTATATTGGAAGCTGTGGAAGAATGTCAGAATAACTATTTTGCATTGTGTACCATTTTCATCATAGCTTTCGATATATTAGCCTATTTATTTTAAAGCCAAATATTAAAGTCATAATTATTTGTAAGTCAGTAGCCATGTTAAGTTCTTGTAAATACTATAAGCACATAAAAGTTTTAATTTACTGCTGAATATTTAGTATTATCGTTGTTTTGTATTATGTAAATTGTTGTATTAATATTCATTAATTTATTTTTATTTGGTGTATATTTTTGTTGTTGTGAATTATATTGTAGATAAATAATGCAAGAAGTTTCTGATAAATATGTATAATTTTTAGACCCTATGTTAAATAAGAATAAATATTATTATACATATACCTATCATGTCTTACAGTCAAATCAATTTTTACTATAATTTGAAGCTGAATCGATGAACGGCACAGGCTTGCCCCATTATCTAGAAGTAATTTTCGTACTTACGGTGTAGTTAATATTTGTGGAATATGATAGCTTCTAAATTTGTCTGAGTTTATTGAGATTATATTGTAACCAATAAATTATACACCCCCCACCAAGGTACTTAATTAAGAAGGTATTCATGACAATGGTATGTTTGCAAACCCAACGTACTGAAATTAAACATAAAAGCGCATTAGACCCTATAATAGGAATTGGCTTTAGTATTTCCCGCTGTCAAAGGAAATTATCTCATAAAAAGCGTTTATTGTCAATATCAATATTAATTTGTACCGGCAAACGAACTACCCATTCAATGATCCCACCAAAGCTTAGCGTAAGGAATTAGGTTTTAAATCTTGATAGAGTGGTAGGTTAATATATTTTTAATAATATGAACTTTTCTATGTATTTTTCTATTACAAGTCACTACCAGAAGATGTTTTGCAATATCATGAAATAAATACTGTTAAAAACATTAAAATCAAAACTTGGTCACACTAATTAGATTTTTTTATTAAATTGCTTTCTGTTTTAATTTGTAGGCTTTTAGCTTTTTGTATGTAAATAAAATAAACCGAAAGTATTTGTTCGCTTTATTTTATTTAGTATTTTCATTTATATATATTTTCATAAACAGTTATTCATTATTAAATTGCAAAGTGTAAATGAATTATTTGTATGATATTTTCTTGTTACACTTTTTTATTTAATGGAAAATTCAATTTTCGAAGCACCATGAACGAAAAGTATAATTTAATAAATTATCAAGATATATTTTGATATGAGACATACTAAATACAGTAGAACCTCGTTAAGTCGAACCTCGATAAGTCAAAAACCTCCAAATCTCGAAAAAATGTTTTGTTCCCTTCCCTTAAAACACCAAAACCTCCATTACTTGAAATCTTGACCCTCTGTTAATCGAAATAATCACCGAGTCCCTCCAAGCCATTTTGGTACATATTTTCACTCTATAACTCGAAATATTAAATTTGACCTCTGTATCTCGAACATAGGAACGTTTTATTTTACAACCTTTACAACTTGATCATTTGGAATTTATTATCTCTATTGTTCGAACAAAAATAAGTTACCGACTTTAAGAACTTGCCGCCAATGTGAGTACACTATTGTTTCTTAGAAAACATTTTAGGTGTATACAATAATAAATTTATGACTCATGGAAACACGTGTTTGCTTGCTTTGTGTCAGGTGTTCAATTTTGATTCCCTTGGAAATTTAGCTAAGCCAGTCATTTGTTTTCGACTTAAATACTGTCAGAAGTAGTTTGGTTCTACTGCAATACACATCAGAATAAACCTCAAACTCTTTATGTCGAATCAAAATCCGCCTAAGTCGAAATCCTCCATAAGTTGAAAACTCTATAACTCGAATTTTTTGGCGTCTCCCTTGATGTTCGACTTATAGAGGTTCTACTGTACATAATTTCTTCCTACTTATTTTAGACATTAAATTTATAATTTCAGTGTAAGTAAATAAATATTATTTCTTAAATAATTAACATTCAATGATTTCTAAATAATGGAATAATAAATGGATGAATTATATAAAGAATTAATGTTTCCTTACCCTTTAGATACAAATTTGATTGATTATATTTTTTGTTTGTATCAGTATCGCATATCTGTACCTACCGCGATTTTCGACAAGTTTTTTTAATTATTCATAAAGTATTGTTTATTTCAAAATAAAATTTGCCTTTTTACTGATAACTATGTATTTATGTAAGTCATTCAACAACACGTGTCGCATTTAAATTTTGAATTTAGACATTTAGTTTCTTTACTATCGTAAAGACAACAATAAGAGATATTAATTATATTAGTTTGTGCAAACAAGAACCAGTGCAAATATTATTGTTTTCCAAATACCTTACAAAACATACTGTATACCTACTCGTAGAGTTAAATTTCAATAATTCGTAAATGAACATCTGCATACTTTCTCCACACTCTCTGCATCACTATCCAAATCTACCCTCTCATACTATACTATGTAACCAAATTGTTTGATTTAAAATGTTTAGTATTATGATAATGATGTAGAATGACTTATTTATAATATGATGCATTCAGGGCAAGAAAGCTCGGCGTGATTTAAACGTTTGAAATATATAAAAAAAATTGGAGTGTACAAAGTGCCAAATAAATTTTCGATTAGAAATTCACTAGAGGAAGACAGGAATAGGAAGAGGAGACAAACATGTGAAAAAACTTATATAAAAATTCGATGGATACAAAAAAACAATACTTAAAATTAGCTTTAGACGAGTAATGTTACAAAGTATAGAAATTTTACGAATATTTTAAATCTACGTGGTAAATGGAAGTATAAATTTACTATCGATAGGTGTCGAGATATTTAATGTAGAAAAATATATTACTTTAACTAAGCTAACCTATAATTTGTCAGTAGTGCGCTAACTCCCGCAAATCATAGACAATTACTATCATTGCCAGTATTTTATTGTAAATACATATGTGTTATATTAAACTGATTGAAAGAAAAATATTGTTTGGTATTCAAGAACCTTTTTTGTCCGATTTCTATTAAATGACTAGCGGACACGACAGACGTTGTCCTCCATGATATTTCAAGCGATTAGTATATTAAACAAATTATGATCGCACCGACGGCAGCGCCATCTGCTGGGCTGATTTGTGAATCCATGCCATCCAGGGCGTCACGCAAACGCATAAAAAAAAATCATTCAAATCGGTGCAGCCTTTTAAGAGGAGTTCAGTAACATACACACGTTCAGAAGAATTATATACATATTAGCTCACAGTTTCTTCTTGTGTCCCTTTCTAAGTTTTTTGATGTAGTGTGCTGATCTAGTTATAAGTATAGTCATGTAATAAAACTATAACATCTTTTACCTTTTTTAAATAAATTTATTGATTATTATTTTATATGTATTTTATCAATATAATAAAAATGATCGAAGCATTTGTTTTAATCAATATCATTTTTCTTACATCCTCTTTGACGCATTCTGTCAATGGACGTAAGGCAAACGACATAAGGTTACATCATATTCTTAAATTTTCTTATTTTTTTTCTTTCATAAGAACCTCCTGACAATAACAAACACTACAAAAAAAGGATTAGCGAAATCGGTCCTGCCGTGCACGCGTGATGCCTTGACCAAGGGGCTTAGGGATTCATTTTTATTTATATAGATAGATAGAATACCTAACTAAGGAAATATAAAGAAACCCATGTTATATTTATTAAGTCATTTTATTGAAAAAAAAATAGTCAATTCTCTGATAACAGATAATGGATAATCTACAATACAAATATATTATACTTGTTCATACCATACAATCCTGTACTTGCACACACTTTATAAAAATAGGTAACTCCTCTTCTATATTCAAAGAACAATCTACAAAGTAACTAATCAAAAACACTTAACTTATATGCAAATGATTTGTACATTATATCACAATTATAGTTGAATAATAGCTGGCAACATTTGCAACAATTTTGGATTAAGTGCCTTTATCCAAATAGTGCTAATTAAAAAGCCAACTACGCTCCCTCCACTTTGATTGCAATACTGATATAAAACAATATGTTAACTACTGATTTTATTGATAAAGTTATACAAATTAAAAGTATATGCAAGGACAGGCTTAAATATTGTTCATATGTCAAAAGTAATATTATTTATTGATCAATAGCGATACTACAATTGCAGGAGAACATATCTTTCATTATAAATCTAAGCAGGTTTCCGAGTAAAACTTTAAAAGAACATTTAAGTACTCTTAAAATATTCCAACCATCCATGTACTACAGATGTTTCACCTGAACTCGTAAATTTGGATACTGTGTTCAGGAACATGGCTTAATGTCAGTGATTGAAACCTGAAAAAATATGAAGGATTTTAAATAAGCACTCCTTTATAAACATTGTACATATTTTTTAAAGGAAACTAGAATTGCACTTGATAGTAAACAAGTTCTTACATATATTATGTTTGATATTATAATTTTTGGTGATCAGTTAAGATCCTGAATGAAAGTATTTTGCATGTAATAAAAATAAAATGATTTACTAAACTTGTAGTTATCGTAACTTATGTTATGTGATTTTTGAACTTGCTAGCTATTCAAAATTACACTTAATCTCTAGACATAAATAAACAATTAAAGACTATTGACCTAAATTTAATTCATTGAACTTAGATAAAATGTTCCTTACCATTCTGAACTTCTGTGATAATAATAACCTTCTATTGTTGCCGCTGATTTGTGAAAACATATATAATAGAAACCAGCAAATGAAGCACCATTAATATCTTTGATTGTATGGTCTGGAACTAAGAAGTGTTCTTTCCACCTCATAAACACGTAATCAGCCTTTGCTAAAGATTCATAGTCAAATGAATCAGAGTTAAATGTCTTCAAATATGGTACAAATAACTCAAATTTACTCTGAAAATAGAAATTACTTTACATTTTATATGCTTATAAATAAATTGCAACATTAAGTTACAGATATAATGGGTTCACATTAAATACCCAGACACAATAAATAAAAGGTATTATCCACATACCTGTCATTTAATGTTATAAAACAATACATACCCAATGTTTTCTATCAACATCTTCATCTGCATCCCATTTTCTTGTTAGAAAGGGATATTTGGCTGATATTATTTCTCCATCAAAGAATGTTGTCAAAGTTGGAAACTCCTCAGTCAGCCCCTTTATTTTTAAATAACCACAAAGATACGAATTCTCTTCATCGACATGCTGTAAACCAAACACGGAACTAAATTTTTTGAAAAGCAAAGAATTTTCTTTAAAAAACTACGTATTCTATTATGTGAAGTTAACAAATAAATATATTTTTGTAATACTGCTCAGTATTATTTTATTTCACTTTATGCGTATTTCTTACTAACCTGCAGCACTACTTCGACCTCATAAGAATTTCCTTTGGATTTCTGATGCCCTTGAAACTTTGAGCCGTTGTAGAGAAGAGATTTAGTTACTCCCGGCTGTTTCGAGTTAGCTGGCGGGGGTGGAGTAATATTAACTTTAACAGGCATTATTTTCCATTAAAACAGTGACACGGTTCTTATGAAGGTATGTTTTATTATGACTACAGTCCACGCTATATATATGTTGTAGGCACACAGTGAAATGTGAATCGTATGAAATTATACTTGAGTTTGACAGATGTTCTTTGAGGTTTTTAATGAAACAATGATAGATAGATTAGAGCTATCAATTAACGCATATAGTCAAAATATTATAAATGACTAAATGGATATGCAGTTAATTCAATTTCCATAATCTTTAATAGATCCTTCGCGAATGTAGGAAGTGAAAGCGTAACACAAACACAGCCATCTTTTCAGCTTTATTTGACCCACAGACAAGTTAGAGTATACCTTATACAAAGGTTCGATGACACTTGACAGACATTAAAACTTTTATTTAAAACTTGAAACAGTTTAAATAAAAGTTTTCCAATCAGCCGTTAAGAATTAAGACTGGCAATTTATTATTGATAAGGGTGTAGCGAATCGTAGATACGCACTAAAAATGTACATACTCTTTTGTGTAGTATTTTCTCTAGGATTTTGATGTATGTGTTAACATAAAGATAGGACACTAAGGAAAGAAGAAAACAGACGTCACTCAGACGGACTTTGAAGACAAGTGAATATATATATGTTTTTCTTCCTTGAGCGTTTCTATGTGAATATAAATTAATTACTCTTGTTTGTGAAGAATAAACCAATTAACAAAGATAAAAATGGGTTGTGATTTATTTCAAGATAGCACATCCCATGAGTATATGCGCCGACACAAGATTAGGGGGTCTAGCCATATTGGTGTCGAAAAGTATTCTACATACACTACCGCTTTTGCGTAATTGTATTGTCGAAAACGCTTCGTTCGTAGCCAAGAGGCATGTCGATACATTACCGAAAATCGACAGCGTAGATGCGAGCTGCTGTTCGTAGCACCTTATTCCGTCATATTGTCTCTGGATTAAATGTATTCCTAAATCCTAATGTCACTTTTATAAACAAATAAAAGTTAAAACTAAAATATTATTGTAAATTTGCAGTCATTGCAAATTCCAATTATTAGAAGCTGCAAAAGGGACATTAGAATGTCAGCAAGGTCGGAACAATTTTCGATTTAAGTGGAATTTACGGAAGGTGCAAAGTGAATATATGAATTTTAATTGAATGTTTAAATTAATTAGGGTTTGTTTCATGTTTTCTCAGAAATTTAAGGCTACAAAAAATACAATATTTTGAAATTGCATAATCGCGATATATAATAATTAGTAGTACTCATACTTTGATATTTTTAGGATTTGACCTCACAACTAATCTGCAAAATGAAGAAGCAACATATTTTGTTACCGCTTAGAAGAAACAATAGAAATAGTACTGTGGATTGATAAATAAAGAGTGAAAATAAGGTTGACTAGAAGTTGATAAAGTCCAAGGAATTAAAAAACAATAGAAAAAAAACGTAGACTAGTGTGAACACTGAAATTAGAGTTTCATTTAAGCTTTAATTAGGTTTGGTGTTTGTGGTTGAACATTCTTAATGTCAATTTGAAAGCAGATTTATATATCAGTATAGATTTTATTAGTGATTAGCTACTAGTAGGAATTATCTCTGTTTATGTCCAACAAACAATTTCAGTTTAAGTTAGAGTCATAAAGGTTGATTGTTTATAATAAATTTATACTTTTAGAAATTGAAAAGCAGCAAGAAAATAAAATAGAAACTTAGTCTGGTATGAAATTATAACCCTTAATCAACCTTTGATTCCATATTGATGCTCCAACATCTTAGATATAAATTTAAGTTTGATGCTGATTTTAAGTTAATATTTATGTCAATTAACTTTTGGTTATATCAGTGATTTGCTACTAGTTAATATGTAAATGCAAAATCTGTTTAAGTAAGAAATGAATAAACATTGTATGTTTTGTATTTGACAGTTTTATTTTTGGTCATTTACCTATGTCTTCTTTAGTAGGAAAAGCCATTAAAGTGGTTAACAATATTAGTTTATTTTACAAGAATATACAGATAATGCATATATGAATGACCCGTACCTACTAATAGTTAGGAATATTAAACAAACAGGTAGCAAAATAAAAATGTTTCAGTTATGGTTATTTTTTATTAAAATAAGGCACCAAATATCTTCCTTAACATAATGCAGTCTACATAGAAAAATAAGCATATGTAACAACTTATTAAACAATACAGACTTTACTACTGAACACACACAGGTGCACCAAATTCAATGCATTACTACCTAATATAGATGTATTCATATTTATATATGTAGATAATTAACTAATAAATGTAAGTGTTAATTTGCAGCAATGTCAATATCTTGTTTGTGTGCTGATGAATACAAAAAATTGTTCAATTCATAAAACCTAATGTTAGATGTTGTGATGATATCATAAAATTACTATGATACCTACAGTTACTATGAATACAGCCTGGGTGATTAAAAAAATAGTGATTGTTTCCTTAACACAACAATTGTAAATAATAATAGTTATTGTAAAGATATAATTCTTCCCAAAATCTACAAATGCAGTTTGTTTATAATTATATCTTAACTTATTAAGATTAAATGTGGAAGAACATAGTTTCAGTTACTGTTTCCTGTTCATGACGACTTTCTTTTAAATATTTTTAGTTGTCTTATTAGCTTCTCTTTTTCTGAAAAGAAAATATTTTAGTTAGTACTTTGATCAAATAGAAAACTGACAAACTAAACTAAGTTCGGTCCAAGGTTTGTTCAATAGGTAACTTTAACATTAAAACTCTTTACTTAATTCTAAACTTAAAAATATACCTACTTAATTTGTCACTTTGCTGCTTATTGTCAATTAAAGTTATTAATAACCAAACAATGTCAGTAACTCCCAAGGGACTTGAATTCAAACTTCTCATTCATTAACAATATTATAATAACTTCTCTAGTATATTGACTTAGTAAATAATTAAAGAAAATATCTGCTTACCAATACTTAGTATTGCTCACTAGATTTTATATTTCCAAAGTTCATAAAGTATAAATCCACTTTATTTGATTAATTTAAATCAATATTATATCATTAGCTTCTATTATAATTACAATAAAATATATTTAGAACTTCTAATCATGTTCATTAGTGACTGCTTTCTCATCTGAAATATACAAATAAAATGTACAATCATTTTACTTTGCGATTACATAATATATGCAATATTAAATGGTATATGTATTTTTCAAATTAAAGAACAATTTCATGAACTTACATGCAATATAAATATCAATAAAATATATCCAATATAACTAGGATTTACCTGTACTAATTTGCTGATTTTCATGATATTTTCATTTTTATCTGTGTCTATTATGTTATTCTCGCATTGATTCATAGAAAAACTAAAACTCTTAACTTAAAAATATTAACTCTAGTTTAAATTATTATAATTACACGAGAACGTTAAAAAAAGACAGATAACAAATTAAAACCATTTCGTTAAAATGTCCAAAATATGACATGTTTTTAAAACGGTAGCCATTAAAGATGGCGATAGTTGTACTGAATTATTGCAAACAGTAGCTTTTGAGATCACGCTAAAACATGGCGGAGAAACGCCGTTTTTTCTACACTGCCGAAACATTAATTGGCCGTTGGCTACCGCCTACCGAATAGCGTAAGCGTTAATGTGTGTCTTTTCGTAGCACTGTCATGGCGTCGCTTATTGTATCCCGACTCACGCCTTTAGGGCCTAGGCTACCGACTGTCGACACGAGCTGTCATTTACATACAAATTTAGTTTTCGACTTTCTACATACACTACTGTTAAGCCATCTTGGCTAGACCCCTAGGTATGACCCGTAGACGAACTATGGTTCTATACTCTATCTACGGTATGACCGGAATATAACGAGACGATTATTGGGGCTTGACGGTATATTCAGTCACACCCGGCGAATAGAACAACGGCAACCGTGATTTTTAAATCATTATATAATTTTTTTCCCAAAAATCAATTAAAAATACTAGCGGCCAAATTTTGATAAGCAACTTGGTACATATATACAACTATAAATTTTGCTAATTTTGCATTAGCTAAATTTATAGTTGGTTGATTTATATATAAAGATAATAAATGTATTTAAAATGTACAAATACGTCAAACTTTTGCCATCCTTTGTAGTATACTCAAACGTCTGTCTTTATACAGTACTTCTTCTAAGATGAAAACCACCGAAACTGATTGTTATATCCATAGTAAACTTATTACTTTTAGTAGTCAATATTAGGTAAATATTATAATATGGTATAAAACTCCCATTCTCGTACTGATTTCTATGGATCACATTATCTGTGGATCACACTTTTAAGTCTATTGTCTGCGAGTTTAGTAAATTTTTATCGTCGCTGGTCATCTCGTTGGTTTCGTTGACCGACCAACTTGTTTATAATTTATTGTTTTGTAATTAATTTAATTTAGGGCATCATTTTTAATATTTCATATTCTATTTCCATTATGAAATCTTCTGCAAAAAGTATACATGTAGTATATCGTAGTGTCATGGTTTTTTAGTTTTGATTGAAAAGCAATAACAGTGTTATTTTCTCTCATAATTATGGTTAACTGACGTTAGACAGTGCATCCTCAATTATGGCAGACCCAGGTTATTACCACAGTGATTATATTCGTCATCCCGTCCTTTACGAACTGGGTGTCAAGTATGGTATTAAAACGGAATGTATTCCAGAAATAGCATTGCCGTCTAAGTTGGAAGAGCTCAAGGATGTTATACGTAGAGAGATACGTAAAGAGTTGAAAATAAAGGAAGGCGCGGAGAAATTGCGTGAAGTAGCTACTGATCGTAGATCGCTTGCAGATGTTGCAAACCTTGTCAAGAAAGCTAATATTAAATTGAATGAATTAAAGTCTGACTTGCAAGAGTTAGAATCCCAGTTACTGTTATCACGCGGTCAGTCAACCCCTACATCACCAGAAGACTTATCGTATGATGAAGAGATCATCTTGGCTTCGGAGGCGGCGCAGCAACAACGCCAACTCGGCGAAGGCACTACAGATCGTAAACTTGCTTCACTTGAAAAACAATTGAATATTGAACTTAAAGTAAAGCAAGGTGCCGAAAATATGATACAAAGTATCACCAGTAGTAACCAGTCAAGAGATAAAAAGCTACTTGCTGAAGCTCATCAAATGCTTGCAGATTCGAAAGCTAAAATTGAGTATTTAAAGCTTAGGATATCTAAAATTTATAAACAGCAGAAAGGCGACAATGCTGGAGCTAATGGAGATGGAAGAAATATGGATATGAGTGGAATTCACCCTCTACTTGATGAACGTATTGCTGAGTTAAGGAATCGTCTACGTATAGAAGCAGCTGTTGTTGAAGGATCTAAAAATGCCATACGTCTGTTACAAAGTGATAAAAAAGTTACAGACAAAAAAGCTTTGCAAGAAGCTCAAACAAACTTGTTAGAGTCAACACAAAAGTTGGACTTGCTGCGTAGGTCTCTAGATATGCGGCGACAAGAATTGCCTGCAGAAAGTGCTGCTTTTATAGAACTCGGACATGAATTACGCAGTACTGGGTCTAGCCCTGGTTATGTTAGTTTATCTGGAGCGACAAATGCAAGACCTCCTTTTATATCTCCAGCACCATTAATAAGTCCTTGTGTACAGGTAACTGGGGCATTAGAAGTTAGACTCATGGGCTGCCAGGATCTACTAGAAGATGTGCCAGGACGTAGTCGCCGTGACCCTTTAGCTAGTCCTTCAGACCTTAAATCATTTGTTAAAGGAGTTGCTATACGAAACTCCATGAAATATACATACAGCATCAAGGAAGACACTAGTAATGAAATCATGGCTGTAATGAAATTGGACAATCATACAGTTGCTCAAACTAGTTGGAGGCCATGTTCACAGCAGGCATGGGACCAGAGGTATGTAATTATAATTGTTTGATAAAATAAGTATATTTTGTTAGCCTCTTAAACCTAGATAGAACTACCATCATGTAACTAATTAGATTATATAGATTATAACTGTGCCCTATTTTATATAGCATGAATAAGTAGTGCATGGTATTACATCACTAGGTATTAAATTACTTACATAAACATAAAATTTTTCAAGGCATGTTATGCTTGAATAACTAAATACATACTACAATCAATAATTACCCTTAACTGCATATCTGTTTCCTTGAAACTTAATCTTTATAATTTCTTAGACAATATGATTACTCATTACATCTTATCAATCAAGCCACATATTTGTTGTCTGAGTAGGCGGTATCATTTAATTTTTCAATTTCATGATTACACTCAGTAATGCTAATACTTATTTTCTTGCTATAAAACAATACCATGCCCACATAATTTTTTTTAAGAAAATGCAATGAAAAAAATAACATAATTTTCTAAGAAAAATACAGTAGAAAAAAATATTTCACTTCTGAAAAAGTAACTCATTTGTTTATATTTCTTAGATTCACAATTAAGCTGGATAAATCAAGAGAACTTGAAATTGGAATACATTGGAAAGACTGGCGAGGCCTATGTGCTGTTAAGTTTTTGAGACTAGAAGAGTTCATTGATGATATTCGGCATGGCATGGCTTTGGAGTTAGAGCCCCAGGGATTATTATTTGCAGAGATTAAGTTTTTAAATCCTATTGTATCAAGAAAACCTAAACTCCAACGCCAGAGAAAAATTTTCAAACAACAAGGCAAAAACATCCCGCGACCGTCCTATGGAGAAATGCATATACCTGCTGTTGTTTTAGGCAGATTGTTAAAAAGGTCCTCACCATCTGTTCAAAATATTCAAAACGCTCTAAGTCAGAGCCAGCACCATAACTTTGAAACACATCATGATAATAAAGATATTGAAAATACCAATGCCACTTTTACGGGGATGGCTGGTGTTAGACCATTGGGTCTACCAACTGTACCACATGTGCCTATTTCACAACCACCAGCAAAGCCTACTCTGCCAGTACAACCCCCTCCAAATGTCTCTACACTTCGAATGGAAAAAGAGTTACAAGAAGCTTTTGCATTTCTGGAAGATTCATATACTAGAGATAATTACATTGCAAAGGATCCACAATCTTCTGCTTGCAATACTCCTTTGGTTGAATATCCTCCATCTCCATCTCCTAAATTACTTCTTGAATACCCAAGTAGTGAAGATCAAATTGTGGAAATAACAAGTAATATGCGCCTGTCTTCCTCAAGGTCATCATCTGTCATAGAAACTATGAGTAAGGAACCAGATTCTAGGAGGCAGTCCGGTGAAATGTCAATGAATAGTTTTAGACTACTGAGTGTCTTAGGAAGAGGTCATTTTGGAAAAGTAATATTATCTCAATACAAACCAACAAATGAATATTTTGCCATTAAAGCTTTAAAAAAAGGTGATATTATTGCTAGAGATGAGGTTGATTCTCTCTTGTCTGAAAAACGCATTTTTGAAGTTGCTAATGCCATTAGGCATCCATTTTTAGTAAACTTATTTGCATGCTTTCAAACCGATCAACATGTGTGTTTTGTGATGGAATATGCTGCTGGTGGTGACCTTATGATGCATATACATGCTGATGTGTTCACAGAGCCCAGGGCAGTATTTTATGCAGCTTGTGTAGTATTAGGCCTACAGTATTTACATGAAAATAACATAATTTATAGAGATTTAAAGTTGGACAATCTGCTTCTTGACACAGAGGGGTATGTCAAGATAGCAGATTTTGGTTTATGTAAGGAGGGCATGGGTTGGGGTGATCGTACTGGCACCTTCTGTGGCACACCAGAGTTTCTGGCTCCTGAAGTTCTAACAGAGACATCATACACAAGAGCAGTGGATTGGTGGGGCCTTGGTGTGTTAATATTTGAGATGTTGGTTGGAGAATCACCATTCCCTGGAGAAGATGAAGGAGAAGTATTTGATTCTATTGTAAATGATGAAGTGAGATATCCAAGAACATTATCTTTGGAATCAATTGCACTGATGCGCCGACTATTAAGAAAGAATCCTGAAAGACGTCTAGGTTCCTCCGAGAGAGATGCTGAAGATGTTAAGAAGCAGGCTTTCTTCAGAAATGTTGACTGGGAACAGTTACTTTTGAGAAAAGTAAAACCACCATTTGTGCCAACAATCAATAATTTAGAAGATGTCAGTAATTTTGATAGTGAGTTCACCTCTGAAGCAGCTGTTCTCACTCCTCCCAAAGAGCCAAGACCTCTGAGTACAACTGACCATAAACTTTTTTCTGATTTTACATATATGGCAGACTGGTGCTAGGCAGCTTATTGTTAAAGCAAGTTGATAGATTAATAATACTTTATGAAATACAATAAACCCCATTGCCTTAACTAATGTGAGTGAAACTGTATTTTGATATATCTCTAATCTATTCTTAAAAGTATCTTTGGAGATACTCATGTTGACTTGTATTTAATGCAGTTAAATGCAATATTTTATGAAATGTGTAGGATAAATAAGTTTTTAATAGTAAAAACCTTTATTTTTTTAAAAGCATCATACATATAATGTAGTTATATTTGATTAACCTGAAAATATTTCTTAAGTGAAGTGTGTGTCAAATAAATCTTTACAATCATCAGTCAATTCTCTACTTTAAACTGTGAAATAAAGTTATCAACAACAATAATTGTTTATTATTTTTATCTAAGAAATGTATATAATAACTACCACCTAGTTACAATTTGTATTTTTATGAGGCTTAACAAGGCGTCTTTATTAAGTCTCAAAGTGTTTAAGTAATGGCTCATAATAATTATAATAATAAATTTTAGGTCTAAAATACAGATAAACAAAGATGCGATGTTATTTAACAAGAGGCACTTTGTAATTACACACATTTAAGATAAACCTACTCTTTTGTTTGCTATGTTTATTGGATCAAATTAAAGTATAAGTACATCAAACGCTTATTATAATGTTTTATAGAGGCAGTGTCTTTTATTTAAGTTATAAACAAAACCTTAATATACAAAAACATTGTAATCCAAAATTTTAAAGGGCATGTAACTGTACTAAACTTTAGACTTGGTTGAAATTACTTTGAGCAATGATTTTATTAACTGGAACATCTCTATTATATAAATTATGAAATATATCTTTTACAGCAAGTAACAATAATATCAGTCATATTTTCTTTTAAATATGGAGATATATCTTATCTGTTTTATAATAAGATTCATTAATCAGAAAACCTAACAAACATGTTTAATCATCTAAAGAACATACACCCATAAATAATATTTTACATACAGCATTTTACTATAAACAATAATTGTAGTAATATTTGTCTATTTTACATACAATATATTTTAAACATTCTAGAAACTGAGTATTTGGCCGATAATAAGATTGAGAAGACAATATCATTCATCACTTTGGCAGAATTAACTTATATAAAGAGCTGTAAAATCATATAACTGTATTTATGCAATGCATACTTAAAGTTAAAGAATTCAAAACACTTTCACATAATTTCATGCAACATTATGTACAACATTTCTCTTAAAATGTCTTAATTATCACTTACAGTATTGCTACTTCAAAAGTGAAATTTCAAATTCTTGAGCCCTTTTGTTGCAGAACCATTGCTCTATCTGTAGGTTCTATGTCATTGCTATTTGGATTGTTACCACATTCTCTGCTAACCACACACAGGAATTCAGCGTGGTCTTCACTACCATAATTATATTGAGATCCAATATTTATCAATTGTTCAAATTTCCAACCATCAGACATAGAGGAAACCATTTGCGTCAACTCTTCTTCATGAAATTGTAAGACTCTGTAGACATGATTTTTGGAGTCTTTCGAAGGTCCTGTTTCTCTTTGAGATATTCGTTCTTTTACTAACTTAATAAGCTCTGTTATATTATAAAATTCTGCTTCCTCTAAAACACCTTCTTCAGCAATGTCATTGTTGATGACCAACTTTCCGTGGCGTAAGTAGTTGAGCACTGGAGAGAAATACGTAGGATCTCTATCTATTAAATAAGCTCCAGTTTCATCCTAAAACAATAATATTCAAGAATTACAAATATAATACCTTAACATGTTTACAATAATTTAATATAAAACTAACCCTATCTGAAATTAAGTCACTGTCTTCTTGCACTAATCGATACAAAAATGAGTTAGTGTCCCTAGACAAAGTAGTTTTGGTTGTTAGAAAATAGGTACCACCAACATTAAGTTTAACCCACTGCTTACTACTTCGTCTTTCATTGTTATATCTTTGTATATTTTCATTAGTAAAACTACCGCCACCTACGTGACCCGCCATGGTTAGTATACCATAAACAAATACAACGGACAATTATGTTTATTAATTATTATTGCACAGCATAGTTAACAAAGCTGTCATATAAATGACAGTTGGTGTATAAAACTTTTTTTCCAATAATAATATACTTTAAGGAAATCTAACGATATCAGCTTTATTTAGGGATGTGAAAAAATAATCGATTATTAAAAAAATCGATTTTAATCGATTTTTTTTAAAAGTAAAAATCGATTTTTTTACACGATTTTTAAATTTAAAATAATCGATTATTTTTATAATTGAAAATCAATCATAATCGATTTTTTATCTGCCACCTCCCGACATTATGTCTGGTATTTTAAAACCCGGACCTCGAACTATTAGGGATATTCGATACACAACGACGTTTACAATGCGATACATTGAATCCGATTCTTTGAAGATGTATTGATATACTCGATACATTGATGTTTTTTTGTAAAACATCAAAAGGATGATAAAAGCAGTTAATTTTACAAAAACTCAAGTTTGAATGGAACACTATAATTTAAAAGTAAAATAAATTTATTCAGCAGCACAAGACTAGGTACATACAATTAAAACGACAACAATAATACTGCAATGTGCTACTGAAAAGGACGCTCAGCATTTATCAAAAATCTATCAAAACGAGATTAAGTTAATTTTGATTATTCTTAAAAAAAACCATGAAAAATAAAATATTTAGGGTGTTTATTATGAAAATAATTAAAAAATTAGGAAAAATTCGATTAATAAAAAAAATCGATTATTTTTTTTTTTAGAAAAATCGATTATTTATTAATCGATTATTCAATGTAAAAAAATAATCGATTAATAAAAAATCGATTTTTTATGCAAAATGTCACATCCCTAGCTTTATTTATTAATTATATGAAGCTGTAAGTAAACTTAGGAGTTTCATTACAGCAGAGATTATCCGATAACGAAATTTTAATTTTTTGTGTTACTGAAAGCAAGACTAAGTTGTTGTCTATGCTTGATTTTGATTAATAACAAATGTGAACTGTCAGTAATTACGATTTACATTTATATTAGACGATCGCATTTGGAAAGTTCGAAATAAAGCTACATTGTTTTAAAGTAAACTAGATAGTTAATTAATTAAATGTTATCTGGTTTTTGGGTGAATTTTGCATTAAAAGCAATATAATGTTTAGATAGTGTTACATATACTGAAACATTATGAGTAATAACTTGGATAATGATAGGTCTATTACAACTGGCAAAATGTATCCAATCGACTTAGCGCCACAAAAAATAACAATAGTTAAGAATATTTCAAGTGCAGACGTTAAAATGACTCATATAATACCAAGTCAGGGTAAAACTACCGGAACCAGTCAAATAATTACACATTCTAGCGCTGGGCCGATTGGACTGATGCGTACAGCAACTGGCGCCCAAATAATTTCTTCCGGAGTTGTTTCTCAGGTAAAGGTCTACCACACAAGTAACATTCATCCATTTTCTAATGATTGAGTGCCTTACCAGTGGGCAGCATTTCACTATCATTTTCTTTAAGAATTTACTTTTTACCTATAGAAATTACTACTTTCAGGGTACTCAAATTGTTAGTCAAGGAAATCATTTAATAAGTCAAAATGCACAAATACTCACACAACCACAGCTGTTAACAAGCAGTCATATATTAAGTCCCTGCACGCAGATAATAAGCCAAGGTACTCAGCTATCAGGTCAGGCGATAAACTCAAATAATTCCCCATCTTTGAATACTATTCAGACAAGTGTAACATCTACAGTGAGTGGGAATCAAATGCTAAATGTAGGTGCACAAATTGTTAGCGGCTCAGGAAATTTAATTGTTAGTTCTTCTGTACGAACTCTTGGTGGAGCTAATGTTAGAGTGCTACCTACTAATCAACATCAAAACTCTAGACCTGGTGAGTTAACTTAATATCTACTATAGTTACTAATATATATACATAAAGTGAAATGTTATAGTTCAATTAGTTTACTTTAGTAATTTTGGATGCAGTATATCTGAATACTTTTATATAACAATGTCATTCTCTTTTACCTAATCTTTATAAGGCTAAGAAATAGAATAGTTAACTGAAAATACAAGTTAAATTTATTATATTAAAATACAATAAATTTGAATAACTTTCAATTAAATGCATTTACAGTCCTGACAAGTGTTAATGTAAGCACAGCTAGTGTTCTAGTAAGTAAGGGGACCAGTCATGTGCCAAGGGGTTTAGCTGCTGGGGCATCCCTAGCAGTACGTCCAGTTACAGCTTCAGCACAGGCTACTATCAGCCAAGGTGAGAAATATCTTCAATGCAGAGTAAAGTAAAAGTAGATTAGATCAGCATCAATAGTTTTCTTTAGTTCTTGCAAATTAACTTTTTTTTATATAATAGCAATGGGTTAGGTTTTATTGGAGGTAAAGGAGTTAGTTATTCTAACAATGTAATAGATAACTAATGGTGTATTTAGACTGAAAATTAACATATTTTAGTTACATACAATTAAACATAATATGTAGGCATTTTAACCCATCTGGGTTATTTCACAGAGAATTAATACTAAAAAATGTATTTCGATATCTAGTTGGCAATGCTTTTACATCTTAATACACTACATATTTAAAGATTTAAGCATTTTTTAAAGAATAAAAAAACTGCAACTGAAAGTTATACTTCTTACCGTTTTTATTTAATGGTTTAGGTAGTGGTTGGTCATCAAACAGTCGTGGCCGTGGGGCTTTAGTATATGGCTCAAGAGGACTTAGCCGTGGGGTGCCCCCACGACAACCATCACCAGCACCTTCACCCTCACATACACCCCCACATTCTACTCAGACGCCACTGTCTCCACACTCTGCTATTGTCACTTTGCCAACAACCTCTGTATTGACTTGTGAGTAATTCTTTCTTATACTATATAAACATCTTATATTATATTGACCATAATATTATAAACAAAATAAGATTATTTTCTTACCCGATTTTAATAATTTTTATAATAGATTCTGCTAAATTGTCTGATTGTGTTACCAATTAAATTAGAAAAATTATTGTAAATATTATTTTATGTATTTTAACTGAAAAAGTTTAAATATCTCGTGTTTTATAAATTTGACGAATATTTAAATGATCCTAATCCTTAGGATTGATTTGCTCCAGTTCAAATAATTTGTATGACTCAAAACTTAGCGAATAGAGGAGTGGCGGAGAGTTTATTGCCAGTTCTTCTTGCCCGTTTTACGCCCTTGAATTGCGAACTGGTAGTAATGTAAATTTAGAATCAATTTAACATCTTTTCTGTTGACGTTTCTAAGTGTACTTGTGTACTCAAAATAACTTTATTCATATAGATTAGAGTAAGTTTGAGTTCCAGCACCACCGTTTTCAATTTCTAGCGAGTGGTGTTATATCGAGCACAATGCGTGGTTCAATTGGTGTAGTGAGTGGTGTGACAAGACCGAAAACACCAACTCCACCACCACCAGCTCCAAGACCGTTACCACTCTTGCAGAGGAACTATCAACCTGCAAAGGTAATGTTATTTTATCTTTTTCTAGAAATATGTCGGAGCGCGGGTTTGCGCATTTGTCTGCATTGGCGTTATTGACTATATCACACATACGCAAAATCTATGTTCTACCATTGTTCAATTACAGCAGAATAGCGGGGTGACCCTTCCTGGTGTATGTTTATATATATTGTTAGGGCTAGTTGATCTGGTTCTTAGGGTAGGAAATTAAACACTCCAATGATGACTTGATTTACTATATTTCACACACTGACCCTACGTAAAATGTACAAACACCAACTTGAACAAAGGAATGGCCTGTGCGCATGTGTTACCAGATGTTTTATGCTCTCGTCCCCACTCTGACTCGACCTTCCCACTTCGGGCAGTTATTCGAGTCAATTCGTAACATTTCGTGAATAACCGAACGAGGCAATGAGTAATTATTGCACATGCGCACTTGTAGCAAAAGAATATGTTTCATAAATTATTTAGAATATTATTAAATAAATAATAAAAGCTAACAGTCGGCCTTTCCTGACAATGTTTGCGTCTCGCAAAAAAAAGAAAAACAAAAACAATGCTTTGTAAATTACAACTCAAAACAGAAACAAAATTAATTCTATGTATCTTTTAACTTTCATTCTTGAATTACATCTCTTTAGTTAAATTGAACCTAAATTTAATTTATGTTTATTTATAATGGAATAAAAGATACAGGTATCACCTATTTCACGTCATTAAATATGTATCGGTAGAAATCCCTATTCATCGGCAAAGAAGACATGGGGTGTAGGCCGAGAGAAAAAGCCGGCGTAAAAAACTCTCGGTACTCTTTTAAAATATCAAGTCATCAATAATTAACAATAGTCTTACATATCCAAGTCTACTGTGACCTCTTCATATTCACAATAGTCTTACATATCAAAATCTACTGTGACCTCTTTACATTCACAATAGTCTTACATATCCAAATCTACTGTGACCTCTTCACATTCACAATAGTCTTACATATCCAAATCTACTGTGACCTCTTTACATTCACAATAGTCGGACACATCCAAATCTACTGTGACCTCTTTACATTCACAATAGTCTTACATACATACATAACTAAATCTTTTGAGATCTTTTTATGTTCACAATATAGTTTACATGACTAAATCTTTTGAGATCTCTTTATATTTACAATATATTTTACATAACTAAATCTGTTTTATCTCTTTATAAAATAAAGTTCACATCACTAAATGCATTGTGGTCTCTTTAAATTCACCATAAAGTTTACATAACTGAATCTGTTTTGTGATCTCTTTTTATTCACAATAAAGTTTACATAAATAAATCTGTTTTATCTCTTTACATTTAAAATAAAGTTAACATGCATTGTGATCTTTTTAAATTCACAATAAAGTTTACATAAGTAAATCTGTTTTATCTCTTTACATTTAAAATAAAGTTTACATTACTAAATGTATTGTGATCTCTTTATATTCACAATAAAGTTTACATAACTAAATGCATTGTGATCTCATTAAATTCACAATAAAGTTTACATAAGTAAATCTGTTTTATCTCTTTACATTTAAAATAAAGTTAACATAACTAAATGCATTGTGATCTTTTTAAATTCACAATAAAGTTTACATAAGTAAATCTGTTTTATCTCTTTACATTTAAAATAAAGTTTACATTACTAAATGTATTGTGATCTCTTTATATTCACAATAAAGTTTACATAACTAAATGCATTGTGATCTCATTAAATTCACAATAAAGTTTACATAAGTAAATCTGTTTTATCTCTTTACATTTAAAATAAAGTTTACGTAACTAAATGTATTGTGATCTTTTTATGCATTGTGATCTTTAAAATTCACAATAATGTTAACATAACTAAATCTGTTTTATATCTTTATATTTAAAATAAAGTTAACATAACTAAATGCATTGTGATCTCTTAATATTCACAATAAAGTTTATATGACTAAATCTATTGTGATATCTTTATATTTACAATAAAGTTTACATTACTATATCTATTGTGATCTCTTTATATTTACAATAAAGTTTACATTACTATATCTATTGTGATCTCTTAATATTTACAATAAAGTTTATATAACTATATCTATTGTGATCTCTTAATATTCACAATAAAGTTTATATAACTATATCTATTGTGATCTCTTAATATTCACAATAAAGTTTATACAACTATATCTATTGTGATATTTTTATTTTCAAAATAAAGTTTATATAACTAAATGCATTGTGATATTAGATTTAGTTATGTAAACTACCCATATTCACAATAAAGTTTTACCTAAGTCCATTATGATCTCTTTATATTCACAATAGTGAATTTATCATGTGAAATTGATATTCGTATATGTTTTAATTGTACTTTATAATTTATATATTTTTTTGTAAAACTAATGTTTACATCAACTGTCACACACTTAAGATGTAAGACTTTGTAAAACAATTAGCAGATCCAGTACTGTGCGTGATGTCGCAAGCTTATTAACTAAATAAATAAATAAATATTCTAGTCTGTGTCAATTATACGAATAAATAGTGCGTGAGTACAAAGTACACATGTCAAAAGTGAAACTTCTTTGTAGATTAATTATTGAGTAATTAAGCTGTGCAAATCCCATAATTTAATTTTCCCAGTCTTTCTATATTATTAAATGATACCAAGGCTAATTAAAAACCAGAGCTAAAATTAGTTCAATAATATAAGAAATAACTATCATAATTGCTTACTAATGTCCACATTTTGTAAAATAGCCAACTGGGTCTTAGCAAAAGGTCCAAAACCAACAAAAAAAAAAAAAAATGGTAATTTTTTCCCATAATAAAATAATAATGATATTGATATGTATTAAAAACACCATCGGTGTTCAAGTCTCAATCGCTCTCTCCCTCTTTTCTTTGACAAAAACGCTGCACATTTTCGTGCCGTTTCGTAAAAATTTTACCCTCATGCGCTTCACTTTAGAAAAAATACTTATCGAAAGCACAACAAATACTTGAACTATTACTACTACAACCCTACTTCTTTAGAGTATTATTTTTCATCAACATATTTCAACGCACTCAAAACTTACTTATTATATTAAGCCATCACTTTTATTAGGATACTATCACTTCTGGAGATGAATTAAATGTGAAATTACTTTTATCAAATAATTTGACATTACTTTGTCAAATATAACCTCATTGGTAACCGATCAAGATCATACAATAATTTTCTTACATTATTAAACTTCATTACAACATTTAATCAATTCTGTTTTAAGATATTTCTATCATCAGACATAATGAAAGTATTTCATATCCATTATTAAGACCAATAATAAAAATAAAAAAAAAAAAAATTTAAACTAACCAAGTATTGATTGGTTTGTAGGGAATACATAATATGTTAAAAGGTCATATGTAATTTTGAATTTCTAAGCACATAGCCACAGTACATAAAAAGAACAACAGCCTTAATAAGCAAGTTAAATTGTCGACATGACGTGACATCGAAGTTTCAGATTTGTTAATGAAATTGAGACTTATGTCTGTTTGAGTCTGTATCAAAAAGCAACCCTTTGTAATATACCCAAAGTGAATTACCGCAAAAGAAATGTCATGAAAGACTAGGCTCTGCAGTATGTTAACATTCAGCAGAGTCTTACTCATTTGAAGTAAATCAAACTTCTTTATCAGCAATGCCAACTTTGAATGCTCCCATTTAACATGGTGCATGTAAAATTGACTACGGGTGGATTACTAATTCCTCCTTAAAACCTAAACTTGCGAATGCTTGGTTCTTATATATTTTAAATCTCTAAGCAGCAAAAAAAAAAAAATAATAATATTAATACCTCTTAATATACAGTCTTACTGTGTCGTTGTCCTATCGAGTTATCTTACCAGGTCATCTTTTTCATCTTTGCTACCCTTGCTCTCACTTAAGACCAGAAATACCATCAGCTTTCTAATAGTACCCTGATGCGAGGCCCTGTGTAATACAATACCCATGACTGAAATATTATACAATTGATTATTAATATCGCGGTAGAGGGCTCGTTTGTTGTTCTCATGTTAGGATCAGTCCTTCAGTTCTGGTTTTTTATTTTTCCGTTCCCAGTTTGATACTATGTAAGGCCGTATTACGGGTAATAAATTGTCGCTTAGCTTTATCTTAATTTCTGTACAAGTTTTGAAACCAATCCCTAAAAATTATTTGAAGAATCCCTCAACAAATAAGTATCTATATTTTCATTACATTTCCTTATTAACGTTAATCATTAATATATTAACAAATTAACGACTATTCAACAGTAATAGCGCTTTTACTGTTATCATTCTTATTAAATTCATTTCACCATGTCAAAGCGCCAAATGGCGCCAATGTCGGCTGCCATTATCACAATATCGCATTAAGCAATCAACATCAAATTCATAACTATTAATACTTGCGGTATAAACAAAAGGTAGAGGTAAGAAAAAATAGACCGAAGCATTTTATTACTACTTCAATACCTATGAAACTGAAAAACAATCAATGTTAAACTCATCATTTGACACTCAAAACATTTTCGTTTTCCTCTTGAGATTCTAGACATCAAATTTGTTCTGAATCTTTCTTTGAAGTAACGCTACATTTGTCCAATCGATTTTAAGAAATATCTTCTATGTTTGGACTAACGATCTACTAATTGTCTCGCCACGGACTTAAATTTGTAGCCACTCGATCTGCTGCAGCTTCGTGGTAAGTTTAACTTACGACTGCCCTATAGCCTGCACCTACTGCATTGGAAAGCAAGCTGCTTTAGTCTCACCAATGAAATAACCATAAAGTTCGAATTCTATATGCCTCGTCCCTAAAACGACTTCGTAACTCAGGACTAAAACCCCGGATTCTTATTGGGTCTAGTCATACTGGAAACAATCGTTACACAAAAGAAAAACATTGTACATTATTACTCCAGCCATCTTAATCTATAAGGATTGGCGTCGTTTCTAAGTAACAAAGACACTATAAAATCAAATAATTTTTTTATTAATACATATATTTAAGATAGTTTAGAATATTATTCAACGTAGTAATAAAAAAAAAATTGTTTGTATTGATTATATATATAAAACATTTAAGCTTTAATTACCAATAAAATATACTTCAAACAATACGTTTCAATTGAATTTTCGTATAACAAAGTCATAATATAATATTAAACTGACCTTCTACGATAAATGGCGAAAATTATTGTAAAATTTATTACTTTTGTAAATACCTTAATATTAAACTAACTGAACTTCTAAAAATGAATAATTATTTTAAAGTAAATTATATATGTAAAAACCTTATTATAATAACAGTCACTAAATAATTTCTAAAAATGGTATAAAATATATATAAAAAATTGAAATAAATTAGTTCTGTAAAAATATTATAATATTAAACAGACTTGAAACTTCTAAAAATAATAAATTAATTAAATGTAACTTATTATAATATTCAACTTGCCAAATAATTTCAAAAATGGTAAAACATTTATAATAAAGTAGTCTGTAAAAATAAAACTTTATTAAAATATTCAACTCACCAAAGAACCTCTAAAAAAAAATGGTAAAATTAAAATAAATTAGTTCTGTAAGAAACTTATTATAATATTAAATCAGCTTGGAACATCTAAAAATAATAAATTAATTAAATGTATCTTATTTTAATATTCAAGTTGCCTAATAATAATAAAAAAATGGTATAACATTTATAATAAAGTAGTCTGTAAAAATAAAACTTTATTAAAATATTCAACTCACCAAAGAACCTCTAAAAAAAAAAAATTGTTAAAATATGAGACAAAATTAAACTAATTACTTGTGTAATCTGTCGTAAATCTTAATATATAAATTACGTGTCACGTTTGTCCACTATCGACTCCTGACTACCGAACCGATATCAAATATTTTGCACACCGTGTGCAGTTTGATCCAACTTAAAAGATTATATTATTTTATTGCAAAATACTTGTTTATTATTTAACAGTCACAATTCTAACAGATGGCGCTGTGTTGAAGTACCAACGTTTCACATAAGCCACAATTCAATGGCATAACTACCAATAAAGCATGGTGGTCCCCATGACTAGTGTTCTCCTACCGTTTCCCTTGAATAGTTTACTACTATGTAATATAAGAAAAACCTTAGCCACAGCAACGCGCTTGGCCGGTCTGCTAGTATCTTATAATAATGATTCAATTTATTTCAACTAAACCGACGGTAAGTATTATAAAAATATGTAATGTAACAGCTTTAAAATAAATAACGTTATATGTTTTACAGGACAGGTTCGGTGGCCGTCGATGCATAACTCATAGAAAAATCCCGAGTACATACCTCGCCATAATGTCTCCCTACCAGAGCGTTTCTTAAACACGCACTAAACACTCACTATAAAATTCTAATTAGTGGACGTAACTACATATTATCAATTATAATTGTCAAAAACTATATATAAAAGTACATCTAACGTAACTCGAGTAAATCTCAACAAAGACTAATAAAAACATATGAGAATCGGCCGAGTAAAAATATTTGGGATCACCCTCATCAAATATTATAAAATTATGTATTTCGAACACTAGTATAGGATTCATTTTCTTCCATTTATGTTAGGTAGGTATGAAGGACTTCAGCTGGGAAGTTTTGATTTTCATCGATATAAGACGACAAGACAGGGCCGACGGGTTATAGTTGGTAAAAAATTTAGATAACCTAAAACAGCACAGTCCCACACTTCCTACGCAATAGCACAGTCTTCCGTTAGTAAAAATACAAAACTTCATAATCGTAAGCTAGGTTTCATAACAAATGTAACTAATTTACCTTCAAAGGTGTAATAAAAAAAATAAAAAAAAGAGTACCTACATCTTTAGGTTACAAAATGAAGAAAGGAAAAAAAAAAATCGCATACCTCGTGGGCGTTAATCCTTTACACCAAGGATATGATATACCATATCAGTTTACCTCGATGGCATCCCGCTCTTCTGATTTGTTAGGGCTAGTTGATCTGGTTCTTAGGGTAGGAAATTAAACACTCCAATGATGACTTGATTTACTATATTTCACACACTGACCCTACGTAAAATGTACAAACACCAACTTGAACAAAGGAATGGCCTGTGCGCATGTGTTACCAGATGTTTTATGCTCTCGTCCCCACTCTGACTCGACCTTCCCACTTCGGGCAGTTATTCGAGTCAATTCGTAACATTTCGTGAATAACCGAACGAGGCAATGAGTAATTATTGCACATGCGCACTTGTAGCAAAAGAATATGTTTCATAAATTATTTAGAATATTATTAAATAAATAATAAAAGCTAACAATATTTAATAAATGTTTTACCGTGAATATAAGACCCTTTGAAACCCCCTACTCAAATTGTATTGGTTGTATCGTTTATTTGTTGAAAATTCTATTCCTTAATTGAAATTATCCTTTTCTGGTAATGATTTAATAAAATATTCAAAATAAAATTAAGTTCTTTAAATGTGTGATACTCGTGTTAGCAAAAAAATTATATCCAGTCCAGAAACTTGGATATGAATAATTATTAAGTGTAATAAATATTCATATGTAAGTTTAATTTTTTAATTATTATATAAGTATATATTTTTGTAATTGAATAATATTTGAGTATGATGATGATTACTTCAAGTATGTATACTAAAGATCTCTTCGCAAAATATAACTTCGTTTAAAAAATTCTAATTTATTGAAAAGTTTAGTGTTTTTTGATATATGGGTATCGCTGTAGGAGACACGTATGGTAACTAAACTAGGGTAATATTTTTCCTTTTTACTTAAAAAAATTTGAAGTATGTTTAATTTATTTAAATTACTGTTTGGCTATCGCAGGTTGTGGGGGTGGCAAATGTAGGTGTACGGGGTGTTGGCAACAGTGCTCCGCCGCAGTTGTATTACGAAGTGCCGCGAGCTGCGCATCCGCACCACGCAAGGCCGATTACGCCCTACGCGCATACACTTACAACCCAAGGTACTGTAATTAATATATATTTTTTTATTATGGCGCAATAAGGGTTGGTGTTATATTTTACTTTAAATAAATACGTAATATCACTTATAAACTAAATTAGTAATCTATTTTAACATTAGTTGTCTGTCTGTTTCTGTAAAGTTGTGTTACTCTGGAAAATCTAAAAAATTTAATCCTTAGTAAATGTACACATTTATAGCCTCTGTTTTGAATGGCGCTAGCAATAAATTAATAAAAACATATTCATTTTTAATAAGTAAAAAAAACTATTACAGTTGAATAATATAAGATCCAAAATAATCGACGCAGTATATCAGGCCACTAGTTAAACGGCGCCGTTTAGTTAAAAGGCCAATTAAGCTAGTTGACTGCGACATATACAATATACATGTTGATCCCTATGGATAAATATTATCTAGTTACCAAGGGTAAAATATAATTACAGCGAGTGGAGTAAATACCGTCCAAACATCATCAGAGGCTCGTCAAACTACAACTATTGCCAGCACACCCGTTCTTCCCAGACCTTCCATCTTAAGGAAACGGGATGTCGATGGGTGAGACTTTTAGATATTTTTTTTGTCTGCTTGATTACAATTTTTTTTATTTGGGAAACAAAACAGATACATCCCTATACAATAAAAAAAGTTAAAAAAGAAACACATTGCATGTATCCACAAAAAGTTTCACTAATAAAAAAAACGTGTGGCACTCGGGGACTACCGCGGTAAAGCTATTGCATAGCATTTTTTATCAACTTATGCAATATAATTATTTATTTTTTATTTATGCAGTATTTGTTTTTCTTTGATATTATTTCAATCTACCACTCTACCACACTTAGACTAAAACGGCTATATAGTCTGTCTCACTCTAACGCGTACCGGCCGCACCGGCCCCGCTCACGCTACGTCACCGATCTCGTCAGAGAGATGGGAATGCGCAGTTTGCGTTCTATCCCACTCTAACGCGTAAGGTTTTTTCGTTACGGAATTTCTTCATCGGGCGCCGCGCTCAAAGCCCGCGATAAATCTTTGCAATAGCTTAATAATATAATACAGAGCAAAGCAAAACAAAACATGACAGCACAAAATTTATAAATCCGGAGAACGACAAAAATGCCTTATTTACCTGTCTAACGACAATACTTCACTTGGCTTTGAATCAAGAGAAACAAGTAGTAGACTTACCTCTCCCTTTTTAACGTTGGACGTATATGAATAAATCATATTTTATTTTACATCATTTTGAAATACACTAAACTCCATATAACGAATTTCAAGGGACTGTGGTTTTTTCGTTATACGGAAGAGGATAAAAACCCAATTAACAATAACAAAGGCGAGACGGCTGTTTATGACCTCAGCCCTGCGATTCTGTAACTCACTTTTCGAACTCACACAGCGGTTTTCGCAGCGGCGGTCGCGCTCAAATCAGTCGTGAGGCAGTCATTTTATGATTTGGCATTCTGATAAGCAATAAACTACAAGCTCCCTTCTTGTGACCGCTCTGTGAGTTCGAAAAGTGAGTTACAGAATCGCCAGGCAGGTGTCTTTCTTAGAAATTTTGGCACCTCAAAAGGTTAGTTTTTTAAGCTGCTTATAAAAAGAATTACACTTAAGTATGTTGTTGTCTAAATATGAAAATATTTCTTCGTATAAGAATGGCAGTGCGTTATAAAGAGTGAATTATTGTATGGGTTTTATGTTAAGTCAAACAACCTTTACCGTTATAACGAATAATGTTATAAAGAGTGTACACTGTATGTACTTGGCTCAATACTGCGAAGTGATTCCCATCCCACAGTCAGTAAAATTAAATTATTCCTTTCAGGTCGCCATCTAAAAACCAAATGAATACGATATCAACAATATCCCAAGTAGGAAACATAGGCAACATAACATCAAATATTTCCAATCTAAGCAATACTAACATAAGCAATATAGCAACACTGAGCAGTATTAGCAATATTGGCAATGTGGTTGTGGGGAATAACTTAAGTAACTTAAATGTTAGTGCAATCAGTCGTGTGGGTACCTTGAATAGTCTAAGTACCTTGGGCAGCATTGACAGTGTGAATACTATGAATAATAGTGCAATGAGTAGTGTGAATAGCCAATATATAAGTAACACTGGGTGGGAGGATGTGACAACCTCCCAGGGACCGGGAAGCGGGTCTACCACCATGTCAGCAGCGTCATCACCAACCCCAGATGAACCGGAGCCTCCAAGGCAAACCGATGTCTCACCGAGGAAGAAGCCGCGGAAACAGTTGTAAGTGCATTTTTTACTTAAATTTTTTTATATATATGTGGTGCTACAATCTTTTCAGGTCTGGGTTCTTCTGTATCAGTTTCATAATTGTCAATCTAATTGGCAAGTAGGTGTTCAGCCTACTGTACCTGACACACGCCGTCGACTTTTTGGGCCTAAGACATGTCGGTTTCCTCACGATGTTTTCCTTCACCGATAGAGCTAATGTTAAATGCGCACATAGGAAGAAAGTCCATTGGTGCACAGCCGGGGATCGAATCTAAGACTTCAGGGATGAGAGTCACACGCCAAGCCAACACTACTCAGTCTAATTTATAAGTCTTACTAGTAGACTCGGCCAAGCGTTGCTCTGGCTAAGATTTTTGTTATATTACATAGTAGTAAACTATTCAAGGGAAACGGTAGGAGAACTTATGTGAAAGGTAGATTACAGCTTATGTGAAACGTTGATAATTTAAACACAGCGCCATCTGTTAGAATTGTATCAAATAATAAACAAATATTTTGCAATAAATTAAAATTGCGACTATAATTTGAGATTTAAACTATCCTATCTCTCAAGTTGGATCGAACTGCACATGGTGTGCAAATTTGATTGATATCGGTTCGGTAGTTTAGGAGTCCATTGAGGACAAACATTGTGACACGAGATTTATATATATTAAGATAATACAAAACAAAGATTACAGTAAAAATTTTTTTTTTAAATTTCAATTAAATCGTGTTTTCTAAATAATTCAATAACGTTTTATTTTCAGATTAACAAGTGAAGTGCGTCACTGCGACTACCCAGTTGAAGAGAAACCTCCGACGCCGCCTCCTGCCCCGGTCATACCCAAGCGTAAGTTTCCTAAATAGTCCATAAAAGATATAACTAAATATATAAAGAAAAAAGATGTAGTGTGGCCAGTGATAATTTGGCTGTAATCATAGATCAGACCATGATAAGTACCTTCATTCATATATCGAGTGTTTCATATTTTAATAGTGCCTTCAAGATTTCTTATTAATTTAATTACTTGTCCTGTAAAGTAATGAAATTGTATTTATTTATTATATTCTGACCTATGGGCACAGAAATAAAGTAATATATAATATGAAACCTACAAATCAGTAAAACAGACACAGAAATGCAAAATTATGACATGTTTTGAATACAAAATAAAAACAGTTAAAATTTGTATTTTAAAGGACCGTCCCTAACCTCGACGTACGTATGCGGGTGGCGTAGTACGGCATTGCACTTTACGCGGCCGTCCGACGTGAAACGACGCGAGACACGCGCGAGGGACATCGTAGCGATCGCGACACAGAAGCACGTGCTCGTCTCCGCCGAGGGATGGAAGGTGCATCATTTGACGGCGCAGATGGACGATTTGGTAAATTAAATATGTTCTCTTTTCATTGTATACATAATCAGAAACAAAAGTTTACAATAGTGTGGTGGAATAATTTAGACACAGTTTTTTCTGTCGAACAGATCTAAAACGTATATACTAAGACCAATGTTATATATTACATAAAATTATAATAATTATACTGCGCAGGCAATAATTATGTTGACTAGTGTTCGATTTCTTCGTGTTCTTTTGTTTATGTGTATATGTGTATTTTACTATATTATATGTACTTACTAATTAACGTTTATTGAATTTATTATATTTAAAAAATGTGTATCTAATAAATTTTCTTTTTCTTATTCGGTTTCAAAATATTAATTTCTATATTAACTTTTACTGCTAATTTTGATCTCAAGCGCCTAGAATGGACGAAAAGATCTGGCAAGAAACTTTCTGCCACGCTTTTTAATCGCCAAATATTTCATTTTACAAGATACGATATAAGATTAAGATCTAAAATCATTTCGTACCACAAAAATTTTACTACTTCTGTGTAACTATTATTTAGACGAGTACTACCTAATAAGTTTTAAATACTGATGATAAATAAAAGATACCTTTTAATTTATGTTAAAACTGTCCCATTAATGTTTAATAAATTATTACACATTCTTGTACGGTAAGCAAGTTTTATTCATTAAAACTGACTCAGTCTAATTGCACTTTAACGAAAGTAATCTGTCCCTCTTCATCACAGCATAAACAGCATTTGACAGAAAGAGACGAAAGAGCACTTCACTAAAAAGACTAAAGGTAATAATGTTTCTTACAGGTTTCCTTAGAAGCGGATGTCGGCGAACAGTTAGAGGGAGTACATCGTTTGTTAGAGACAAGTCGCGCTCACAACGCGCTTAAACCACTCTCACACTCACTACTTGAACTTATAAAGGTATTATTTAATTGTTATTACTATTTATTATCTTTAATTTAAATATATTTTCATGATTGCTTATTTATTAATAGAAAGACAACAATGACAAATGAATATACCACTGCAGTATTTCTGAACCAATTCTACTAGGGTCCTTAAAACAAAGAGCGTACCAATTCTTAAACGTCCGACAACGCACCCGTGAGCCCTCTGGCAGAGTGTTCATGGGCGGTATCACTTAACTTCAGATGAGCCTCCTGCCCACCTGTTCTATATCAAAAAGTCTGACATTATGAAAATGTAGGTAGTCACAGAACAGGATGCAATGTAATATCTGATTTTTAAGTATTATTATAAAAAAAATAAACTAAATCAACAGTCATGCTATATATCTGAATTTCATTAAAACATACAATTTAGGTTACAGCTACTTTCTTTAGAAAGAAAAATACAAATTAATATATATATAATTATGTGTTTAACAACTATTGTTAGATAGATTTATCTTTATAAATTATTGTATGGGTTTCCCATTGAAAACTAATTTTAGCTGTATAAGCGCCCTTAAACAGCCAATCCTTTTTTGTGCCCGAAATAATGTTTATTATTACCAACAGGGAAACATACAAAGGAGTAAAATAGTCTGCGAAGGTATTCAAGAGGCTCGCGAAGATATTCTACGTGTATTCAAACATAGAAATTTTGTCTCCGACATTTTGACTCGACAAGCGGATAAGCGATGCTTCCGAAAACATCGATCGCAGTCATAACATAAAATTAAAACATATTTATGAGAAACTATTTTTGTATTCCGGGCTCAAGCCGTAGCTTATTAGCTATGCATCTCAAGTATTAAAACCTTTTTAACATCAAATAGTCAGTGCACATGTCAAAGTTTATAATAATCATTGACGTTAAATAAAATTGTCCAATACGAAAAACGCAAATGAAATTGCTGGCCTTAAAATCTATACACAAGGCGTCTAGACTCTGAATTTACCGAGTTATAGTCGAGATTTAGCGTTAAGTATAACTCCCATATTTAAAAAACCGTATTGGATTTGACATACGGGAATCATACATAGCGCTAACTGTTCACTCACAATATATATATGTTTTTTTTTTCTCTTTATGCCTCTGACACTCACAATATTACTCTTAAGTGACATTTCGTGACATTTTAATTTAAATTATTGATAAACATAAATGTTTCTTTGTAAATCTGTTATTGTAATTTGTTGTATATAATGATTTCTATAAATTCGTAAAAAATTAAGAGAGATTCTTATAAATATATAAAACTTTTGCTTGAATTGCTGTTCTATATTTTGTTAAAATGACCTGACCATCAAAACCATTTCTAAAACCATAGGTTTTGACCCCTGGTATCTGATAAGATTGTTGTCAATAGAACAGAATACATTATTTTGTTTTAATAAATAACTGATCGGAATTATTTTGGATTTGTAAATAATAGATAATAGAATAGTTATGTAAATTTAATCCTAATATACAAGTGCTTTTATTTGTTGTGTGATGTCCTTATTTTATAACTTAAGAATAAAACGGACTATGCTGATACACAAAAATGGTATTTTATTAAACATTTAAATTTTCAGTGTCCACCCTAAAATAGTTTACTTATCGTACAAAGTGTGAATTTTGTAAAACATTACATTATTATTAATATTGTTCATTATTTTAAATAATGAATGTAAATGGCTATTTTGTGTAAGAAATACATAGTTCTAAATTTATATACTTACATATATAATTCGCATGCCTTGCATTGGCATACAAGTTTTTAAATGGAATAACAACGCCGACGCTACCAAGAAAATCGCATCGGTTTTATTATATAGGACGATAGCGGCCGCGCTAAATTTTAAACATTTTTTTGACTAGCGTTTAATCATTAAACATTAATGTATGAACAGAACAGTATAAAAGCGGCGATCTCCCGGATTTTATCGCAACACTTTTTTAACGTTGTTTGATGACACAACCGTAACTTTGTGGTCAGTCCATGTCCCATGATATTATTATAGTTTTTAAAGTTCAATTCAATTTTGTAGACAATATGATGATCAGATATTATATATATATCAGTCTGTGGTTGGCATTAGACAAAGTTACAGTTTTAATACTCTATGATTCGAATTTCGAAGTCTGTAAAATTAGTTTTTTTTTATTTTGTACTCTAACCCTATAGTCCCTATATATTATCAAAGTATCAACATTTTAATAACCCCAATAGTATTTTTAAGTAAATATGTGATTGCAGTTATACATTAAATTGATTTAGAAAAAGCTATTTGGATTTAATTTAATTGTTTTCCCTCCAGTAACATGGCGACAAGTAGATTGGAAAGAATTGGAACAATATTTACTAGGTAAATATTTAGTGAATTAAAAATGCTTGCATAAGCTATAGATTTTTGTTTAAACTTAAAAAAATAAAAGGGGTGCTGTATGATTTTCCTTGCGAGTTTTTAGTGTTCTTTTCTCAAAATGATGTACTCATTACTTATAAAAACATAGGTCTGGTTTTAAATGTTGTTGTGTCCTAAGTTTAGCAAAATGTAATAAACATTTGCCATCAAACATATTTTCATACATTTCTATTATTTTTTAGAGCTGAAGGATTGCTCAAACATGGGGCTCTAAAGCCAGATGATAGGCCCATTTGGTTTGATGTTTATCAAGCCTTCCCACCCCTAGTGGAACCAAAGTTTGCAAGACCAAAGCCAGAAAATAAGCCTATAAGGCAAATTTTGTATAAAGAGGATGCAATTAGGGTGTAAGTGTCTTTGCTAGAAAAACCATGATCTAACTTAAACCTTTTAAAAAAAGACTGCTGTTATTTAAAATATTTTAAAAGAATATTATGAATAAGCAATCACATTTTCTACATAAGATTAAGGTATTAATAATTTTGATTTAAACAGCCAACCGGCTTCCACACCTGTTTTATTGATACATACTTTCTTGGAAAGTTTCATACACTTAAATGAGACAGGCATTATAGCTGTGGACACAAAACCTTCTTTACCAGGACTTCAGACCTTTCAGCATTTATTGCAAATGGTTTTAAGTATAGTTGTTATAATAGTATGAGATCTGGTGGCAGGATTATTGTGTTCATCAGTTATCTGCTAAAAATCAAAACCAAAGAGGTGCGGCCATGTGCGCAATGGCAACCGCGATTTTTGTAAATCTTCATGTAAATTGGCATTATGTAGACGATGTTTTTTTAAAAAACAAGAGTGAATTTTTTCTCAAAAATCAATTTAAAATACTAGCGGCCAAATTTTGATAGGCGACTTGGTACATATAATATATTCTCCTAATTATAAATATATATCAAAATTTGGCTTTAATCAAATAACCAAATAAATAAAGCACTAATCCTGCAGCCGGATCTTAGACCATAATATTAACTATATCTTTGCAGAAAATTTCATATGAAAGGACATGGATTAGGATTGAACATGCTAAGTCCCTATGGCGAGACTCAAACAAAGAAACTGATTCAGAAGTATGAACAATTGAAAGAGGAAGGTGTACAAGATACAGAATTAGTAGAGAAGTCAGTTTCTTCCGTTATAAGCCATAAGGAATCTGAACAAATCACATTAAAAGCTAATCCAGAATCTGCTACTGCTCAAGTTTTATCAGAAGCAAATTTAAAAAATATTTTTAAGCAATAGTTTAGTGATGTATTCTAGATGTAAATAAATAGATAGTTGGTATTTAATTAAAATGTTTTAATATTACAATTTGATAATTATGGCAAAACAATAGTCACATCATTCAATATTTAAAATAATTTGCCAAATTATGACCACCCTCAACCCGTAGGCGAGGCTCAGTTAATTTATGATTTAACGTGACTTATAGTTTGCTAACAGATTCTTGGCAGGAAACTCACTAATCATTTCATCTAAGAAACCTGTTCACATACTACCCTATAAGAAAAATTTACCAGTAAAACATACCTACATAAATGTGGGTGGGGAGAGTTGTGTGTGAGGGCTGTTAATTATTTATTGTTACCTACTCATTGCAAAGCACTATTGCAATTGCAAACCAGAACAATTATTTTAATAAGTCGAATAATGTTTAGGTAATTCTGAGACTGAAATTTGATAACCGATTTTATTATTCTTCTAAAAAATTTAACCCTTACCTAATTATTAAAGGCAATATTACAGTTGCCTTTAATAATTAGGTCATTCTCACTGAAATCCGTAGTTATGAAGTATAAGAAGTGAATCATTTAACCGACCTACAAGCAAGCCCCTTCTACTAAATATAATCTATTCCTATCTTATCTTAGAGATAAGCTCGTTCTAAACATTATAGTCGCAGTTTTCAGTGAAAACATTTCGTACTACAAATAGCAATAAAAATTAGATAAACAGTGAAAATGGCACAAAGGAAATCATTATTGTTCTATTTAGCAGTTATTTTTGGTAAGTCGAAATACTAATATGTACTTTTTTGAAGTACATCATAATTAGATGGTGTTGATACATGTACTTATAGAAAATAAAAACCTACACATAAATTCTGATTCACCATTATCGTCATAATGAAGTATTTGATATACATATGCCTAATAAAGCACAGAAATTGCCTATTCTAAAAAGGTTGTTAGTATGTGTCATAGGCCAAATCCACTAGACAAATTTGCTTTTGCACGTCAGAATGAATTCATATAATACCTACTAATAACACGATTTTTGTAACCATACCTGTCGATGAGCTTCGTTTAATTCCATTACGCATATCTTAATAAAGAAAAGATTTAGTTTAATTACAATAATATCCTATTTGGCATTAGGTTCTTTTATATTTATAAACGTTGTATGTATTATATACTGTTTTTTAAATAAACGCTTATATAAATAAATTACTATTAAATATTTTTACATTCTATTTCAGTGGTACTGAGCACATTGAGCCATGAAGTTGAAGCCAGAAGAAAAATCTTGCGAGGAAGAAGAGTTATGACCCGCACATATTATCGTAAGTTTTTCATCACAGATTATTTTGTATTGAAGAAAAACGTGCGTGTACTTATGTACACACGTTAGAAGTTATACTTCTTTGGCGTAACACGATATAAATCTTTTCAAAATTTTTATTCTACGTTTGTTGTATGCAATGTTGACTATAGCTTAGCTTACTTCAGGGTGTCGATTTTTTGTAACGATGTGCGCGCGCATCGCAAAAATTTACTTATCATTTTTCCCTAATGCGCCAAAAGAAGTATAACTACAAAAAGTTATAGAGGTGATTGTAGGTATCACTTCGAACATTATTTGTGTACATCATATCAAGCTGTTGTCTCAAAACTTACATAGACTTGTACACATATAACCCTGCAGTTGGTGGACAAGGTTACTTCTGCGACCTACATATATATGAAGATTTGAAATTTGAACACACATTTTTTCAGATGGAAACTCCGTGCCTGCTTGGGCGATCAGCTTGATGTCTGGCATCGGAATGTTATTAGTTGGTGGAGTGCTTTACGCAATTATGAGAAAGATGGTACTGTCAGCAGAGACCGGTTCATTAAACACATACCAGCCAGCTATGCAAAATGATCAAGTGTAAATTTAAGTTTATTCAATTTAATTAATAATATAATTTTAAATGGCTACATAGATTTAATAATTTTATGTTCGAAATAAAAGAATAATAATATTTCATTATTTATTTCACCATTCAATATATTTAAAAGGTACATGTACTTTCACGTAAATAATCATGTCAATATGGTAATGGAAATTTCAAAATTAGAATGAATTAAAATTCTCTTCTATGATATTTGTCAGGATCAAAGTAAGAGGTTACTACGACCCTATTACTGAATTTTCGCCCTGTGAGTGTTTGTTGCGCCTTCTGACAATCAGCAATACTATTAAATTCAACGAATACCTGAAAAAAATATTTCGTACAGAGAAAACAGGAAGTTAACTATATATTGTTATTCTGATATGAGAATTTATATGGTACTTCGACTTTAAATGTTAAAAGTATTGTATTAGTTTCTGACCATATAACTAAAATTAGCAAAAACAAACTAACTTTAATACGAAAATCTTAACAATATGTATCAATCAGAATAAACATTTAGTATTCTAGTTAAATGTTTGTTTGTGTTTTTACATTTGAAATAAATTTCTTGTAAATGATGTATATTCTTGAAAACCTAATAAAATTAATATACCTTTCCACAACCTGGTACATCCACACCCTCTATGGGTCGTGGTATTTCTATACTGCGTACACAGCCATATTTGTTACATTCCTCTCTGAAAACATAAAAAATAAATTATTAGCAAACAGCTGAGATAACAATTATAATGAAAAAAAATATTTTTAAAGACTTGTATACTTTAGGACAAGGTTACATTACTACACAAATTCAATTGTACACAACACTAGTTGATCACCTTCTGGAGACAAGTGGATATAACTTACTTGATGTCTTCAAGGATATCCTCATATTCTTCTTCATCGCGCAGTTCGTCTGGCGTGACCATGTTCAACAAGCACAGTACTTCCGTGGGCGGACCAGCTCCGGCTAAGGTCAAACCAGCTACTTGTAGAGTAACAGGAGCCGCACCCGTCATAGCTGAAAAGATTTTTTTATATTAAACATACTTAAACTTTCTTCCCTGCCATTAGTACTACTATCCGGACCAAAACCTAATGCCCAACTTAAGCCATTTATGCCTGTCATTAGGTGCCTAAGCCAAGTGTGCATGTGTAGTGTGTGATGTGAAGCAAACTCGCAAATTTAAAATTACCTAATGTTGAATTCTTCGCACCAATACTTGCTCTCTGCACAATTAATTTCTTGTCTCCAAGTTGCATTCCATTAAGACCAGCAATAGCCTGAAAAATTAATTTACTTGAACATGTAGAAACATCTTTCTAACACAAATGATCCAGATTATAATTGGTTTTACCTGATCTGTCATTGTTATATCAACATATTCAGCAAATGCATATCCTTTGCTGAGACCCGTGGAAGAATCCTTTACGAGATTGAAGGCTCTCAATTGTCCAAAGGACATCAGAAGTTCCTTCACCTGTGTCACATTACGCATTAAATGAAAATTTCCAGTGGAAATTACACCACATGTACATAATACTTGTAAATAATAATTATATAAAATCTAGTGTTTCCAGAACTAATACTTTGTACCCGTTAATGTTCGCTAATATAATCGACAATGTCTATGAAATAGTAATCTGACTGTCCTAAGCGCAAGTTATAATCAGATATGAACTTAGGAGACTTGCCTTGTTGTGCCGGCGTCTCGTTCAAACAAGACGTATGGGTGAGAATGAGAGACAACAGTGACACGAGGGCCGCGAATGTGCCAAATCTAAGCTAGGGAGGGGCAAAAAGCAAACTTTATCAGTGAGATGTAAAAAGAATGTATTGAACGCACGCAATTGCACGCTCGTCATGGGTACCTGAAATACCTGAAACGGAAATTATATCGCGGCTAACTGCTGGCAGCACCGTAGCCCTGTCAACTGTTGAATCTCGCCTGAAATAACAGCGGCATCTATGGCCTAAGGGGGACCTAAACTAGTCTCGATTTTCGCAGGTATAAAGCTATATGACAAAAGATCGCGATTGATTTTGGGATTCCTAAATTCCATTATTCCTAACCACAGGGTTGCAACTTTATAAAGAAGATGTTCTTTGTGACTAACCTGCAACATACAATGCAAATGTATAAAAGGTTTTAACTTGAATAAATTTTACATTTTAGCCACAAACCAATTCAAAGATTGGAAGATTAAAGAACAGCTTAAAAGTTTGAAAATAACTTGGGAGATACATAGAAATAGTTTATGCCAATACTACTTATTTTCTCACTTGTATTTTTAAATCTGTTCTTCAACATTATTTTCTCAGGAACATTTGAACATTGCCGTTTTTTTAATACATACTGATAATATTATGATTCTTATATAACTTACCTGGTCCTCATTAAGATAATTAGGAAGACCACCAATAAATATTTTATGTGGTGAATCTGGAACAACTGTACTTATGACACCCGCTGTAAAAAAATATTTCCCAAAGTTGAACATACATGTAAAATGTGATATGTTAATAATAAAACTGATACCAGTAAAGCACCAAGCCACATTCACAGGCAATGAAATGAGACAATTCCTCTCTCCTATTTTCAAAAAAGGTGTTTAATAGGTTTTGAAATCAAATAAAATTCCTGGATTGTTTTAAATGTGTTAAGTGTAGAACATATAAGTTGAAAAAATCAACAGTACCATTGATTATTAACTTATCAAATCTTGCAATTAACAATATGTTATGTGTATGAGATGGTTTACCTATATATATATTACAATGATTGAAGTTGTTTGAGTAGGAGTAAGTAGTTAAATATGAGAATAATCTGTTGCAGTATACATTTTATAATTCTTAAAGTGTTTCCAAGTGCTTCAATCAGGAATGCTGTCATTAAACCAAAAAATTGCAAAAAAGAACACTAACTAAATAATTTTACTATATCCTTAAAACATGCCAACAGTTTCATTATCATCATGCCTAATTACATTAATACATGATATGTCAGGACAAAAGGTAGTAGGTCCAGTTAGTAGCATAATTTTCTAAAAACAACTTAGATGCAAAAGCAAATTACAGGAAGCAAACAAGGTGTTGCCGTTAAAAAACTCACCAGGCACATTAATAGATGGATTTTCAGTTCCAGGCATCGGCTGGTAGTCATGAGGACGACGAATTTTCAAACTCTGTCCTTTAAAGTTTATTCCATCAAACGCCATAGCTTGGGTAGTTTCATCAATAGATCTAAACTCAAGAAAAGCAAAATTTTTATCGAGATTGATTTGACACGCCAGAACTGGATTGCCAGCAGCTTGTGCCAACCCAGAAAGATGCATCTGTTGGTTGAAAAACTCCATAGTTTCTTCTTCTGTCACACCAAACGGTATGTTTCCCACATATAATCGCCGCGCTTGACGTGTTATAGTGGATCCCACAACTGGAACAGCTGCTTGCGGAGTGTCCGCCACAATGTTTGCTGGAATCTGACCGGCAGCCTGCATAGCTTTATACTGCAATGGCGTAATGTGTTCGAAACCCGGTGGTGGTACATCCCAGTAAAGAGAAGGCTTGCGGCGACGTGATCGCTTCGATGGTGATCTTGACTTGCTTTTTCTCTTTTCTCGGCGATCTCTAGACCGGGAGCGAGTCCTACGTCGTTCTCTAGAACGTGATCTCCGTCGGCGGTCTGCAACATGCAATATTTGGATAATATTTACTGTTTTATTACACAAAAGGTCGTTTACGAAATATTTTATACAAATATACCTTTATCTTCACCCATAATAGATTATATTAAACAGTTAATATAACCCAATATTAGCACTCGCAAAATATGTTTCGCTGTAGTGAAACAAAATGGCGCTCCAAATCAAGCGCAGCCAGTTTTTTTTTATTACAAGATCATGGATACAAGTTCTTTAGTCGAAATAATAGAGAACCAATTTTAATTAAGAAAACGCAGTTAATCTATAATCCAAATTGCCAAGACCCAACAATACCAACATTCTCGGTATATTGGTATATCCAAGTTCACATTTCAAGGATAGTCATGCTCGCTTAAATGTCATGGCTTGTGCCGGCGTCCATGCGTCGGATTGTCTCTCTCCCTAAATATGGCGAGGGGGCCAATGGCTGGCCATGCGTCATACTCGTCGTTGTGGTAACTGGTCGTACTTAAATTCGTGTATGCTGTGATGTTAGTTATTTCCACTATGTATTTGTGTGTTTTTCCCACGAGAATGTAAGTGCGTGCTCCTATTTCACCACGCCTACTGCTGATAGAGGACAATTCTTTGTTTTTAATTATTAATTACTTAAGATGTCATGTGGAACATGGTGTTATGGTTGCAGCTCCTTACAAACATTGTGTAAAACAAAAAAAACTTGGCAATTAAAAAGAATGGCGTAGAGATTATTGCCAGTTCTTCTGTTCCGTTCTACACCCTTGATTTGAAAATTGGCAGTAAATGTTAAATTGGAAGCATTTTGCTAAATGCTTCCAATTTAACATTCAATTTGTATTTCTTTTTGACGTTAATAAGTGTACATTGTGTTAAGTAAATGAATAAATGATTTTGATTTGATATCATCACTGATACGTAGAAATCCATGTTATAATTTAATCTTGGGAAAAGTTTCACTAATTGCAAAGATTTGCTAAAACATATTTCACATCTAGACTACACAAACTAAACACATTTTAGTTTATGTAATGAAATCTTGAATAGGTATCAGTTATTAAAAGAAATCAGTGTTGATTTTAATCAAATGATGCTTCACTCAAATTTGTAAAATAAATACTTGAATGCGAGGAAAGGGAAGTGAGTTATAACCATAGTAACGTGTACTTCGACCAGACGACCATGCGTTTGAGTAGCGTCTTCCCCTTAAGTAGCTACCCAAACAGTCGAGACTTGAAGTGATTTCTTTAATTACATTTTTTTAATGAATAATACCGATGGCAATTTTAAGATCTTAATTAAGTTAAAAAAAACAAACACTAACTTCTCTTAATTTTTTTATTATGGAATTATTACAATAATTGTAATGAAATAAATTCTTCTGACTTTTTTAGTAATCAGTACAGAACACTACGATAGTCGTGTCACCACTGACCACTCACAGCTCAGTGCTCACTAGTCACTAGTCAGTAGTCAGTAGTCACCACTCACTTATAGTGATATACATATTAGGCCTGTGTCGGTCGTTCATTTCTCGCGACCCGGGTCGATCGTGACCGATCGCACTCGTGACCGAGTCAAAGGATTCGATCGGTCACCGTTCGTTGAGTGCAAAACAAAAGGCGGCGACCGGCGTAGAGCAAATGAACGATGGCCATTAATCGTTCAACAATTTCGTAGTTTACAGGAAATAAGCTAGGTAATGATTCCTGGTATAAAAACTTAAAAAATGGAAAATGGTTTATTAAAATCCAATAAACAAAGAAAATTATGCTATTTTAAATTATGATTTAGAAATAAAACGGCACCATATAAAACAATAGTTACTACTTTTTTAATATCCAAAGCGAAGTTAAGAGTCTAAATAATCACAATCTCCAACTAATAACTTTAAATAATAATAATTGACTCTATAAATTTAAATGCTTATACAAATCATAAGTGAAATAATTACAACGGCGATTGTTTACATTTAGAATTTGAACGTAAACAAAAATCATGTTAAAATCCACATGTTAAAATAGCCCTTAATATCTACGTGTTACGAACATTTTTTCTTTGAATCGAGATACGAAAGAAAATTATTACCTTCGCACCTTAGTATTAAAGTTCAATATAGCTTGACCCTAGTTTCGGTCTTCAGAGATTAACCGAGTGTATGTCAATCGCGAATAATATTCTATGAGACCGAGAGCCGATAGTAACCGAGGAGCTACCATTTCATAGCGTTCGCTTTGAGACCGAACGGTCGTGTCGGTCAAACATGATTGGGATATAGCGGCTGCGAACGATTGTATCAATCACGCGATTGTTGGGACTCGGTCGTTTTGAGTCGGTCGTTCATAACCGACACAGGACTAATACATATAGTCATTACTCATTAGTCATTAGTCAGTGTTCCTTCGGCGTTGAAGTATTGAGTTAGTATTTGTGTTTTCTTATGTATACAAGTACGAGCAATAGTTTGAGAGTACCTAAACGTTAAAAGTGAAAGTTTATACAATGTTTTCGTGTAATTGCTATACTAAATATTGAATATTATAAATCTAAATTTTAATAAGCTGTTCTTCACTTCGTAAAAATGGTATGTTAAATCTTAAACTATATAGGTAATATTCTGAAGTTATATTTCGATATAAACAACTTGTGAAATAGAAAGTGATTACCTATCTAACTGAATGTTAGTACTGAGCATATTAAAGCTAGATTTATTTATATATTCTATTGTTGTTGAACTAAAATATTTTTATTTATTAGGAAGAAGTACATACAAACGGCGATTTAAGGAAGAGAAAGTATGATGCTCACGACGCAAACGATATATCATCCCTCAAAAAGGAAACAAAGTCTGAAGTAACTGAATATCAGCCTTCCAACAATAAGACAATTGGTTTAATTTTTGTATCTCTTCTTTTGGACCTGCTCGCATTTACAATGATTTTGCCTTTACTACCGTCGCTATTGGACTATTACGATAAAGAGGAAGGTCATAAAGCAACTTTATACTCTTCTCTTTTAAATGCCGTCCAAAGATTTCAGAAAATAACTGGCGCTCCTGAGAGATTTGCCTCTGTTTTATTTGGAGGTGCACTAGGATCTTTATATAGTTTTTTACAATTCTTGACAAGCCCTATAGTAGGAAGCCTTTCAGATGCTTATGGAAGAAAGCCCTTATTACTTTTATGTCTGGTGAGTTGTAATTCACCGTTTATGTGACATAGTTTATTTATCTTGAAATTGTTATCATCATTATCAACTCAAATTTTGAAATGTTGTAAACCTTTTATCTCTGATGCTTAGAATATTTCTATCATATTCTTGTTTAGAAAAATGTTATATGTAAACAAGAGGCTTTTAAATAATTATGATAACTTATATTCAATTTCAGATAGGAATAGCCTTATCTCATGGCTTATGGAGTTATGCTAGTTCATTCAGCCTGTTTGTGTTAGCCAGGTTTATTGGTGGTTTAAGCAAGGCCAATGTTAGTCTTAGCATGGCAATTGTAACTGATGTTTCCAATGATAAAAATAGAGCTAGAGGCATGGTATGTTGAGTAAAACTTATACATAAAATAAGAATTCTATTATGAATACTTTATCCTATAATACTTTATTCACATCTACAACTATAGTATACCACATTTCATTTATAATTTTTTCATGAAAACACAAATCTCTTCAAAATACAATTCTTGTTTCAGGCTTTAATCGGTTTAGCATTTTCAATAGGTTTTATTGTGGGTCCTTTGGCCGGTGCTTGGTTTGCAAAAAACAATGATAATTCCTGGGGCATGTGGGGTGAACGACCTGCACTGTATGCTCTGTCCCTATCTGTTGCAAATATACTTCTTGTCACTTTTTGTATACCAGAAACATTATCAAAGGTTTGTATTTTTTAATGCACAATGTGGTAATTGATAACATTCATTTTTAATATAAGGTAGATATAATGTTTATAGCAATTGGATGATTAGCGTTTTGTTTGTTTCAACTATTCCATATTTTGGCCATAAATCAAACTCAACTCTGAGTTTTACTTATTAAATGGAGCAACTTTATAGCAAAAGCAGTTTTGACATTTTATTTGTATTTTATTGGTCACAGACTGGTCATTTTCAAATATGTTCTTGGATTTACCACATAATACATAACTATGAGTAAATATAGTGTAAAATTGTTGTGCATGTCACAACATTCTGTAATAATTTGAAGCTGTATGTATAAACATGTCTTGACATTAATTTCTTTCAGGACAAAAGACCGTCACTGTCACTAAGCCTATCAAAATGCCTTGATTATGTGTCTCCATGGCATTTAATGAGATTCAGAGCTGTGAAAAACTTAACAGCTAAACAGAGCAAAGTTCTGTATAAATTGGGGCTAATTTATTTCATCTATCTTTTTACGTATTCTGGACTGGAATTTACTCTCACATTTTTGACGCATCACACATTTAAATACACTGCTATGCAGCAGGGTAAAATGTTTCTAGTGATAGGTAAGTTTTTTTGCTCAAATTTTTTGTGGACTTAAAATTATTGTAAATGCGATGCGAGTTGGCATTTGTGAGATAAATTTCGAAGTAATAAAAAATACGGAAAATTGTGGGAAATGTCAAATGTAAATGTGTGTTTGATCCTATCGTCATTCAAAATATGTAGTATGATTGCCTGGAAGAGATCGCTTGTTAGTAATACGGCTGTTTCTCTTCTAAATATATCGTTCTCATTTAAGTCATGCGAAACGAATTTGTCCGTTAGTATTTTATCCATAAGTTAATTTTTTTTATTAGAATTACGATTCTCGTTACACAAACACGTTTCAATCAAGGCCGCCATTTTACGTAATTAAATCTAATTTCTCCTTCGAAAATAACTCATGCCATTGCACACACTCATGTTTTGATACCCACAGACCTCGTAATATATGTGAGGAATATAATGCATTTAACTTTGATAAGTAAGTAAAAAACTGTGACGCATTGTGTAAAGGTCATTGACTGACTCGCGGGTAAACACCTTTTTGGTATTTTATATGGATTCTTTTAAAGGTTTTGTGTCAACTACGTACACTTATAAATGTCATATTTTATCACTGTTTTGAGTTCGTAAATGATAATATTGAAAAGTACTCAACCACGAACGATTAGAAGAAAACGTTTAAACGGAATTTAAAGAAAATAGATGTGGTAATGTTATTTAAGACACAGTCATAGAGAAGTATGGTTTATTTGCATTTTTATGCATATACACACATACATACATAAAGCAGTGTTGGCCTAGTGGCTTCAGCGTGCTACTCTCAACCGTCAGGTCGTAGATTCCGAGGTTCGCCCCGGCTGTGCACAAATAGACTTTATGTCTATGTGCACATTTAACATTCGCTCGAACGGTGAAGGAAAACATCGTGAGGACCGCCTTGCCTTAGACCGAAAACGTCGACGACGTGTCGGGCACGGGAGGCCCGAGGCTGATCACCTACTTGCCTATTAGACAAATGACCATGAAACAAATTCAGAAATCTGAGGCCCAGACCTAAAAAGGTTGTAGCGCCACTGATTTTTTTCTCATACATAAAGCGTTTTATACATATTTCTCTAGTCACATGATTACTAACGTTAAAATAAGTATAAATATCTTTTTCATTTTTAAATTGCTTGTATTTTAATGTGATCTAAAACCGGAAATTAAACTTTAGTGTTATTCTTCGTCGTAACATGAATGTTATAAATATTAGTAAGGAATCAGATTCAGGTTAAGAATAATAGTTGGAGTAAAAGTGATTTTTGAACCGATATTAGGCATTTAAAAACTCAGTTTCAGAAATTGAACGGTAATACTTCGTTTTTATTAATTGAGCTTTCATTTTCAATTGACATAAATGCGTTTTATTATAAGCTATTATTTAATTAAATGGCGAAATATTTATCTCACACGCACAATTGAATCTTGTATGACCTATTTTATTATGAATTATATATCGTTTACAGGTGTTATTATGAGTGTCCTACAAGGAGGTGCGTCACGGCGTCTAGGCGCGCGCGGGGCTGTACGCGCGGCTCAACTTGCATTGGTGTTAACTCCACTTTCCTTCTTATGTGTCGCACAAGCCGCTGTCCCGCGACCAGCTCTGATGAGCCCTCTCGCTTGGTTATGGGCGGGCCTTGTACTATTTGCTCTGTGTAAGTATAATATTTATTAGTAACTATATGGCTCGGCTTACATATATTAAAACTATACTTTACTATAAGTTATATTTGAATACAACTTGACTGTTGTCTTTGTAGGTTTTGGAAAATATGGATTTAATAGAATCCTTGTGGCGCTATTTAAGTTAGCTAAAATATGTAACATGAATTTGTTCTTTATTATATTATATTTCGGGGAACCGTCCTTATGTGTTGTCTCAGAAGTCGTTCATTAAGTTGTTAGTTAATAATACATTACGTTTAGTTTTTACTGCGGCTTCTTAAAGGTCTAATGCTCACTTGGGTTATCATAGGCTTGAATGAGTAATTATTTTGTATTGTGTATTCTCAAACTTAATTTTTGATGTATCTCCTGAATAAGGGAGCGTTCAAGTATTACGTCACGCAATTTTTGGAGATTATTGACCCCCCCACCAGTTCCAGTTTCCTCATGATGTTATCCGTAATAGCGTGTGTTAAACACACATAGTAAGTCCATTGATGCACAGCCGGGGATCGAATGTACGACCTTAAGGATGAGACACGCTACAGCCGTTTAGTGTATGTTTATCCACAAATTCTTCGGAAACTAAAAATAATATCGATAATTTCTTAATAATTATGAGTAATATGTTGTAGCAACGGCTTTTGCGGTATCTTGTATGACATCGATGGCGGCGTCTCATTCACCTGAAGACTCTCGAGGGGCCGTTTTGGGCACGTTACGATCTCTCGGAGCCCTAGCTCGCGCCGCTGGTCCGTTAATTGCTTCCACAGGTATATTTATCTTAATATATATAAATTACGTGTCACGTTGTTTGTCCGCTATGGACTTCTAAACTACCGAACCGATATTAATCAAATTTGCACACCGTGTGCAGTTTGATCTAACTTAAAAGATAGGATAGCTTACATCTCAATTTATACCTGCAATATTATTTTATTGCAAAATATTTGTTTATTATTTGATAGTCACAATTCTAACAGATGGCGATGTGTTGAAAAAAAAGCATGGTGGTCCCCATGACTGGTGTTCTCCTACCGTTTCCCTTGAATAGGTTACTACTATGTAATATAACAAAAACCTTAGCCACAGCAACGCTTGGCCGGTGTGCTAGTCATATATATAAAATTCTCGTGTCACAATGTTACTTACAATACTCTGCCGAAACGGCTTGACCGATTTTTATCAAATTTTATATGCATATTCAGTAGGTCTGAGAATCGTCTACTATCTATCTTTCAACACCTTAAGTGATAAGGGCTGAAAATATTTTTTTTTCTTGGATAATTTTTTTATTAATTTTTTTATTATACAGCATACAAAAATACGTTCAACCCCTAATTTTCACCCCTCTACAATCAATCTTTTTTTTATTATTGTAGATTGTTATGTTTATTGAACTAAATAATATTTCCTAGAAATATTTTCATATATATATATATATATATATATATATAAATAAATTAGTTAACGAATTACATAGGTTAAAGGAGCTTTTTCATTGCCCGTTGAGTGAACTGGCAAAAGTTCTATTATTTGTTAGTGCCTATAGTAGTTAGTTAATTTCGTGTATTTTTTATTATGTAATTTTGTTATTAGTAATTAATTTCGTATGTTTGGTTTTTTTGTTTCGTCTGTAAATTTTATTAACTTTTGTCAATTTAGGGTTTCCTGTTAGGGCTGGAGTGTTTTTATAAAATAAAAAAAATCTTCTCCGGGAAACATGATTAAAAATTAATAGATTTTTAAAATTTCCAAATTAAGGTTTATTTGGACGGGACTTGGAAGTTTTAAATGCAAAGTAATTCTCGTTTGTCTTAACATGATTTCTGATTTGTAATACTACATCAATAATATTCTAAATGTTCATGAACATAAATTTATTTTTTACTGAATCTTTCAATTCTTTTCAGTATATTGGTGCTCAGGCGCAGCTGTAACCTACACCATTGGTGCGGTAATTCTAATCATTCCAGCTGTTATGTTGTGTAGACTTAAAACGTAAACCTTCAAAAGGTTCTTTATTAATTTTCACTGCCAACAAGTTCATTTGTTTAATTTTTTTTATAATACACATGATCAGCTTTGTATGGGAACTTCAATTCTAATATGTTTCAATTTTTTAGTGCTTTTTTGCGATAACGAAAACAAAGATTTTTTTTGTCATAGAGTAAGTTTTGAAGTCGAGGTTTAGCGGGAATTACGAGTGTCAAAAACGTAATACATATTTTGTGATGATGGGGTCATAGTTCGCGCTAGGTCTCGCTTGTCTAATTTCTAAATAGATATAAAAACAAAATCTATAACAAAAAAACAATAACGAACCTTAAAATATAATAACTAAAATATATTATTAAAAGAAGTCCCTTTAGGCAAGGTTCCGAAGATACTGGCAGCATTCCCCCTTTGAATAGAAAGACTAAATCTTTGTCCGAGCCAGCTCTTTGGTCTCCTGTGATGTCGACTAACCTTTTCGTTATTTCTTTAAAAAACCTTATAGCGCTAGGACCCCCACGGACCAAGGGTCTCGGAGCCTGTAAATTATGTTATAGATACTAAACATTGTTGTTTTGGCTTAGGTGCATTATATGAACTTCTTCGGTGTGCAATCATTTAAGATTTTTGTTTTTTATCCGCGATAAATTAAAATCATTTATTCCTCGCGAACAAAAAGCACATTGATTTATTTATATTTAAAATGTATGTACGTTGATCTATAAGTGCAATTGTGTGATTGTTTTATTTATGAACAAAGTTCTATTAACTTTAAATTTCCGAAGTATTAAATTATTATTTGAAGTATTCAGTAGGGTTACATTTGAGCAAATAGGAGTACTGTTAAGTACTGACTGAAATAAAAGACTATTTGTAGTATTGCTAGTAAAAAATTATAAGATTAAAAAATCATTTATATAAACGAAACGGGAGTTGATATTGTCTTGCAAAATCCGAATATTTGTATAATATTTTTTATAAACAGTAATTATAAGCCGTGTTAAATATTTATTAACTTCGTTATATAACCGTTTATTGTTTAAAACATTACGAGACTTTTATATCAACTATGTATTTATAATCAATAGATTATTGCCATTTTGGTATCTGCAGGCCTAGACAAAAACGTTTTATCGCAGGCTTGACCAACATTTGAATTTTATTGATATAAATCAAGACAAACTATAAATATGAGATGATGTCATTTACTGCTGATAGGAGATTTTTGTTTAGAGATTTGTTTCACTTGTGATATTAACTGGATATGAAACATACAACATTCAAGTGTTTTAAAGTATTGTTTACATAATTGGAATTATTCCAGATTTTCTTTTCTACAATATTTCAGATGTATTACCTTTTTAAAAATTATATATCAGTATTTAACTAGCTCTTGTTTTATTGTGGTCCTATCCTTGTAAATAATATAGTATTCTATGAATAAAATAATGTACTGGTGCAATTATAGAATATGCTATTAGAACATACTAGCATGTTCTAAGAAATTATAATGCTCGCATTTTTATCATTACAAGGATCAGGGGATCATCCTCCAAAACCAATTGAACTTCGCTCTTCGTATTATACGACACACCTGTTTAATAATTAATACATGTAATTTAACGTGAAACTATACATTAATAATAATAATAATTAAGCCTCGTTTATTCCTTGAAAAATTTACACTTAATATATTTTTTTAAGGACCTCTTATTGAATGTAGGCCTCCTACAATTGGCTCCATCACTCTCTGTTTTGAGCATTTTTCTCCCAATTCTCTCCACCAACTTCCAAGCTCGTCAGCCCACCGTGCAAGAGGGCGACCTTACTTTCTTTTTCCTGGTGGCCCTTTCCACTTTGTTACGCTGTTTGTCCATCTCACTTAAGATTTTGCAATGGGATAATGCATCAAAAACCTTTGTTTTGTTTCTTATTTGTGTACTTCTGAAATTGTCCTTCAGTTTTAAATTGAGTACACTACGTTCCATTCCTCGTGGACAAGTTGTTATTTTTCTATTCGTGTTTATTGTTTGGTTCATAAAACCAATTTGAAACATTCAGAAATCTGGTAGGTAATTATTAATAATTTAGAAGCATTATTTAAGTAGTGTACCTAGTCAAATCGCGACGGTATTCAATAGATTTTTAAAAAAAAATATTAAAGAAACTATTGATTAAAAAATACAAGTGTTATTTTAAACGGTATTTAAACGGTGGTCGATGTTAGACTGATCGGAATATAATTCTATTCTTACTGCTAAAACCCTTACATGATAAAATAATAAAACTAAGCATTCGTCGTAGTAGTTGTATTAACGCCAATGGGTGCGTTCTGGTATATGTGTGAAAATGTAACTACCTAGTTCAGTAAAGTACCTACACATGTAAATCTTTATGATTTACTTGTCAAAAAATATCATAAACGAATGGGAGCGACTTCCATAAAGAAACACCACTAAATTTGTTACGTCAATAGAGCAATATTTTGTTTTATTATTTCGTTACCATGACAACTTGTATCTGTTGTTTCTTGCTTTGCTATCCCGAATGAACCATTGTTTTTATACTAGTTGTTATGGGTTACGTTGGATCACGTATTTAATAAAAAATGCCATTATTTAGTAACAAGTTTTCACCTAAAAGTATTCCGGTAAGAAAATTTGATACTTCGGTGATAAGAAATGAATTTGGTAGTGATTATGCTGCAAAAGAATTATCTATTGACATTCAACCGCTTAAACTAAAATTTGGTGATTTCGAAATATCGTTTGAGGATGGGCAATGGATACCAGGTTAGACATATTATATTTACATTTTGTCATTATTTCTGGAAGTTACAATTCTAATTAAGCTCTTAGCTCTACATGAGGTTGTAATATATTTGTGTAGGTATTTAGTACTCACATCGTTCGAGGCGATTTTAGTTGAAGGGCTTTTTGCGTAATTGTTAGTTTTTACTTTAAATCTCCGACCATCAATAGTTTGAAAATTATATTATCAACTCAAAAGGTCGAATATTAACGTTTTCGTCGTATTCTGTAGCTTCAGGAAAGGCAGGATTAACTCACAAAGAGAATATAAGATTAAGGAAAGAATTGGAGCAGCTGGAGGAAGAGAACAATATGTTGCGACTAAAGTTCGAAGTTTTGCTCGATATGATGACAGATAAGACCGTGGAAGCTGAGCAACAGGCAGAAATACAGCGGTCTCAGAGTATGAGTTCTTTGAAACAGAGAAATAAAAAATATAAATGGTGAAAATGCGTTTTACATTTTTATCATTTAAGAAACTTTGTCCTGAGAATTCAAATCAATTACTTATTAGGTACTAACGGAGTTAAACGTTGTTAAAAATATGTTTATTAAAAATAAAATATGTTTATTATTGAATATAAGATACAGGTATCACTTATTCCACGTTATTAAATTTGTATAGGTAGGCATCCCTACTCATCGGCAAAGAAGACAGAGGGTGTAAGCCGAGAGAAAATGCCGGCGCAAAAAACTCTCGGTACTCTTTTAAAATAGCAAATCATCAAACAACACTTATTTAAAAACAAATATCGCAAATTAATTAGAAGTAGCTGGTCTAGCACTAGTCCCAGGTCCTTTTATCAACTAGATAATCGTTAACTTTATAATAAGCCTTTTTACACAGCTTTTCTTTAATACATTTCTTAAATTTATTAAAAGGTTGAGATAAAAGAGCCTCTGGGATTTTATTAAAGAAGAGTATCCCTTTTCCCAAAAAAGAATTAGGTACATGTAGCAGTGGAGCTTGTAATTCTAGTGGGCTCAAGAAACAAGTTTACAAGATTGTAAGATTTTAATAACAGATTGAATTTTTAAAGATTAAATTTCGTCTAACTTTTCTTAAAAAAAATCGTGAGGTGCACTTGGTGGTCTGTAAAAACTTAAAATAATGCAGTTCTCAATCTCTACACAGGCTACTTCCAAAGAATGTTCTACAGACAGACACACGATGTCATTACGCTGTTTATACTTCAAATTTTTATTAAGAATAATAATTAAAGAGCCTCCATGAATCGCTGACATCTGCAAGACGAACTTGCAACTTGGTACTGATCAAAGTTTCATTCTCTAAGCCAATGTTCGGTAGGACATACACGTATAGGACATCATTTTTACTTGATTTTAAAAATAACTCCAATTCTAATTCTTTGCCCAACATACCTTGCATGTTTTGATGCAACAAGTTTAAACCGTTGTTGTTAGTAATATTACGTATACATGTTTGTGTTGAGCTGAGTTGAAATAAGTTATTGCTAGAGGTCGCCTCTATTGTCACACTATCTAATAAAAGAAGCAGTGGTCGAAAATCGACGACTCATTGGTCTAGTGGTTAGTACCACTGACTGCGAATCCATGGGTCCCGGGTTCGATCCCCGGCTGAGACGAACATCGATGTGATGAGCATTTGGTGTTGTGCTTAGGTCTTGGGTGTTTAAATATGTATTTATATGTCTATCTATCTATAATATGTATGTATATCCGTTGCCTAGTATCCATAACACAAGCTTAACCAGCTTAGCATGGGACTAGGTCAATTGGTGTGAATTGTCTTTAAAAAAAAAAAAAAGCTAAATGTTTAGCTTTAGTTGTATATTAAAAAGAAAGATAGCATAGCTATCTGTTGTAAATAATAATTAGGTAGGCGGAACCTACCCTTTGTCAATACATAGTTATTAGAGTTAACGTAATACACCCCAGCAAACACTTATTTAAGTACGCACAACTTTCACTAATATATTATAATAACCCGTACCCTTACCTTACAATTAACAAAAAATTTAATTACATTAAAGTTAACATTTACTGTTAGTTTTTCACCGTTAGTTCTTTGTATGTTAAATCGTCAATAAATTTTGTATAAACCATAAATGTAAATAAATAAAAATATCTAGTAAATAAAGTTATATTTTATTCTTAACGGTCACTAAAACGATAACAAATAATACAAAAGTAGTTTTATTAATACGTTTAAGCTTAATACATAAAAACTATGCTCAATCTAGAAATTTCTATTGATTGATTATTAGGGCATCTTTTTCTTGTGTGTCCCTCTTTTCGGCATGGCTTAGGGTCCGTTCACACAGACCGGCTCGGAGAGGAGAGCAGATTTTTATCACGTTGGAAACAGTGTTTTGAGTGATTGTAGTAAAGTTTATTTTTGCATTTGCACCTTTTTTGTCATTAAAAATGCCTGAACGCGCTTCGTGTGAAGTAATAAAAGGAGCCGACCGGCTCCGCTTGCGTGCTCTTTCTCTATCGCGTAGCCGATCGGCTCCGATTGCGTGCCCGCTGCGGCCGCGCCGACCGCCATTTTGATAGCAACATTTGAACGTAATAGTTGTGCGTACTTGTACGAAAAGATGAATGATGAAAAATTAATAATACTCGTGTCAAAATATGAGTGTTTATTTGACATAACCAAGCCATCATATAGCGATCGGATAATGAAAGACAATGCATGGGAGGAAATTAGCAAATGTCTCGGAATAAGTGGTAAGTAAGGTTTTCATTGTTTTACACCTACCCCCAGATACTCAAACGAATTTTAAAGCAAGGGCTTCTTAAACTCGTGCTGCGACGTGTTAGATTCAAAGTCAAAATAGGAATAACATGAGTTTAAATGCGCCCTTACTTTAAAAACTCGTTTGAGTATCTGATCGTTAGAATATACTTATGTAGTAGACAATTTTTATTAAATATAACTTAAGAAACTCGCGTAGCCACTTGATCTTGCCAATCTAAAGCACCACTTGATGAAAAATAATCCTTAAATTTATTCCTTGTGGTTAGAACTGCGTCGCTATTAGAACTGTTTTCATTATTATTGTCTGTTATTGCTGTTAATAAATTTATATTGCTGTGAAATTCATTCTCTTGTCCTGGCGTCCGATTTTCTATTAAAAAATTATGTAAACATGTAGTTGCTAATATAATTAAATCACAGTACTTCGGCTGAATTTTCATTCGTTTTTGATAAATTTCAAATCTTTGAGTTAGCATTCCAAATGCACATTCTACGACTTTTCTTGCCCTGCTTAAACGCAGATTAAATACTTTTTTTGATAATTCTGTTCTTGCTTGTTCTCTTGGATACGGCCGCAATATATTATTGCTCAAAGGAAATGCCTCGTCTCCTATAAAAACATGTGGTAAGCTTTCAGTGGTACTAGGTAGAGGTTTATTTGGGGGCAGCTTTAACTTATTGGTGTTGAGTTTTTTCCAAAATTTTGAATTCTGTAAAATTCCGCCGTCGCTATTTTTACCATATGATCCGACATCAACAATTAAAAACTGTATTTCGCGTCGAACACAGCTAGTAACACTGTACTGAAAAAGTTTTTATAATTATAGTATAAGCTTCCACTATTATCTGGTGCCTGTATATTGACATGCTTTCCGTCTATAGCGCCCAAACAGTTAGGAAAATTCCAAATATTAAAGAAATCACGTGAAACCTTTTCCCACATTTCTTCATCTGGCATCTGCATAACTATGGGCATCAAAACATCACAAATTACTCTGATTGTCTCATGAATAATTGAATGAACTGTAGAAATTCCCATTCGAAAATTAAATGACAAGTTTTTGAAACTGCAACCAGTGATGAGGAATCTGTAAAAATAAAACAAACACACAAAATAGAAATATAAGACTGCCGTACCAAAACGAACTATAAAATTAAAAAAGAGTTATGTTATTAATTTTTCATTTCTGTTCTTTCCAGTGACGCAGTGCCAGGATCGTTGGAAGAAACTGCGAGATAACTTCAGAAAAGCCTATTATAACCGAAAAGGCAAGAGTGGCGATGGTGCAACTACGTCCAAATTGATAAAATTTGAAAAAGAACTTTCTTTTATAATACCATTTTTTCGCAATCGAAACCAAATATCTAATGTAACATTATCATCGGATGATTCAGAGCCTGGCACACCAATACCACCACCATCGACATCATCTAAACGTTCTGACCATTCTGAAGTTGAATCGCTTGCAAGTACTTCTGGCTCGAAAAAGAGACCACGCTTAAGCAAAGATGTCGCTACGGTTTTCGAAGAGTATCTTGAAGAAAAAAGAAATACTACACCCCGTGACAAGGCATTACGTAATTTTTTTTGTCTATGTCAGATACAGTGGAAACATTCCCAAAAGAAGTCCAAGCACGAATTAAAAGGCGCGTGTTTAACATTGTTAATGAAGCTGAATTAAGTCTGTATGAAAATAGTACAGATTTGAATTATTCTTTGTCTATAAATTCACCGCCATCGACTAATCAATCTACTTACCTAGTGTCAAACGAAACCTATATTCCTCAAAACTATCCAGATCAGACTACTTGCGGGTACAATACCAGCACACAAAATACAAAATAATAAACAATCAAAAACAATAATAATTATAATAATAATAATTAAACACACACAAATCTGTACTATTTAATTACATTTCATTAACGTAAATAATGCTTAATAAATGGAGGGCTGTGATTTTGTGATCTATTTAGATGTTTGTGTTATTTAACATGATTAGTATAAGTAATTTACATTTCATTAACGTAAACAATGCTTAATAAATGGAGGGCTGTGATTTTGTGATCTAAATAACATGATTAGTATAAATAATTGTTTTTTATTTACCTTAAAGTTACCGTTAACCTTTCTTCGGCTGTAATGGTGCAACGATAATTTGTAGTCTTTTTTGTTATATGTACTCTTAACAAATCTGTCAATTTCAAAAATTGCCAATATTCCATACGATAATACTCATAAAATTTTAGGCTATCTCTCTTCAATTCCTCGAAAATGGTGTGAAACTCCCCATGGATTAGTCTGTTTTTCCAAATATGTTTTACCCATATTTGTTTCCGCTTGCGCTTACGTTTCCTATGTTCTATTTCAAGTAATCTTGCTGACAAATATATTTCTTCGTCGGAGCTATCTAAATCCATGTTTCGAAAAGCACACGTTAACACACCGAAAACAAAACTTAGACTGCGCGGAATACTGGCACTGCCTTTGTAGTGTATCCACCCGACTCCGAGCGCATCCGACCGGCTCCGAGCACATCCAACCGCACCCGCTTTCAGATCTCTTCCAGCCGGTCGATGTGAAATAGTTGGCGGCTCCGCTCCGGCCAATTCCAAGCGTATACGACCCGGTCTGTGTGAAAAGAAAAAAGCAGGCCGATGCTCTCCGAGCCGGTCTGTGTGAACGGACCCTTACTCGCCGTACGTCCATTCATCCGAACTACTATATGCACGTTTCCGACCTCTTCCATTGGTACTCCATCCTGCAAAAAAATATTTATATTTACTGATATATCTAGAACAATTGCCATGTTATAAAACTCTAATTTAAATTGGGAATGCTTTGCGTTGTGGTCAGTGACACGTCGATTTTAAGAAAGTTTACGTTTAAATTCGTCTGTTATTTTTCTTTTCGATTTTAGAGAGCAAGTTGCTAGACGACCATGAAATAAATCAGTGTCAGAAATGGTTTGTATGTAGATAGATTGCTTCGGCTATTAAAAATCACGCTGGGAAAACTAGTTAATAAATAAGGATTTTGGTACTGTAGGCATCGCAGGCGTGTCAGTATAAATCATTGTTAAATAATCATATTTCAAAGTAGTTGTATGTGTGAAACTAATGGTAAATGGTAGGATTATTTAATTTCATCTTTAAACTTTCCTAAAATTGTGAAGACAATCAATTTTAAATTAACGGTCATTAAAAAACGGTTATCTATGACCTGTATGTGTAAGATATTTGTTGAAATTGAATAGTGAGAATATATATTTTATATATTTATATTTAGGAAAGATCTACGTATGATGATGATATTCCGGCTTTCTCGAAAATAAGTCATATAGAGATGGGCCTTTTTGTTTTAGAAAACCAGTATCATGACAATTTAATTAGTTATTTAATATTTTTTTTAAATTAACGCATGAAAACATTTTATCATTAAGGAGTAGTCTATAGACTTATTTCTCATAGAAAATAAAATTCACCCGAGCTGGTTGAAGTTTCCCCATCTGCCCATTGAAAGAATTTGCATCGTTTTTTGATATCCTTGGGGCAGGCGTAAAAGGGGCGCCCTTTATTTTGACTTTCTTTGCTGACAGTTAACCTATAATATAGAAAAAAAATGTCAAGTCCCTTAAGGCTTCGACGGGTTTTTCATTCCTGCCTTTGTATGACAGGTTGATAATTGCTTACAACACAAAGAATTGTTTCTCGCCGAGAACCGATTTTAGTCACTGTTCTATGTAAATCTAGATTATTGGGGGCAGCTCTATGTCTTGGTTACTAATTTTTTTACAATATCATATTTTTTTTTTACGTTTTCCAGATAATTCCCCGACTATGTAGTCGTCGGAGGTGTTAAAAAGCTTACATAAATGGTATTGGTTACCCGAATGTTTACTTTCTATTACTATATTACTATATTACTATATATTATTAGAAATTATTGTAATTTCTTGACGTCATTATAAATATTATATAGAAATAGATTAAACATTGCTCATCTTCTCAAATTCCACTCTGGTTTTCCATATAACCTAGCTTTTCATATACCTAAAGTCCAAAAATATAGGTACTTTTTATATTACGTATACGTAACGGAAACGTTAAGTGATACCGCCATCCATGGACACTCACATTGCCGGAAAGGCTCGCAAGTGCGTTGCCGGCATTTTAAGAATTGGTACCATCTGTTATAATGCAGCTCTGTACAGAATACTGCTGACATCTCACGTTTTCGCCAGATCATCAATTCATAATAAAATGTTACACTTAATAAATACTATTGAATTTATTTATTAGTAACACATTTGTCTTAATTACAATTTATTGTATCGAATTATTTCGTCATTGAATTTAATTATAGTTTAAAATAAACTTATTTTTTTTTAAACCCTAAAATAACGGGCAGTTCTAACATCCTTCCTTTCTAACCTATACCTAAGCCGATTTATTAATAATATTTTAGAATCGGAATTCGAATAAACCATATTAGTTAGCGCATAGAAATTCGTACGTACTTTTTACACGTAAGCCTGCATTCACACATAACATTATCTTTATTGGGGTCTGTATTGGGCTTTTCGGAAAATCTCTCAGCAAGAGCGCCATCTATTTTATTTGCTTCCGCTGTAACTTTTAAGTATACTTCTTTGTATTTCGCAACCTGTAATGTCAGACAACCGTTAGAAATATTATTGGAGAAGTGGCCAGTCCTCAAAATATAGGTCATTATTCAAAATAAGATCCCGCACCACAAGCGTCGGGGAGATAAGGAAGGCAACCTGGTATCTTCTGCCAAATACATTGACCAAACGTTTCATACCTGTTCTGCCATAACAACTTGTGGCTGCTTTCTTCCTTCGGATATCGCTTTCAAATCGGCTTCAAATTGCGCTCGCAAATGCGGTTTTGACAGATTAAGACCTATCCTCTCATATCCTTCGACTAGCCCCATACCCAACAGGTCAGGAACGAATGTTATGCCATCATCTAATTTTACATAAGACCGTTCTTTTATTTTTTCAATGTGATTTGCGTGTGTTGCGTCCGTGCCTAATAAAAAAACCGTAATGTTATTGATATTTTATAGAATAGGGGCAAAGGTGAAGGGGGCTTATCAGATGATAAGCCCATGCAATCTTTCTTCGCCTTACATAAAAAAAAACCACTGATGGGCAGACAAAATCTTTTATTTATGAATGAAATATTTTAATAACTTACCAATGCCATGTTCTTCCATGAGCTCGATAAGATCCGCTTCCGTTAATAAGTTCGGCGGTGACGTACTTCCGTCCACGAGATCTATACATGACGGGTTAAATGTTTGTCCTGACTAAAATGGCATACATATTTTATTTACTAATTTTGAGAAGTAATTTCTGGTTGTATTTTTAGATAGATTACTTCTTAAAGTAACGAAATACAGAAAAACAATTATCTAAATAAACCACTAGGATTTCATCTACGGGGACTTAAACATTTAGTTTTTGTTTTTTCAAATGTTAAAATATCTGTCCCATATGGCATGGGGATACAAACCTGATAGACATGAATTTCCGTAGACGACCAATCATCATATGGATATACGTCTAAATAATTCCTCGCGGTTATCATTAGCCCGTTGCCTGAGAATACTTCATTGGCAATATTAATAGTAGCTGTGGTCTCTTGGCCTTGTGCGTCTTTGGAACAACAGGCGAGAAACGAACGAACAATCAACTCGTATAGGCGTCGCTCCGGTAATTTCAATAGTTGCCCTGGCAACACAGGCTAATTTAAGTCTATTAATCCGATAGAAAAAAAACCTATTTCTATCAACCAATGCCAAATGGCGAATGGACTTGTATTCAGGTCATGTGAATAATTTAAGCAGTCACAGGCCAATTATAAGCTGTCCCTCGTTTAAATGTCCCATGTTTAAATATGAAAACGAAATAATGCTCTTTAATTATTATTATTATTAGTTGTCATTGCACAAGTCAAGCAGAAAAAACACTAAGAAATTCACCATCGATATATTTTGTGGGGTAAATAGGCGGATGGGCCCCATCACTCTTATTTCCTTGTCTGGGAGTAGGTCCACCATTATCCAAAATATTCTGCGCAAACGCACCCCAATTGGGATCGTCGGTGTGTAGACCCACCAATTGCTCCAGATTCATTTCCTCTGGAAATTCGTTTGTTTCTGTACGAGGATAGCTTGTCAGACCATCCATATATAACTTTTCCGCAAAATCCATAGCTTTTTTGGCGTTTATATTTAATTTTCTTGACGCCAATTTTTCAAATTCCTAAAATTTTATTTTAAAAGTTATGAGAGTATTTTAAATAATGTATCATTATATTGATTTGAAACTGTGTAGAATATCGCCGAAATATCACGAAGTTCGTCTCGATTAGTATAAAATATAATCAGTAGTTCTTTTCGTTTTTGTCGAATCTCTTTGGTGTACGTGAAAAGTAAAAAAAAACAGAGCGAATTTATTACATCATTTTATATTATCATACAGCATTTGTGTGAAGAAGTTTTATTATATGCATTATTCAAAGACAAGCATAAGTACATAATTTAAAAACGACATTATTCGTTCGTGCATACTTTTCATTAAAAAAAACATACCTCTTTTCTTCACACAGTAAACAAAATTTGACAGAAAGAGACGAAAATGCACTTTAGTCACAGGTGCAATAAGAGTGCTCTACAGAGTTAAATAATGTAAATATTTAAATTAATAAACTAACAAATACTTACCACAGTGGTTAACGGCAAAGGACGCCTTTTTGATTTAGGTTTCGTTGTGACGTCAGTTACCGTAGCAAGAGGACTCTCTTTACATGTGTCGTGTAATACCTGAAATTTAAATATATTTCCTTATAAACTTAAATTTAATAAATAATGTGGAAATGACAGTGCTGAAAACTAAACATTAGCTAGCTATTAAAGGCGTATAGTATGCATATGGACGAGGTTATTTAACACTAGACAATTAGGGTAAGATTCTGAGTCGAGACTTCGTGAAGTATCAGTTCCGTATTGAATTTTTACATACAAGAGTCATACTTATTAGTTATTACAATTAACTATGAAACATGACATCAAAGCCAGCTGGTCAGAAGTATTTCAGGCTGGTCGTAAATTACTTTGTTGGACACAACCTATTAAGGGTAATAAAAATAAATAGGGTTGGCAAGAAACTACATAATATAGTAACTTAAACAAATAGAAAAAAGTAGGTAAGTATAGAGGTAGGGGAGCCCAAGCGGGGATTTCGGGATTTACTAAAGCGCGGCAGATTAATATACAGGCGGATACCTTGTACCCGGTTAAGTACCTCCACAAAACATGAGGCCCATATATAAGGCCGCCCGTGAAGGATACAGGATCCGATTAGTAAAAAAAAATTGACCATCAGAAATTCTCGAGCGCGTCAGATTAAGGTAGGGTGAGTTAATTACATCCTAAAAAGTGTATATTCCACTAATCTGACAATTTGAGAGTGACGTAAAAAAAGGGGAGGGCAACAAAGTGGTAAAAAAAAACGTCATCTCGACATTCTCGAGCGTAGCTAAATTTTTTTTACCACACTTTTTGCCACATTATGAAAATGGCCTCGGGTTTGCGTCCCATCGAAATCTTCAGATTAGTGAATGAGAGCTTTTTTTTGGTGCACTTAACACTCCCTTAGAAAATCTGACGCGCTCGATTAAATTTTTTTTTTTTTCATTTTCAACCCTTAAATTCAACCACCCGCATCATGCAAACGATCAGATTAACATATTTATATTATTAAAAATACGTAGGGCATTGATGCTATCAATATCTGACGCGCTCGAGGATGTCCATGCAACAGTTTCTTTTTACATATTTAAAAATCTATAGCCGCTTCCCCCACCGATGTAAAGATATATATCATATAACATTTTTTTCTTCTTATCATCTAAGCTTTGCATCCCAATAGGTCTCTACGACGCTCGAGTAAATCCCCATTTAGCATCGTGGGCTCCCCTACTATAGCTGTCACTGCAAAATCGTATGAGCCCACTGAAACTCAGTGTTGCTGGTGACAGCAACTTAATGCTGACTTGGGCCCATTTTTGATTAAAGAGATTCATTCTTTCCATATAAACAATTAAAACATGAATTTTGTTTTTATTTTAGGGATACGGTGTGGACAAGTGATGCAAAATTAGAAGCTGGTGAACTTATAATTCTTTTTTTTAAATGAATGTTTAGAACATACCCGGCAAGCTTTTTGATCAAAGAGCCTCACCCTTTCCCAATTGAAATCGACGCTCAAGCCATTCATTGTGTGATTTACTGGAAATTAAAAAAAATGTCTTTTGGCTTGAAGTTATGCGTTCAGATCATGGCTGCTCAGCAATGACTTTTGTAAATGCTCAAACAACACTCATACAGCGAAAAAGCTAACTATGAAAACCAGGATGACGTAGACCTAAAATCAACGTGTCAGGCACATCACCTACTAGCCTGGTAAGGATATTTTTTTTAGTTTTATTTAAATAAAATTTTCGTTTTGCAATGCAATGCGAAAACCATAATCAATGTTTTATTAATTATGGTTTAACGAATATCGTGTAATAATACCTAATTATTTAATAATTGCATTTGTTTTATTCAGTCATTATGCCTCGTAACGTAATGTCCGGAAATCGTTACGTGCAACATCCTATACTCAAGACGTGTGGCCGAAGCCATAGAAAAAGTAAAAAGCAAGGTTTTGACATTTGGAGCAGCTTAAATTTATGAAATACCCATTGTTACGATTTACAACCGTTTGAACAAAAAAACCGGCGTTAAAAGTATTACATTAGGTCGCCCACCAGTCTTTGTTCATTAAATCGAAACGAGATTAGCAAATGGCCTTAAAGTTTTGAAAAAATTGGGTTTTGGGCTATCTATAAAAGAAGTAAATTTTCTCGTGGAACGCATTTAAGGGCCGTGAATCAGGACCAGATTGGTTTAATAAATTCTGAAAAAAATCTTTATCGCTTAAACATTGTAGAGATAAACATACTGACAAACATACCCGTAGGTATATTATGCCGAAAGAAGAAACCCGGTCCTCTCGAACATGGCACAGGGAAATAAAATATCACTGTTTTAACGGCCGTTAGTCAAATTCCAAAAAATATACCCCAAATTATATTTAAAGGAAAATTTGCGTGGGATTCGTGGATGGCTTAAAACTGAGAGAGAGATAAAAGTTTGAGAACGTCTGTTTCGATCTTTCCACGTTGGGGTAAGATTGATATAGGTATGTATGTAAAAAAAAACAATTAGCTATACCTATTTCCTATTTACCTTTATTCTTAAAAAAGCTATGTTTTCACTAAAGTCAGATGTGAGTCTTCAAGTCACACATCTCTTATTAATTTGATTAAATTGATTTTAGAAAAAAAATCAATCTTTCCCCGTCACGTTTTCACCTTTACCCTATTTTGTAGTCGTATCTTTACTTTTTCATTTACTTATTTTCTCTGCTTTGGAATTGATTTAACAATATGTTATTGATATTATATAAAAGTATAGTTATTGGTCTTTATTAGTCAAAGCCATTAATTAGTACAGGTTAATATTTATTTTTTAATTCTAAACATTCTAGTATTTATCATCCAACAATATTTTAATCATTTTCATTCGCCTTTTTACACTGGTTACTTTCTTATTATTGTTAAGAGCTATCTCGAGAGGATATATATCGAGAGGATCGGATAGAAAACGCCGTAGATTTCTTCAAGGGTTTATTTTCAATTAAATCAACGAGGAATTAAACAAACACAGAATACTATCGTAATGTAGAAAGGAAGTAATATCTACATGTTTCCCACTCCTTCAGCTTAATAAATGTTTATGCATTTTTCATGGTTATTTCGTGGTAATAATATTATCACCTAGAAATGAAAATATTATCTGTTTAAAAAAATTAACAGAAGGGAAACCAGGATAGTTAGTATATTGTAAAAATATCACCTGTTAATTTCCAAAACGGTTCCGCAACAAAGTTCTCAACAGCTCTATATCTTTCCACCACAAATCCCAGAGTTGGAAACTGACAAGAACCATAACTAACAACGCTCTTGCCAATAGTTTTCGGGAAAACCTTTCGGAGACGTAGTGTTTGGAACCGAGTGAATGCAGCACCTGCAATATCCTTAAGTTATAATTCTGTAATTTATATTCAGCAATAGCTTGTATTTCTGATTATCAGGTATAGTCGAGTTAATTGTATATAATATATTTAATTATTTATATCAATTACTAATATGTTTCTTAGTATGGCAGTCCCACATTATGTTAATTTTATTTATTAAATATTTTTTGTAATTGAATGATAAATAAAAAAAAGAGTGTGTGTACTTATGTACACGCGTTAGAAGTTATACTTCGTTGGCGTATGGAAAAAAAAATAACTAAAATGCAGTAGTGATTAACGATAAATATTAAAATTAATCAATAAAATTATTATTAGTAAATACTATCACCGTTGTATATGAAATTGATTTAATAAAAACAGAAAAATAATATTTATTTATTCACACTGTTTAATTGTACTGTTACGAAACACATGTTCTAAATATAAAAATACTAGAATATACAACTTGAACATAGTTATTATTGATTTTCATGCCACCTAGAACTAACTTCATTCTGTTTATTTTGTGTAACGGTGCGCGCGCATCGTAAAATTTCACTCTCATCAAATTTTCATAACGCGCCTAAAGAAGTATAACTTCAATAAGAAATATTATGTAATTGAACTGTCACAGGTGTTATAAATTAGCAACATTTATGTAAAAGTGTGAAATCTTACCAATTCTGAAGTCCAACTCCTGTCGCACATCAACTGCATCACTAATATTCTTGTTAGGTTGTTCCAAATTCTGTAAAGCTATTTTCACAGAAAATTCCGTTATCGCAGAGAACTTTGCTCTGAAAATCTTCAAGTCATTCTTAACAGCAGAACATACTTCTATAATCTGAAAACCTATGTTTTCACCTTCTCTATCACAATCTGTCCAGATAATGAGCCCTTGACAACCACGGACCTCTCTTTCTAATGTTTTCTAAAATTATTTTAATATAATTAATTTAAGCTCAACTAAACAAATATTACAGTAGTAAAACTACTTCTAAATTATATTATTTTTATTCAGTGTGCTAAATTCAATTTTAAAAAGCGCATAAATATAATTTGTTCCCGATGAGCGAAAACTCATTAAGTCCAAAATTCTTGTTTTGAAATTGCCATAACTTTAGCATGTCATGACATATTTTTATGTTTTTAGTTTCATTTTGAATGAAATACAATTAAGTTAAAATGATGCTAGCTACCTAAAGTGTTGATTGAGTAGATAATTACTGAGAAAACAAAAAAAAAAAACAATTAATTATGATTTCTCTGTGGAATATCCGATGTATCCGATGAATTACTTAATATTTGCCCCTAGTCAGTGATTTTTCACTCAGATCGAAATTATTTTTATGATAAATAACTTTGGTTCGGGAATTTAGACTAATATTTAGTATTTAAACTAACTGGTAGAGATACAAAATATGCATCATGAAAAAAAAAACTTAAGTGTAAAAAAGGCATTTTGTTTTATAATAATATGAAATCAAACTATACTGACGGACTCATAAACTGCATCAAACTTCAGGATTACAATGATTTTTTTAATAAGTATGTAAACTTTTTAGATAAAATTATACAAATATGGAGAGACTAGCCCTTAATCTTAAAAAAAAAGCAATATTTAAAAATAGAACTGCAGAAAAACAAATGAATATAGCCGGGAAAAGAAAATTTACTTGTAGAGTCCTTTTCATGAAAGAAGTCCCGCGGAGATTTTTGGAACTAAATTTGACAGGTCGGCCATGTTGTCGATCGTCTATGTTATCAAGTTCGTTTGTTGTGGTAGATTTTTGTGAGTTTTTAACTAGCTTAGTGCATTTTAAAGATTGTTGACAATGCCAAAAGTTGTATAAAGTTCGGCTCGAGAAATGATATTGAAGGAACAAAAGAATCAAGGTGTTTTAATACCACTAAACAATGTTCAGAAGAGAGTAGCCGCCATAACAGGTACTTTTTAGAGTTGCCACATAATAATTTTTTGCTGTATTTATGGGACTTGCGACAAATTTGAACAAATACATAACGAATGAACTTAAAGTTACTATTGTTTTTAATTATTCATTATTTAATTGCAGGTGTCAGAGAGAACTGTAACAAGAATTACAAAAGAAGGTATAACAGCGGCGAGTAATTCGAAGAAAATTGTCACCCCGGGGAAGAGTCACCCGCATCCGAAATAGTATCAATAAAAAAAAGAACAATTATATCTACGGCTGGTGATACTGAAACAGAATCAGATTCTGTTTCCATCCACTTTTCAGACAGTGATGTTCCTAAGGCCGCTGATCACAATTATTCAATAAAACTCTGAATAAAAAATTGTAATGCTTTTCTTTACCCTATTTTCTCATCTGTTCCCTGTAAGTAGGTAGAACACCGCTACTATAAGTAAATAAAAATATACTTTTTACATAACATAAATATTCATCGAAATATGCAGAAAATAGTATTATTTGATAAATTACATCTGCTAAATGTAAATAAAATAGGTAATTTTTTTACTCATAAATGGCAACATTACATCATGCGATTGCAGCGCCGCGTCTGGGGGACTTCTTTCATGAAAAGGACTATAGTATCAGATTTGCGTGTTTTTTAAAATTGATTCTTATTGATTTTTTATTATTTTGACAATTGAATTATTGTTACCAGCAGAATTGTTGGGTTAGCTTTTTAACTCATCGAGAGTTTCTGAACGATAATATGGATACTTCGTCCGAACAAGCTGCTCAAATTGTAGCATTGGTGCGGTAGAGCTTGGATCAACGAACGATTGGTAGAAATTTAAATTTAAACCAGTCTACGGTTCCTAGAATATACAGAAGGTTTGTGGAGACAGGTTCTTACAAAAGGAGACGTGGTACAGGCAGAACTCGAGCAACCACCGGTCGTGATGACCGATTTATTGTTACAACTTCCCTGCGAAATCGTTTCCTCACGTCAGTAAACATCAAAATAGAGCTGAATGAAGTGCGTGGAGTAAACGTTAGTGCACGAACAATAAGAAGAAGGTTAAAGGAAGCGGATATCACCCCTTTTAGACCAGCAAATGGTCCAAAGTTGTCTGTAGCTCACAGACAAGCTCGTTTAAGATTTAGGCGTGATCACCTAAATTGGACAGATGAGCAATGGGCCTCCGTATAGTTATAAGTATGGTCGCAGAAGAGTCTATCGTGGACGTGGGGAGCGATATGCTCAAAGTTGCATTAAGGAGCGTGTTCCTTTTGGAGGCGGTTCGTTTATGGTCTGGGGTGGCATATCGATGAACGGGCGAACAGAACTAGTATTCATAGACATGGTCCGTCAAAACGGTAGTAGAGGAGGTTTGACTGCACATCGCTACATAACAGAGATCTTAGAAAATCAAAATTTTACTTTAATGCAGGATAATGCCCGGCCGCACGCTGCTGCACAAGTTCGACAACATTGCGAAGAGGTTGGGATACGTACAATGAATTGGCCAGCACGCAGCCCGGATCTTAATGCCATTGAGCATCTTTGGGACAATTTAAAAAGAGCTGTATATGCGAGAAATCCTGTGCCTACGACAGTGGCATAACTAAGAACACCAATTTCAGAAGAATGCCGCAAGATGTTTTAAAAACCCCAATCAAATCTATGCGGAACCGATTAGAATCCATAATAAGGGCACGTGGAGGTAATACACCTTATTAAAACATATAAAAAACCCTTGCATAAAGCTTGTGTCTATTGTTAAAACCATTTTTTTAATTAAACCAATTTTCTTTAAATTTCTGTTTTTCTTCAAAAAAGTTTTAAGGTCCTTTCCAGTATACAAACTTAAACTTAAGGATATGACCCTACACTGTTTTAAAGTTAACGAACCAATCGTAATCGTAATAACGTTTCAATTTAAATCTGTGTAGAAAGTTTGCTTACTTGGTTAAAATATTTATTTCGAAGTCTTTTTTTACTTTGATGCAGTTTATGAGTCCGTCAGTGTAGTTTTATAAAATAATAGTAGTTTATGCAACTGTCATAATAGAGGGTATTAAAACATGAGTGTAGTTTTTTGATCAAAATAAGATTACACGAGTGTTTTATTACCTAATTATATGCAGTTGCATACACTACTTTATTTAATCTCATGGCTATAGGTTTCCAAGTCATAAAGTCTTGGTAACATTAATTGTCGTACGCTTTTCTTGATTTTTCTGACAAAAGACTGTTCGGCAGTATCGTAGCTGGTTCAAGAATGTCAGGTGGAGTTAAATTTTCATCAGTATCGTCGACGTAGCTTGACATACTTAACATACATACATGACTTGGCAAAACTAGAAGTAAAATTTTTAAGGGTTGGGTGTTCAATACCACCGCACTTTTTTGACGATACTAATTATCTAGGAGTGTCCGGGGGACCTTCATTGGAACACCTCCAAGTGAGTTTTGCTCCGGAAACGCGTCTAAATATTTTTATAAAAAATTTAAAGTTTTGTGTAATGTATTAAAATTTGTAAACAATCCGCCATTTTCTACTTTTCTATTGGTTATAAGTGATGTGACGTTCACTTAAAAAAATCGTGTTTTTAATTTATCGATTGTTAATAATCGTTTTATTTATTTATCGATTATTTCCTCATTTTTGAAATTTAAAGTTATAGAATAATCAACATTGAAATTAACCTAATTTCGTGTTGAAAGATTATAATTAGTACTTGTATTTCATTGTTTGCAACTTTCTGTATTATTTAATTTTTACTAGAATAAAGTGTTTACTTTGATATCCAAAAAGTACCCAAAACCGAATCAGAGCACCCCACTATCCACGTGGTCTTGTCTGTCTTACCCCTAGAGTGTATATAAATAATCGGAGGCGCGGAGGAAGAGCAGCCCCCACCCGCTGTAACCAAAAAGCCGAGGTTGCGGAGGCTTGAATAAAATGCCTGTGCTTTGGTACGCAAGGGTGGAGGGGCTGCATTTCCCGTAGCGCCGGAGCTGTCCACGAAAACAAATATTATTTAGATTGGTTAGGTTAGAGTTAGTATATGAATATTTGGTCGCCGAAGGCGACCAGGACGCCGAGAAGCCGAGGCTTGAATAAACAATTACTATTTAGATCGGAGCTGTCCACAAAAAAAAATATTATTTAGATTGGTTAGGTTAGAGTTAGTATATGAATATTTATATATTTTTATTTAATATATTAGGAAATACAGACGAGTAGGTATCGATAATTTCAAAAAATTTCGGAACCCTATAATCTATCAACACGAAATTAGGTTAATTTCAATGTTGATTATTCTATAACTTTAAATTTCAAAAATGAGGAAATAATCGATAAATAAATAAAACGATTATTAACAATCGATAAATTAAAAACACGATTTTTTTAAGTGAACGTCACATCACTTATAACCAATAGAAAAGTAGAAAATGGCGGATTGTTTACAAATTTTAATACATTACACAAAACTTTAAATTTTTTATAAAAATATTTAGACGCGTTTCCGGAGCAAAACTCACTTGGAGGTGTTCCAATGAAGGTCCCCCGGACACTCCTAGATAATTAGTATCGTCAAAAAAGTGCGGTGGTATTCAACACTGTTACCAATTTTAATATTGTTACTTCACTAACTCATCCTCTTCTTCTGTGGCGTCTGGCTCCAAAAGTAGAGATAAAACGATACGAGTAAATACAAGTACATACTCAATACTTTTCTCGGATACCAAATACATACTTTTAGTATCGATATTTTGAAATGAAGTATAGAGTAGGTATCGGTTAAAAGTACTCATATCAGTATGCCAAAGTCACCAATTCATTTTATTTAACATTACAAAATGCATATCTTAAATGGAAGTTTTTGATCCTAGTCTCAGTTTTGTGTCTATGCCCGAAAAAAATAGTGTGCGCCGCCATGGTTTTGTAGTAATTGACATTGTTTTCGTTCGTTCCTAGTATACCTCCATCCCATGTTCGTTAATCCGAACCTTTAACAGTAGTCAGTTAGTAAGTTGAAAAAAATTCTTTAAAACCGTGCGATGCTTCTAATTTACATAAGCATATAAAAAGTCACCCTGATTATATTACACCTGTTAATGATACTCGTAACGACAAGATTTCGACGTAAGTACATACTATATTAAATCATTTTATGATACCTATGTATCGCTGTCGATTATTATTATACGTTACTTTATAGATATCGATAAACGTTTGATATACCTAATCTTACTGATAGTATCGATAAAGTATAAGTATTAGTATTTATCTTTAAATAATTAATATTTTATCTGCCTTGTGATAAAGCGTAAAACCCATAGAAAACGAGATATTTGCAAAAAATTTAAAAAAAAACGATTTTTGTGACCTTTTGTGACTTTAAAACTTGCGACCATCCAATTATATGTGAATTTTGAGAACTGTTTTAGGATACCAAAATACAAGTTTTTATGTGGTATACTAGGTATGTCGATTTTTCGAGATATGCACCTAATTTGGCCTAATATGACTGGACTATTGGTATTTGCGTAGTAATCCACCACTCAATGGCACTAGAAATCTCTACCACTACCCCTTTTACCATTATTCTCGTTCCAAGTTATAGAAAACGCTTCATGAGATTTTGCAGTGTATATCGTATTATTTAGAACTTTTAACTTTCTAGTAAAATATAAAATACTAATACCACTGATTGGTATATTATGCTGCGTAGAATGCATGGTTAAAAGTATATAAGTTAACTATTATCAAAAATAATAGACCGGTGTCCAATTCTTTAGCGTGTTGTTCTTCTAAAAAACATGTGATTTATAATCTTCCTTTAAATGTTCTGGACGTCCATAACTGTCATAACAAGATTTTAAGTAGGTATATCACCATGAATATTTTTTGTGGCTAACTGCTAAATTTGAAAACTTTATGGATTTTAGTGTCTATTTTCTGTAAATCTCTTTATTTTCAAGCTATGTAATTTTTTTGATAAAAAGTTTGTTGACAAGATTTAGATATTTCTCTTATTTTCTATTAGGACCAAAGCATAGCTTTATTTACTTGTCACTTTTCGTAATTCGGAAACTAGGATACCTACAAAATTTACGATTAGACAGTTAAATAAAGAAAAAAAAATCGTTTTAGTGGCATAGATAACTCGTTTTTTAATTTTTTGACTTAATTAGTTTTCGCTCTACGATGTATTTCATTTTTGTAAGCTATTAATATAATATATATTGTAAAAAAAATATATATAATTATTTTTTATTAAGCTTATTACGATTCTATTAAATCATAATTCAATTAGTATGAATCAAATTAAATTAGGTTTGGTGTGCAATATTTTGTACCTTGATCTCCTCATACTTTATTATGCAAGACTTGAAAACTTCAGCATCAAAAAGTTCAAGGGGATTGCAAGATTGCCAGTTTTTATAAGCACCATAAAAATCCAAAGTTAGAAGGTGACCAGACAAAGATGTCATGACCATTTGGCTTTTTTGCCCCAAAACTTCAGCTTCAAATTCGTATATCTTGTTATATTGCAATAAGCCTTCCCTCTACAAAGACAAACAATATTATATTATGGCCTTATAATTAACACAGTATAACTTCTCATTTTACATTTACTGCCAGTTCTCAAATCAAGGGCGTAGAACGGAAGAGAAAAACTGGCAATAAACTCTCCGCCACTCTTTTTAATCGCCATTTTTTTTTTACTTTTATAGGCTAAACATAAACCTATAAATTAATATTACACTATATTACTATAAAATATGTATTATAAATGAATCATTTACCCAAATCTGAGTTCCTTGTGATAAATGGATTGCAATATTTTTTGCTGCATTATTTTTTTCTGCAACATTTAGGTACTTCATAGCTTCTTACTTCGTAGCTGATTAATAAGGCATTTATCAATGCATTTAAAATATACGTGCTGCTTTCTAAAGATAAATTCGAGATAACAATATCATTATCAATTAGGTATTGCTTTACATCATTCTAATTTCTATGCGGCACATAAATAATTTGCACTGTAGTACTTATTATTAAATATAATAAAATGGAATTATAATAGCAAATAGACTAATTACTGATTTCATTTGATTTTATCGTCGAGTTATCATTTACGTTGGCAGTAGTTTTGACGACGTTATTATCATAAAATTAAACAATTAATTGCCATAAATTCATAAAACATCCTAAATACTTATAATGTTATCCTTAGTTGATACTAAAAGCGTACTAACTAATTTCTTTATAAGTAATATTTCCTTAGAAAATCCTTGATGGATCCTCTGGATTTAATTAATTTAATATAAGTGGTTTGTTTTAACATTATACTGGCCCTTAATCTTAAAAAAAAACAATATTTAAAAATAGAACTGCAGTAAAACAAATGAATATAGCCGGGAAAAGAAAATTTACTCGTAGTATCAGATTTACGTGTTTTTTAAAACTGATTCTTATTGATTTTTTATTCTTTTGACCATACCAGCAGAATTGTTGGGTTAGCTTTTTAACTCTAAAATGTTAACCCAACAATTCTGCTGGTAACAATAATTCAATTGTCAAAAGAATAAAAAATCAATAAGAATCAGTTTTAAAAAACACGCAAATCTGATACTACGAGTAAATTTTGTTTTCCCGGCTATATTCATTTGTTTTACTGCAGTTCTATTTTCAAATATTGCTTTTTTTTAAGATTAAGGGCCAGTCTCTCCATATTTATATAATTGAATCTAAAAAGTTTGCATACTTATTAAAAAAATCATTTCAAAGTAATCCTGAAGTTTGATGCAGTTTATGAGTCCGTCAGTATATTTACATTTTGTCATTATTTCTGGAAGTTACAATTCTAATTAAGCTCTCAGCTCTACATGAGGTTGTAATATTTTTGTGTAGGTATTTAGTACTCACATCGTTCGAGGCGATTTTAGTTGAAGGGCTTTTTGAGTAATTGTTAGTTTTTTACTTTAAATCTCCGACCATCAATAGTTTGAAAATTATATTATCAACTCAAAAGGTCGAATATAACGGTGTTCGTCGTATTCTGTAGCTTCAGGAAAGGCAGGATTAACTCACAAAGAGAATATAAGATTAAGGAAAGAATTGGAGCAGCTGGAGGAAGAGAACAATATGTTGCGACTAAAGTTCGAAGTTTTGCTCGATATGATGACAGATAAGACCGTGGAAGCTGAGCAACAGGCAGAAATACAGCGGTCTCAGAGTATGAGTTCTTTGAAACAGATAAATAAAAAATATAAATGGTGAAAATGCGTTTTACATTTTTCATCGTTTAAGAAACTTTGTCCTGAGAATTCAAATCAATTATTACTAACGATTATTAATGCTTTTAAGTACGCCCAACTTTCATTCAACTTCGCACTAATATGTAGTAGGTAACGTACATTACGTTACAATTAATTTAAAAAAAATTACGCTAAAATAAACAAATAATTATATAACGTTTGATTTTCACCGTTAGTACGTGTAGGTTAAGTCGTCAATAAATTTTGTATAATCCATAAATGTAAATAAATAAAACAATTTAGTAAACAAATTATTATTATATTCTTAACGAAACAATTTACTTAAACGATCACAAATAATACAAAAGTAGTTTTATTAATACGTTTAAGCTTAATACATAAATCGATGCTTAATCTAGAATTTGTATTTATTGATTATTAGGACATCTGTTTTTTGTGTGTCCCTCTTGTCGGCATACGCTACATTTTCTACGACTATCCGAACTAGAAGTACTGGCCCCGCGTCCACGCCCCCTGCCTCTTCTATTGGTACTACTTCCCCATTCTGCAAAAAATGCTTTATATTGACTGATAATAACAATTGCCATATTATAAAACTCCTTTAACCAATTTTAACGCGTTATCATTATTAAATTTGGAACTCTGTTTTTAAGAAAGTTCGCGTTTAAATTCGATTGTAAGTTTTCTTTTCACTTTTAAAGAGCAATTTGCTAAAAGACCATGAAACAAAATATGAAGGTAGTTTGCTTCGACTATTAAAAACATGCTGGGAAAAGTAATAAATAAGGATTTTGGTACTGTAGGCTTAACACCAGTATAAATCATTGTTAAATAATCATATTTCAAAGAAGTTGTATGTGTGAAAGGAAATGGTAGGACTATTTAATTTCATCTTTAAACTTTCCTAAAATTGTGGAGACAGTTTTTGAAGTTATACTTCTTTAGGCGCGTTATGAAAAATTTATGAGAGTGAAATTTTACGATGCGCGCGCACCTGTGACACAAAATTGGGAGTGTGATTATAGCGTGCGCGAGCGAGATAGGAATAAGACAATCTACAAGTAAAAAGAAATAGAATATGCGTGAAGTTCGTATGCCAACAATTTTGAATGACCATAATGACATTTGTCATTTACCTTTTAAACAAATAAAGGAGTTTTGATTAATTTTTCAAAGAAATTTATTAATTTTATATTGTGCAATACTGCCAAAGCTACAACATACTTCTTAGTGTTTGGTAGAGATGTTCTAAATATATAATTATATATACTTTTAACTAAATAGAATTTATGTTACACTTAATGTAAGAGAATAATAATAAATAATTATTTATTTAATTTTTCAAATGTAAACTGAACTTAATTGACTATAATGACTCCTTTTCCAGTCTTTGATTATTTAATTGTAATTAATTATTTGCATGCAATCAAATACTATTTTTAATAATGCCAAAGAAGTATAACTTCTTACGCGCGTACATAAGTACACGCACCCTTTTTTTTTAATTAACGGTCATTAAAAAACGGTTATCTATGACCTGTATGTGTAGGATATTTGTTGAAATTGAATAGTGAGTTTTATATATTTAAGCAAGATCTACGTATGGTGATGATATTCCGGCTTTCATGTACTCGAAATTAAGTCATATAGAGATGGGCCTTTTTGCTTTAGAAAACCAGTGGCTCTACAATCCTTGAGGTCTGGGTCTCAGATATCTGTATCTGTTTCGTTATTTTTTTTATGGCAAGAAGGCTTTTAATCGACTATTTATCTAAGGCATTCTAACAATGTTTTCTTTCTGCTTACGAGCGAGTGTTAAATGCGCACAAAGAAAGAACTTATAAATAAAAAAATAAGTCCATTGGTGCACAGCCGGGGATCGAAACTAAGACTTCTTGGATAAGAGTTTACGCTGAAACCACTGGGCCAACACTGATCTGCTTTCTTTGTTTTAAATCCGATAAATTACTGGAACAACTCAGGGAACAGTACAAGTTTATCAAAATAGCTTCAGTAGCTTTTTAAATATTTCCGATTTAATTCGTTATTTAATAAAAAAATTAAATTAACGCATTAAATCATCCAACTATTGAATTGTTTATAGACTTATAGACGTATTTCTCATAGAAAATAAAATTCACCCGAGCTGGTTGAAGTTTCCCCATCTGCCCATTGAAAGAAATTGCATCGTTTGTTGAACTCCTTGGGGCAGCCGTAAAAGGGGCGCCCTTTATTCGGACCTTCTTTGTGGACAGTAATCCTATAAGATAGAAAAAATTACAGCGTGATTGCTTACGTCACGAAAAAGTGTTTCGCCGGGAACCAATTTTAGTCACTGTTCTATGTAATTCTCGATTATTGGGGACAGCGCTATGCTCTATGTCTTGCGTGTACGCACTTATATTTCACCATGCCTCCTGCTGATAGAGGACAAATCTTTGTTTTTAATTTATTTTATTATTATTGGGGGCAGCTCTATGTCCTATGTCTTGCGTGTTGTTCCCACGAGAATGTAAGTGCGTGCTCCTATTTCACCATGCCTCCCTCCTTCTGATAGAGGACAAATCTTTGTTTTTAATTTATTTTATTATTATTAATTACTTAAGATGTCATGTGGAACATGGTGTAATGGTTGCAGCTCCTTACAAACGTTGTGTAAAACAAAAAAACTTGTCGATTAAAAAGAATGGCGGAGAGTTTATTGCCAGTTCTTCTCTTCCGTCCTACGCCCTTGATTTGAGAACTGGCAATAAATGTAAAATTAGAAGCATTTCAATTATATATTTTTTTGACGTTCATAAGTGTACATTGCGTACCTATATGAATAAATGATTTTGACTTTGACTTGGTTACTAATTTTTCATTAGAAATTGTATTGTAATTTCTTGACGTCATGATAAATATTATATAGAAATAGATGGAACATTGCTCCCCTTCAAATTCTACGCTGGTTTTTCAGATAACCTAGCTTTTCATATAAAGTCCAAAAATATACTTTTTTTATATTATATGGAGGCTCATCTGATGTTAAGTGAACGCTGTCTATGGACATTCACATTGCCAAAAGACTCGCAAGTGCGTTGCAGACCTTTTAACAATTGGTACGATCTTTTCTTGAACCTAAGTGAAATTATTAATAATATCACAATATTTTATTCAGAAAGTAATCTATCTCTATTCCTCCTAATATCAAATAACCCGATAATCTAATATTATATTATTGATGTATAGGTATACGTACTTGACGAAACTATCGCAAAGATAAAGGAAACCTAGAATTTTATCTTGTTTCTTGTAGAATCGTAAATCAAATTAACCATATTAGTAAGCACTTAGAAATTCGTACATACTTTTTACACGGAAGCCCGCATTCACACATAACATTATCTTCATTGGGTTGAAAGTCATCTCTATTGTAACTCGGTGCGACGCCCCAACCTCTTGAACTACCGGAGTCCGAAGTACCCCTGGAACTACCAGGGGCAGAAGTACCCCAAGAATCGTTTTGGGCGGAAGTACCCCTGGACGTACCAGGGGCAGAAGTACCCCAAGAATCTCCAGGAGTTGAAGTGCCCCACGAGGCATCACTTTGAACGTTAGAATCTATCGATTCCGGTGCCCATAGAAAGAAATCACAACCATTGTTATCTTTGCCTGCTTGGCATTTGTAGAATTTCTTACCTAAAAAGAATTTCATTTCAACACTCAATAGTACAAGATGTATGACACGTAACAATAAAACCCTTAATAAATATATCTTTCTTAAGTGTGACTCACGTACGAGGGGCGGTCAAAAAGTTTGTGGACTGACAGTGAAGGTAAATTAAACATTAAACTATTTTTCCTTTTCAATGTATTCTCCCTTAACCCTTGTACATTTATCAGATCTGTCCAATAACTTATTAATACCGTCGAAAAAAAAAGATTTGTCTTGGTCGTCAAAATAGGCCGCTATTGCCGACTTCACTTCATCATCGCGCAACTCTTTTTTCCGCGCAGTTCTTCTTTTTTGGAAACAAATAATAGTCGCTAGGCTGTAGGGTGGGTGACGAAGTTGTTCCAAACCGTAAAAAAACCCCTCGTATGTCAAAACATTGGATTACGACAGTCAGAAGTCTCGACTGTATATCTCTATCTTTGTACTTTTTATGAAATATATCGTCACTGTAGAATGATAACCGTCAAAAAGCCATTTATTTTTGAAGTGAAGACTTCTTTAGCGGCGTGTACACTTTTTTTGGAATGCGCGTCAGGACACGTGACCTTATCGAAAATTCGTAAGACGGATGGAGTGTAGACAGCTGGCGCGGCGTATTTAATGTAATATAAATTGACATGTTTGTGTACGATAGCGCAATAAATAAATATTGTATTCTACCACATAAATGATAGTACTTTTATACTGATAATTAAAGCAATTCGTGCAAATTTCTTCCCTAATCATTCCAAAATATCAAAAATGCACAACGTTAATATTCAAGTTTTCAGCCGGCACTCCCTCCACTCATTGAACTGGTATAATCATGAAGTAAGGACTTATTTATGTTATTAATAAATAAGTCCTTTTTACCATCTAAAACTATGGACAAAAACACATAATAATACATTGACGAAATGAAACATATTTTTCGTTTTCTGTAATGTTTAGTTCTCTGGACATACGAGGTTATCATTATACAGTGACGATAGGTAGTTAAAAAAATTAAAACAAAATATGGACTGATAAAAACTAATGTGAAAGAAATTTAAGAAGATCAATTATATAAGAAATCACAATTATGTATGCATAAATACAAGATTAGTCAATTGAAAACTTACCAAAATTTGCATTTTGCTTTCTTACAGTCAACAAAATGGCCGGTTTATTGCACCCACAAATAACATTATTATCATCACTATCTCCAGGATTTGCATTTGGAAATCGTGGGCCATTTCCCACATTTCTTGGTACTGGTAATCTAGGTATTTGTGTGGGAATTTGACTTCTATTTGTATTAAGAGGCGGAGTAAATTGCCTTGGCTGTGTTTGTCTAGTAGTAGGTAAATTCTGACTTGTATTACGTATACTTTGTCCTGTATTAGGTATGTTTTGTCTTGTATTAGGTAAATTCTGAATTGTATTACGTATACTTTGTCCTGTATTAGGTATGTTTTGTCTTGTATTAGGTAAATTCTGAATTGTATTACGTATACTTTGTCCTGTATTAGGTATGTTTTGTCTTGTATTAGGTAAATTCTGACTTGTATTACGTATACTTTGTCCTGTATTAGCATTATTGGTTGTTCTATTGGAGATATTTTGGTTATTCTCAGTTTGTGTAGATCGGACACTATTCAAGTTTATTCTGAGCAGTTCTAAGAAAGTTGTATCACAACCACCAATACATCCAGTGTAAGGTGGCGGGTATAAGTGATTGATTGAATTATTTCGCCATTCGAATTTGACCTTTTTGTAATTCGGCCCACACTAAAAAAAACTTTTCGCTTAGTTATTTCGGCAACCGTTATTTTATGAAATATATTATATTTGTGTATACAGGCTGGTAAAAATTCGTGGATCAAACGCAAATAGGGGATAGATGAGGTCATCAGCTGTAAAAAATTGTTCTACGGGAGGTCTCTAAGCTCAACTCCTGCAGAGTTATAATTTATTTTGCGTTTTTATAAAACATTGACTTTTATTTACTAATTCTTATTAAAAATCGGAAATATCTACACCTGTATCTTTTTCATAATATCCACTAGATTAGTCTGATGAGTTCTTGCGTTAGACATACTATTTATAGTTGTTTATTGAGTGTATTGAAGATAATATTAAGTTATACGATATAAATTTTTTTCAAATCATAACTTTTTGTTTACTTCGGACCTCACTGTGAAAAAAAATTACTCTACCGAAAAGTGACCCTGTATTACAAGTTTTGGCGCATTTAATAGGAATTCTGAAAAGGTATTACACATGGCCATGAGTCGCTCTAATATTATCTTTAGTAAGGTAAGGTAATTTACTTACTGTTAGACATGCGTCTGGTAGGACTTGCAGGTTTTTTACAATAGAAGGCAACCAGACAGCATTTTTACAATTTGGGTACGACATACAACTTATGTAGAATTCATCTGTATTGTTTTTCTTCTGTCGCAGTATCATATCCGACCCACATTTCGGACATTTGAACACTGAAAATTTGTTTATACTAATTCTGTTGTTCTATTGCATACTAAATTAAATATTTTACATTATCAGTAAAACAGAATTCCAATTCGACTTAGAGTCCTTTCCAAAGCGTGTAAATTTTTAAAATTCCGGCAACGCACTTTCGAGCCTTCTGAGTATACATGGCGGTATCACTTAACTTCAGGTGAGCCATCTGCCCGTTGCCCTCCTATTACATAAAAAAATGTCTTAATTGATACTAATAAGAATTATTATTAAAGATGCTATGTTTACTCATAGGTCTTAAATTTAGGTACGGTCCAATGATTTGTCTTAAGCCAATAAAAGTATTAGCAAATATATATATAATTTACCGGAGGGCATGTTATTAGAGCCACTTTCACTGGGCGTATAGTCTAACGGCCTTTCGGAAAATCTCTCAGCAAGAGCGCCATCTATTTTATTTGCTTCCGCTGTAACTGTTAAGTATACTTCTCTGTATTTCGCAACCTGTAACGTCAAACAACCGTTAGAAATATTATTAGAGAAGTGGCCAGTCCTCTCGCGAGTTTTCTTAAGAGAAACATTGATTTATTTATTTACACTTCGTTACCATTTACAAAATCATACATAATATAAAAAAAGCAGGTTACATAAGTTATTGGGCAACGGGCGGCCTTATCGCTAAGAAGCGATTTTTGACGGGGTTAAATATAATGATCACCATAAAATGCTTTGATACCCTTAGTTCTTTTACCAAAAATATATACTTAACACCAGATAAATAACGTCTAAAATTACAATAGTACTAGCTATTTTAGTCACGACTGCACTTCAAATTGTATTCGAACACCAAATGTAGTAAATGATCACCAAATCTTAGCGAGCAAATTAATGCGCTATTTCTGCCTAAATAAACCACTATGATTGACATAAAATGTAGGCTTATTACCAAATGAAAAATTTTTGGACAAGTGGAAAGCCGAAAAAGATTTTGTTACATACTTTGAAAATGAATGGCTAATACTAAATCGTTTCTGGTATTTGGGCGCATCTCTGGGGACTCCTGCTACAAACAATGCTCTGGAATCTTTCAATAAAACAATAAAAGATGGTGGCACGCTTCGTGAGCGTCATCCTTTGGCGCGGTTCTTAGTAATTGCTTCTGATATAGTCAAGGACTGGTCTAATGAATACGTGATTAATAATACTGAGAGACGGTTCGCTCAACTGCCGACAGTATCTTTAAAGATGTGGACAGAAAGTTACCAATGGGCAAAACTGTCGAAGCAGGTGCCATTAAAGAATAGTACTGAGCTAGTTTGCTCATACAGAATTCCAGCTGGGTCGGATTTAGATTGCAAAAATTATGAAAAGCCATGGGAGACCTTTGACGAATACAAAGAGCAACATTTTAGAGAGTGGGAAGTTATAATGCCCCGAGAAAAGGAAAATTGGTTACACGGCACATGCAATTGCCCAAAGTTTCTCAAAGATTACATTTGCAAGCATCTCGTTGGATTGGCGATTCGGCTTAAGCACGTCCAGCCACCTTCAGAGGCCAGAGCTATTCCGATTGGCATGAAGCGCAAAAAGAGGACGACCAGCCAAAGCTAAGAAAGCATTAATTGTGCAGTGAATTAATACAGAAGACTGATTCTTCTTAAGATTTTTTAAATGCTTATTATTAGTTTAGTTTTAAGATCTTTGAACTGTTTATTATTAGTTTTAAGAGGACTATCTTTTTAATGATTGTTTCAATAATTAAAAAGGGATTATTGAAATTGTAAGAGTTTTATTTTTTATTTTAGGTATAGCATTTGGTTGTAAACGAAACGCTCAAGATAATTTTTTTTTGTAGTGGTTAATCAATTTGGAGACAAAAAGGTTAGGAGTAAATTTACTTTACTGTGTTTGGCAAAATATTTTTTTTTGCCGAGGGTAATTTACTTTAATCGGATAACGAGATTTTATTTTTTTGCATTTCATTTTAAATTAAAATATGGTTAATAATTTGGTTTTCATTAACTATTTTTGGGCTAACAATGAGTTTTTTGGAGCCAGTTTGCTTAAATAGGATAGCAAGATGTAAAAACTTTGGTTATAATTTTACATTAAAATGCTGTTTTAATTTTGGCGATCATTTACTACTTTTGGGTTAACAATGATTTATTTGGAGTCATTTTGCTTAAATAGGATAGCGAGATGTTAAAACTTAGGTTGTAATTTTACATTAAAATGCGGGTTTAATTTTGGTAATCATTTACTATTTTTGTCTGTTATATGTTACTATACCTGGTGGTAAGTTAAACATAAGCCAAAAAAAAATAAACACCTACAGAGGGTAAAGTACAAGAAGTGCTTAAATAATTGACAAAAAAACTCAAAATAACATGTAACTATAACTAAAATTAAGTAAAGTAAAATCTAAAGAAAAAATATAAATAATATGTATAAACATAAATGGGAGCGTTCAAGTATTACGTAACGCAATTTTTGGAGATTATTGACCCCCCATGTAACTCGCCGTAACGTTATTCAGTACCCAAGTATAGTAAAACGTTTCGTGACCACCTAGTAACTCTTTAGTTACTATTATGTGGTGTAAGTCGAAAAAAAGATTAACAATAACGCGTAATTTAATCCCCGCCCCGCATCGTAACGTTTTACAAAAGGAAACCAAAAAAATACGTTACGTAATACTTGAACGCTCCTCAAGAAACTTTCCGCCACTCTTTTTTAAAAGTTTTGAGTCATAAAAACTGTTTGAACTGGAACAAATCAATCCCAAAGACGAATTTAAATATTCGTCAAATTTATAAAGTGATAAATTTACGTTTAACGAGAGCTTTGAATTTATTTAGTGATCATTCATTTACGAAACGTTTTACTATACCGCAATATATATATTGCCCGCTCTACGCCCTTGACTTGCGAACTGGTAGTAAATGTAAATTTAGAATTAATTTCACTACTTTTCTGACGTTCATAAGTGTACTTGGTTACATATATGAATAAAGTTATTTTAAGTTTGAGTTTGATCAGTACAAATTGACCTAAAAGGTGGTAGTGCTGCTGGTTTCAAACGTTTCATACCTGTTCTGCCAAAACAGCTTGTGGCTGCTTCCTTCCTTCGGATATCGCTTTCAAATCGGCTTCAAGTTGCGCTCGCAAATGCGGTTTTGATATATTAAGACCCATCGCGTCATATCCTTCGACTAGCCCCATACCCAACAAACCTGGGACGAAATGTATGGCATCTGCTAATGCTACATAAGATCGATTTTTTATTGTCTCAATGTGATCTGCGTGTGTTGCGTCCGTGCCTAATAAAAAGAAGAAAACCCGTAATGTTATTTATATTTTTTTTAAAACCCCTGCTCTAAACAAGGTGCAGGAGGCTCACCTGATGTAAAATGACAAGACCATGGACACTCAAAGTCAGAAAGCTTGCGAGTGCGTTGCCGGCCTTTTAAGATTTGTTACGGTAATTTATAGGCAATCTTTCTTTGCCTTACTTAAAAAAACCATTGATGGGCAGACAAGGTCTTTTATTTATAAATGAGATACAACAATTTATGAAGTTTGATAGCCAAAGCCATGTTTTTATGAATGCTGCTTTTTTTTATAATTTTAATTACATACCAATGCCATGTTTTTCCATGAGCGCGATCAGATCCGCTTCCGTTAATAAGTTCGGCGGTGACGTACTTCCGTCTACGAGATCTATACTTGACGGGTTAAATGTTTGTCCTGACTAAAATGGCACACATATTTTATTTGTTAATTTAAATTTTTTTTTCTTCCTGCCCTATGGAGCATACAAACCTGATAGACATGAATTTCCTTAGACGACCACTTATCATATGGATATACGTCCAAATAATTCCTCGCGGTTATCATAAGCCCGCTGGTTGAAAATACTTCATTGGCAATATTAATAGTAGCTGTGGTCTCTTGGCCTTGTGCGTCTTTGGAACAACAGGCGAGAAACGAACGAACTATGAACTCGTATAGGCGTAGCTCGTTGCCGCTTAAATCTGGCAACACAGGCTAATTTAAGTCTATGAATCCGATATCTTGGAATAAACCAATAAAAAAATCTGATAACCCCGGCCAATGGACTTGTATCCAGGACATGTGAATAACCGAATAAAAAAATCTGATAACCCGGCCAATGGACTTGTATTCAGAAAATGTGAATAAACGAATAAAAAAATCTGATAACCCGGCCAAAAGACTTGTATCCAGGACATGCAAGCAGACACAGGCCAATTATAATACAGGTTATCCTGTCCCTCGGTTTGAATTTGAAAACGAAAGAATGCCCTTTAATTATTATTATTAGTTGTCATTGCACAAGAGAAGCAGAAAAAAACACTAAAAAAACTCACTATTAGTATATTTTGTGGGATGAATAGGCGGATGGGCCTTGTCACTCTTATTTCCTTGCCTAGGAGTAGGTCCACCATTATCCAAAATATTCTGCGCAAACGCACCCCAATTGGGATCGCTAGTGTGAAGACCCACCAGTTGCCCCAGGTTCATTTCCTTTGGAAACTCGTTTGTTTCTGTACGAGGATAGCTTATCAGACCCTGGGTATATAACTTTTCCGCCAATCTCATAGTTTCTTTGGCGTTTATTTTTAATTTTCTTGACGCCAGTTTTTCAAGTTCCTAAAATGTTAAGTTATGAGAGTATTTTAAACAATGGAACATAATATTGATTTTAAATACTGTAGAATATCGCCGAAATGTGTATACACAATCACAAATATTATCACGAAGTTCGGCTCAGCTATTATAAAATATAATCTGTAGTTTTGATGAATCACTTTGGTGTAAGTGAAAAGTAAAAAAAAAAAAAACTAACGCGAATTTTGTATTATTATACAGCATTTGAAGCCTTTGAAAATAAGCAATGCGTTAGATGCCATGATAAATCTCTCTCTTTTCTTCACATTGTAAACAAAATTCGAGAGAAAGAGACAACAAAGCACTTTAGTTACGGGTGCAATTAGAGTGCCCTACATAGTTAAATGAGGTAAATACTTAAATTAATAAACTAAAATATACTTACCACAGTGTCTAACGGCAAAGGTCGCCATTTTGATTTAGGTTTCGTTTTGACGTCAGTTACCGTAGCAAGAGGGCTCTCTGTACATATGTCGTGTAATACCTGAAATTTAAATATATTCCGTTATAAACTTTAAATTGTTAAATAATGTTTTGAAAATGACAGTGATGAAAACTAAACATGGACGAGGCTAATTATCACCAGAATATAAGGGTAAGATTCATAGTCGAGACTTGAAGTATGACTTCCGTATGTAAAATTGGAATTTTAGAAGTCATACTTATTTTAAAAACCAGTGACGCTACCTTAGTTCTCGGCCTCAAATTTTGTTTTTGTTTCGTGATCATTTGTTTTCTCTAACAGGCAAGTTGGTTCAAACTTCTGGGTCTGATACACGCCAACACTGCTCTTTTATTTTTGGAAAGATTTGATTGTTTGAGCAATATATTTTAAGGAAGTCATAATATCTACTTAAAAAATCGTGATACCGTCCAATACATATTTAACTAGCTGACCCGTGCTTACTTCTTAGGGCTACTTTTTATGACTTCAATATAGATTCAAACTCAAAATCATTTATTCATATAGGTAACACAATGGTCAAAAAAAGGAAGAACTGGCAATAATCTAAAAATCATGATTTCTATTGTGGGATACGATGTCTACAAGTGATGCAAAATTAGAAGCTGGTGAACTTATATTACTTTTTTTTAAATGAACGTTTAGTACATACCTGGCAAGCTTCTTGATCAAAGAGCCTCACTCTTTCCCAATTGAAATCGACGCTTAAGCCATTCATTGTGTGATTTACTGGAAATTAAAAAAAAAAAGGGTCCGTGTACTTATGTACGCGCGTAAGAAGTTAAACTTCTTTGGCAATATTAAAAATAGTTTGGCTTTGTTCCACCTCCAGTTTTTGATGTTTCACAGCGATAAGATGAAAACTCTTTTTTTGTATTCAATTTAGTGCAGTTACACTGATTCATCAATTGTTTTTTGTCTCTTTTCCTTATATTTGCTAGATAAAATCAGAAAAATTACATGTTTTGATTAAACAATGTGGTTAATTTTTTAATCAAAACATTACTCGATAATAATAATAATACATACGGATAGTTAACCTCAATTGTATTGAAGCACTTAGGAAGGTTGATGAGCACAGTTTTTTCACAAATATTAATTAGTATTGGTTTAAATATTCAATTTAAATCACTTCTGATTATAATTCAAAAAGCATCGCTAAATTTCTTTGAAAAAATAATTAAAACTCCTTTATTTGTTTAAAAGGTAAATGACAAATGTCATTATGGTCATTCAAAATTGTTGGCATACGAACTTCACGCATATTCTATTTCTTTTTACTTGTAGATTGTCTTATTCCTATCTCGCTCGCGCACGCTATAATCACACTGCTAATTTTGTGTCACGGGTGCGCGCGCATTGTAAAATTTCACTCTCATAAATTTTTCATAACGCGCCTAAAGAAGTATAACTTCAAAAATGTCTATTGGCTTGAAGTTGTGCTTTTGGATCATGGCTGCTCACGGCATGGCACTCAGCGAAAGAACATAGTAAGAAAACCTAAATGCCTAATTAGATAAAATCAACGGGTCAGGCACAGAAGGCTGATCACCTACTAACCTGGTGAGGATAAAAATGTATCTAGAAATAAAAGACTGAGGCCAAGAATTAAGAAATTGTATCGCCATTATTGTTTTATATAAAGTAATATTCTTTAATTTTAAATTTGATTTGTAGTATTTTCAAATTATTTCCTCAATGTACAAAACATTTAGATTTTACAATTAAATTATTTTACAGACAAATCCAGCCCAGAATTTGTTCTTAAAATTGGTAAATAAGTTTTTTTTAAACTATTACTGGACTTATTTTTTCTTTATATTATCCTGATATCAAGATATTATAAAGAAACATTCTAGTATTTATCATCCAACAATATTTTAATAATTTTCATTCGCCTTTTCACACTGCTTACTTTCTTGATATCATAACTATGTAAGAAGGAAGTAAAATCTACATGTTTCCCACCCCTTCAGAAACAGCTTAACCAATTTTTATGCATTTTTTAGATTTCCTCACCCTTTAATTTCCAAAACGGTTCCGCAACAAAGTTCTCAACAGCTCTATATCTTTCCACCACAAATCCCAGAGTTGGAAACTGACAAGAACCATAACTCACAAGGCTCTGGGCAAGAGTACTCGGGAAAACCTTTTGGAGACGTAGTGTTTGGAACCGAGTGAATGCAGCACCTGCAATATCCTGAGAGAGTATTTCAAATTGAAGACATAATATTAAGTTATTAATCTGTAATTTCTATTCAGCAATAGTGTATTTTTGATTATCAAGTATAGTAGTGTAATATACATATATTTAATTATTTATATCAATTACTAATATCTTTACTATGGCCTGCATTATGATACTTTTATTTAAAAATATATTTTTTTGTAGTTTTGTTGCAATTTTTTTATTAATATTAACATTGTTACATTACAGATAGTTGTTTTATACCTAGGCATGAATATCTTAGAACTAATTGAAAATTACTTGCCATTGTATTTCAGAAAAAGATGGTGTAGCATGCAAACATGCAAATTTGATTATCTATCTATGTTAAGGCAGTGGTGATACTCTTAGATACATATGTAATTGAACTATCATAGGCCTCATAAATTAGTAACATTTATTTAAAAGTGTGAAAACTTACCTATTCTTAAGTCCAGCTCCTGTCGCACATCAACTGCATCACTAATATTCTTGTTAGGTTGTTCCAAATTCTGTAGAGCTCTTTTCACAGAAATTCCTGTTATCTCAGAGAACTTTGCTCTGAAAATCTTCAAGTTATTCTTAACAGCAGAACATACTTCTATAATCTCAAAACCTATGTTTTCACCTTCTCTATCACAATCTGTCCATATAATGAGCCCTTGACAGCCACGGACCTCTCTTTCTAATGTTTTCTGAAATTATTTTATTATAATTAATTTGAGCTCAACTAAATAAATATTATAGTAGTGTAACTACTTCTAAATTATATATCTATCATTTTTATTCAGTGTGCTAAATTCAATTTTGAAAAGCTCATAAATATAACATATTTCATTTTTGTTATTAAGATTATTATTATTTATGAATCAAATTAAATTGGATTACGTGTGCAATATTTTGTACCTTGATTTTCTCATAGTTTTCTGGGCAAAACTTGAAAACTGGAGCATCAAAAAGTGTAAGGGGATTGCAAGATTGCCAGTTTTTATAAGCACCAACAAATTCCAAAGCTAAAAGGTGACCAGATACAGATGTCATGACCATTTGGCTTTTTTGCCCGAAAACTTCAGCTTCAAATTCGTATATCTTGTTATATTGCGATAAGCCTTCCCTCTATAACGACAAAACAATATTATGTTATGGTCTTACAATTAATACAGTATAACCTAATATTCACATTACGTATGTTACTATGTTACTATAAAATATGTATGTATTATAAACGAATCATTTACCCTTCGCGAAGTTCCACGTGATAAATGCAATGCAATATTTTTTGCTGCATCATTTTTTTCTGCAACATTTAGGTACTTCATAGTTTCTGTGTTTTTACCCCGTAGCTGATTAATGAGGCATTTATTTATGTACTTAAAATATAAGTGCTGCTCTCTAAAGATAAATGCGATTCGAGGCAACAATATCATTATAAATTAAGTATTGATTTACATCATTCTAAATTCTATGCTGCACATAAATGTTTTGCACTGTGGTACTTATTATTAAATATAATAAAATGGGATTATAGTAGCAAATATACCAATTACTGATTAGCTTATTTGAGAAATGGTGATACATATATTAGATCTTAAAACTTCACTATTAAATAAACAAACAAAAAAAAATTCTCCCCGCCAAAATCAGTTGTACACACAGACTACTTATTCTAGTTATAAGTAAAACGATGTAATTATATATTTTTTTTCTTTTTTTTTAATTGGCCCGCACGGTTTGTGCATTGTGGCCCAGGGTCAAAAACAGGGAAACGGGTAAAAACATAAAATTATCGGCTGGAAAGGAATTTAGGAATAGAAAATATTTAATCTATAAAATAAAAGATCAATTCTTATAAATCAACATACAAAAGGAGTGTAAGAAAACATATTTACATATATTTACGTTCATATTGTCTTAATTTTTATATTATTACTTAAGATAAAAGCTGCTAAAAGATTATATACATGTGGGTCCAATGTTGAAAGTAAACATGATATGGATGAAGGGAAAGGAATTTGAAGGGAAATGAGACCTTCAAGAAGAGCCGACCGGTCGCGTCGAGGACAAACAAATATGATGTGATTTAAATCACCTACATCATATCCGCAATCGCACGTAGGGCTGTCATTAATATTTAACTTAGTAAGATGAGCTGGGGTGCAGACGTGTCCCAGTCGCATACGAGACAGTACATACTGTTGTAACTTTTTTACTGAATCTCAGTTTCCAAAACCAGGGCTTACTGGGTATAGAAGGTTGAATAGTACGATAATGGCGACCTTTTGAACTATCTTGAGCCCAGGATTTAGTCCAGGAATTCCTGAGATAAATCCCTGAAAGAGACATCAAATCATGCGCATAGTTTCTAAAAATGTCTACATCTCCACTCTCCACCGCCTCATTGGCTAAACGATCGGCTTTCTCGTTTCCAGATATTCCACAGTGACCAGGAACCCATGCAAACGATACGGAATAGTTTTCTTTTATACATTTTAATAGCAGTTTTCTAATTTCGGAAATGACAGGGAATTGATAATGTGATCCAAATGGGAACCGGGCTAAGGCATTTAAAGAACTCAGTGAATCTGTAAAAATTACAGTTTTTTGAAGTTTTAGTAGAAGGATGTATTCTATGGCTTTAACAAGGCCAATACATTCGCCAGTGAACACGGAGGATTCAGGAGGGAGTTTAGTTTTTTGAACAATATTGTAATTAGAGTGCAGTACACCAACACCTACACAGCCATCTTTGGAACGCTTAGATGCATCTGTAAATATTCGATGCCAATGTGGCCACTTGGTGTCAACAATATAGTTAAATGTTAACTTTTGGTTTTGCTCAATTTTCACAAGACCTGTGCTAGTATGTATATCAGGAGAGATTACAAGGGAATCATAACTATATTTGAACAATGGATTAGAAGTCGCTTGGTGAGTAGGAGCCTCAAAACAAGTAAATCTTCTGTAACTTTCAACCAAACATGGTGGGCGTTTGTTTTTCCAATAACTACAATTGGGGATTAAAGATGCCAGGTAAGTCAGTTTAGGTGTTAGGATATGGTTACTGAATTGGATACAACGGAATAGGAATTTATCAGACAGAAATTGCCGTCGTAAGCTTAATGGAGGCTCTACACACTCGACTCTCATACAGTTGATTGGACTTGACTTCATAGCTCCTAGGACTATTCTCATTGCTTTAGACTGAATACTATCCATTTTTTTAAAACCAGAAATATTTCCTGGTTCCAACAGAAAAGTACCGTAATCCATTACACTTCTGATTATGGCGTTGTAAATCAGTTTTAAGGAGTGTGAATGCGCTCCCCACCAGATGCCCGATAAGCATCTAAGAATATTCAAATTACGTTCACATCTTGCAGTTACATATTCACAATGGGGGACACCGGTAAGCTTGGAATCTAGAACTACTCCTAAGAATTTGACGTCATTAGTCGAGGGAATCAAAACACTATTGAACTTTACATGGACCGGGGGAGGCCTACGCATTCTGGAAAACAACACAACCCTACTCTTGGATACAGATAAGTCTAAACCATTCGAATTTAGCCATGATTTTAAAAATGAAAGGGAAGATGTTAGAGCTTGGCAATTATTTTCAATAGATTTTCCCGATTTGTATATAAGAAGATCGTCTGCATATTGTAGTACGTTTGCTGATGCCTGCAATGATGTTTCTAAATCATATGTGTAGATGTTATAGAGCAAAGGACTGAGCACAGAACCCTGTGGTAATCCTTTCCACACAGTCCGGGATAGTTTGACATCTTCGATAAATAAATTAATGTATCTTTCACTGAGCATATTGATAATAAAGTTTGACAGAATCGGTGGTACATCTAAGCAAAGCAATTTTCCCCTAAGAACCGATATAAGAACATTGTCATAAGCTGAGCTTATATCTAAGAAAGTAGCTACTATCGACTCGTTGTTCGACTAGTCTTATGTCCGTAGTGAATATACCTAAGCTATCCATTGTGCTTCTACTTTTCCTAAAACCGAATTGTGACGTTGCTAATAGATTTTTACTCTCTAAAAACCATTCTAAACGGATTTTAACTAGGTGTTCTGCTGTTTTCATTAAAACAGAAGAAAGGACAATAGGTCTGTAAGAAGAAGGATCATCGGCTGATTTATTGTCTTTTAAAATAGGGATAATAGATTGAGTGATCCAAGACTTGGGAATGCACCCAGAAATCATAATAGAATTTATAATATTTAAGTACAGCATCAGCACACGGTCCGAAAGGTTTTTCAAAAAAGAATATGGAATCCCATCTTCTCCTGGAGTAGAGTCTTTTACGTTATTGAGTACACCTTTAAGTTCAATCAAAGAGAAAGGAGCGTTTAATCCAGTTTGGTCATCGGAAATGCAAGCAGGAATAGATAATGGAGGAAATCCCTGTTCCGGTACAGAAGGGGGTGCAAGATGATCCATGAACTGATCAGCTAGGGTTAGCGGTAATTTAGAAGAGGGAGAATTATTATATGCAGATCTAAATCTACGAATATTACGCCAGACCTCTGACGGGCTGACGTCTGGGCTAATGGAGGCACAAAATGATTGCCAACCATCATATCTCTTTTTCTTAAACATTTTTTTAGCACTTCGGGCAGATTCTAAATATAACTCGAAATCTCCTCACAGTAATTTTTTCAGCCTGTTTTCTTGTTTTTATTGCAGCTGTACATTCATGATCCCACCAGGGAGGCGAAGGAATTTGCGATCGGAACTTAGTTTTAGTGCAAAAAGATTCATCGGCAGCTTCAATCAAAACCTGAGAAAGAATTTCGGCAGAGATCTGATCACCTTCTTGAGAATAAGTACTAGTTTTCTGCACTACTCGTTGGTTGAATAATTCCCAATCAGCGTTGTTTAATCTGTATTTAAAACGAGGAGAGCGAGTGGTTTTGGTAGGTTTGTGTGAAGGAAAAGTAATTACAAGTGGAAAGTGGTCACTACCATACGAAGATGCAAGAGGGTGCCAGTCTAAAGTTGAAGCTAAATCAGGTGAACATAAAGATAGATCAGGCGCACTTGCACCTTCACTTGGACCAGTAACACGGGTTGGCAGCCCAGTGTTTAAAATACAGATACAATGAGAATCTATAATATCTAATAATTGATCTCCATAATAGTTGGAAGAAGTGCTTCCCCAGGATTGATGTTGGCAATTAAAATCACCTAGGACTAAGAATGGCCTTGGAAGGATGGAGAACAGTTGATTAAGATGAGAAAAAATATTTACATTAGGACGAGAAAAATAAATAGACACTATACAAATTTTATTTACAATAGCAGCAATGACTGATAAGTCATCTCCGAATGAGGGAAGTGGAAATAAGGAATAGGGGAGATTATTTTTAATGACTATGGCAACACCGCCATAGCCGTCAGGTCTGTCCTGTCGGAGAATAACATAACCTGGAATTCGAAAAGTCAATTCCGGTCGAAGCCATGTTTCCGACAGAGTTGAGACAAATGGTTCAAATTTATTATGCAAATGGATTAAATCATTTTTATTGCAGATAGCGCTTCTGCAATTCCACTGGATTATTTGTTCGCGTTTGTGACGCATAAGAGGATTTTAATTGAGTTAAGGAAGCAATCGTTTGGCGGCGTTGTTCGGTTACGTTGTTGTCAGAGTTAGAATTGGATATCAGTTCAGTCAAAAGTTGGATTATATCAGAGATTATGTCATTATTGTTAACGTTACTGTTTATTAAAGCGACCCCGTTAGAAGGAGCTGGAGCGTCGTAGTCCTTTATCAAATTGAAGTGTTCTGTTTTGTTATACCCCAGTCGTTTTAGTTTGGGGGATGTTGGTTTAGCAAATATTGTTTTCTTATAAGATCTACTATACGACGGAATCGAGGGAGAGGAAGGCGATACATGTGGGACAGGAGAATTAGGAGTATTCTGGATGTTTGAAAACTTAACTATATCAGCAAAAGATTTTGAAACTGGATCATACACTTTATTTGCTTCTGCGTAAGATACACATCTCTGAGCCATATACAATTTAATTTTAGTCTGCCGTTCATATTCTGGACACTTTCTGTTTGTAGCAAAGTGTAGACCAGAACATAGACAGCAAGACGCGGCATCATCTTGTATGTTGCATGTGTCCCCAGTATGGCCTTGGCCACACTTGTAACAGCGGGGCCGAGAGTTACAATTAGACTTAGTATGACCAAATCGGCAACAAGAATAGCACTGAATAGTGGGGTATGCGTAAAGTTCTACGGGCAGAGCATTGTAGCAGACAAATACATGTTTAGGAAGGGTTTGACCATCGAAAGTTATTACAATAGTCTGTGATGGCTTCCACTCAGGAGGGCTGCTGTTACGTAGTTTATAATTTAGTCGTCTAATTTTTATAATTCCTCCGCTGCCTACAGGCAGAGAGATGTTGTCTAATATCTCTTCGGGAGACCATTCCGCGGGAACGCCTCGCTCCAGGCACATTCGGGTCACATTAAATGAGGGAATAAAAGCTTTGTAATTATTTCTCGCCAGGCAAGGGTTATTAATAAATTCGTTTGCACATTTGTGGTCAGAGAATGATAGGGAAATTCTGTTTCTGCCTATCCTTTTGATGCTACCATTAATTATGTTTTTAAAAGAATTTTTCTTGAGGAAATACCCAAATTGGACGGGGTGTAGGGAGGGGATGTCCGTATCTGAAGAAACTTTTTGCGCATGAACTACGAATGGCCCTATGTCATAGGCCTCATAAAACGTTCGGCCTGTAGGATTTTTTATGGACTGAGAAACGTCTGATGGAGGTGATGGGTGCTGTTGGGTATTAACAGTTGCAGTATCTACACGGTCTACTTTGTTCTGAAAACTATCTAGAGCATTAGCGTTCTTAAGCCCAGTACATATTGAGGGAATTTCAATTTCCGGTATTTGGCACGAGCAATCAGTGTCCTTTTGTTTGTTCCGACGCGTCGGATCGAATCTTTTTTTCCTTTTGTTGCAGTGTTTGCAAATTTTACCTAGTCGCATTCTTTTTCGGTCATTCCGTTGATCCACATCTGTATCTACACTGGACTCGTCCAGTTTAGAAAATCTATTTTCTATTATAATATTACAAGCTACCTCGGGGGCTCGTCCATTTTTTCGCCTGACTCCAGGCCTTGAGGAAAAAGTATACAAACTTACCAGATACTGTAGAATATATACACAAATGAATAAACAAAACTATTAAATTAAACTACTACATAAAAATATATACAAACTGATCTTTTATACAAGTTAAATTAAATTTAAAAATTTCACAAGAAAAAACTCCCGCCACGACCAACGTTTCCCGCGCTTTTCAATGTTTTTTTTTTTTTTTTTTATCAAATGTAATTATATACTATTGGGTTAAGTGAAAAGAGCACAGAGGGCATAACCTGAAGTCTGTACTAAGTGCTAAGTATATAACGAGACTATCTTATATAGTGCGTTTTCCAATTACAGCACTAGAGCGCATTATGCGGCATAATGCTCAACGTTGAATGTTCCAACTACAGCAACGCTTCGCACAATTGAGCACTCTCTAAAGTAATGCTCTCGCGTGCTTCTCGCAATCAATACCAACACAGTGACAGAAAATTGACCAGTGTTTTTCTTTAAGTTGGCATTGATCGAAATTTTCGTTAGTAAATATTATTATTTATTGTTGAAAAATTTGTAAGGCTTTCGTTTCGTCGTAGATTTTGAAAATAATTAAAGTTATTTCAAACTGCTAAAAAAAAATAAAAAAAAAAAATATAAGTATAAATAGTTACTTTGTAGTAGTTTTAAGTGGATGAAGGTATAAATAGTTACTTTTTTTATATTCCACATTTAAAATATGAATACAATTTCATTTTAAAATTCGGATCTGTAAACAAATTTATTTTACAGTATTATACTTTTGTAAACATTGCAATGGTTTTGAAAAAGTATATAATTTTTTTAGAAATCATTTAAAAAAATTACTCATAACGTAAATGATGTAAAGTTCTTACATGAAACTAAATATTTTACTGTTAATTTAGCTTGTTAAAACCTTATATTCTTTAAAGGTTTTCTCTTATTTCAGTAAAAAAATGTTAATGAAATAATCAAAATCCAAATTACTTAAAATAAGCGTAAATAGTTTTCAACCAATTATTATTGTTTACCACATTATTTATAGTCCAGTCAAAATAGGCATTTGACTTAGCCAAAATTCGCATAGAGCTGAAAATTGGCAGAGACGTTAAATACATCATTATAAATGAAATGTCAAAAATCCCCTTCGATCCTACTTCTGCAAAAAAAATTATTCAAGGTCAAAAGTATTAAATTAAGGTTTTTTCCATTTTTCTCGAAAACAGTTAGTATTATCGTGAAAATAGATCAAACAAAAGTTGTAGATCATACAATTCTCTACAAAAATGGTTCAGTCACTTTTTCTCTTACGACTCACCATTCATGAGATGTCGCGGTTTTAATCATTATAAAATTCATATTCTACATAAATTCGAGATTCCGAAAAATTTATAATATTACTTGTTAAATGTTCAATATAACCATTCCAACCAGGCAATAATAAATTTTTCCACTTCCCATACAACCATAACATATCTACTTTTTTAAATAAAGATGTTGTTGTATTATTTTTATAATCAAAATGGTTGAGACAAATGGTTCAAATTTATTATGCAAATGGATTAAATCATTTTTATTGCAGATAGCGCTTCTGCAATTCCACTGGATTATTTGTTCGCGTTTGTGACGCATAAGAGGATTTTAATTGAGTTAAGGAAGCAATCGTTTGGCGGCGTTGTTCGGTTACGTTGTTGTCAGAGTTAGAATTGGATATCAGTTCAGTCAAAAGTTGGATTATATCAGAGATTATGTCATTATTGTTAACGTTACTGTTTATTAAAGCGACCCCGTTAGAAGGAGCTGGAGCGTCGTAGTCCTTTATCAAATTGAAGTGTTCTGTTTTATTATACCCCAGTCGTTTCAGTTTGGGGGATGTTGGTTTAGCAAATATTGTTTTCTTATAAGATCTACTATACGATGGAATCGAGGGAGAGGAAGGCGATACATGTGGGACAGGAGAATTAGGAGTATTCTGGATGTTTGAAAACTTAACTATATCAGCAAAAGATTTTGAAACTGGATCATACACTTTATTTGCTTCTGCGTAAGATACACATCTCTGAGCCATATACAATTTAATTTTAGTCTGCCGTTCATATTCTGGACACTTTCTGTTTGTAGCAAAGTGTAGACCAGAACATAGACAGCAAGACGCGGCATCATCTTGTATGTTGCATGTGTCCCCAGTATGGCCTTGGCCACACTTGTAACAGCGGGGCCGAGAGTTACAATTAGACTTAGAATGACCAAATCGGCAACAAGAATAGCACTGAATAGTGGGGTATGCGTAAAGTTCTACGGGCAGAGCATTGTAGCAGACAAATACATGTTTAGGAAGGGTTTGACCATCGAAAGTTATTACAATAGTCTGTGATGGCTTCCACTCAGGAGGGCTGCTGTTACGTAGTTTATAATTTAGTCGTCTAATTTTTATAATTCCTCCGCTGCCTACAGGCAGAGAGATGTTGTCTAATATCTCTTCGGGAGACCATTCCGCGGGAACGCCTCGCACCAGGCACATTCGGGTCACATTAAATGAGGGAATAAAAGCTTTGTAATTATTTCTCGCCAGGCAAGGGTTATTAATAAATTCGTTTGCACATTTTTCAGCTTTTTTGCTATATCCTACCACACTATCTGTTTGATAGACTTGTATTGGCACATGAGCTTTTTCTGCAAAATGTTGCGCTGAAGGAAGTATGTTTGTTCGGAATATAGGCTCTTCTGCTATAACTGAACTTTTTGGAGTAATAATTTTAATGATCCCCATGATATGAAGCGTATTATGACCGTCTAAGGTATGTACATTTATATCAGCATTGTCTGCAACATACTGAATAAATGTGCCAGTTTTTGGTGGCAAAATATGCAGTGGACGATGCAGAACTGCTGCTGCCTCATACATTATAGTATCATTATATGATGCACACAATCCGAAAGACGAAAAAATCTGTATAAGACGTTTTGATCCAAATCGTCGATGAAAAAAAACTGATAAACCCAATTGCAATCTTGATTTGAAAGACCTAGGTCGAACAGCAGTCATTATATAGTGGCTGATAGTAGTATACATATTAATTTCAAAGGATCTACTTTAAAAAGTCGATTTTTTAAAATTACTTGCTCCAAAAAATAAGTCAAGGACTCCGGAATATCGCTGTTAATATTTTCAAACATTTGACTCGGCGGGGGATAATTATCATTATCAATCACTACAGATTGAATATCCTCTCGAATAATTGCTGCAGCAGCTTTCAATATTCTGAATCGTTCTTCGTTTGTATTTTGTTTTTTATTTTCATACCAAGCTTTATTAAGAATATCGTACTGATTATCAATAAAACAGATAATTGTTAAGCTTCCTTTCTTCTCAGTTATAATAATTTTATCACCATACTTTAACTTTAATCTTCTTTTAATTGTTTTATTATCTATAGTTGGATTTTTGCCGATATCTTTCAATTCTTGTAATGAAAATTGGCAATCATCATTATTTTCAATGTACTGAAATATTTCCTCCATCGCCAAGTTTACTGAATCATCTTCGGGACGACCGACTTTATATCCCGTGGTGGGTCTCAGAAAGATATTATAACAGTTATTGTGGTACTTAGCTTCAGCAGCAACTAAGTCAAATTCATACCCAATGCGGGCAATAACAGCTTTTGCTACGTCATCAGAACGAGTCCGAGCTACCTTTAAAATGGAATCTTTAAATTCAAGTGTAGATACGTTATACATTTTACGACGAACATTCTGCGCTTTCTTCTTTTCAGCTTCTTCATTTGCTTCATCGCCGCAAAATAAACAACATTTTTTAAAGTTGAAATCTGTCTCACTTACTCGTGCTCTAGTAAGTCCACCTGACTTATCGTGGATGTACTACCTTCTTCTGTCTCGCGCTGTCTTTTAGCTGCAACAATACTACTCTTTCGAGTATACATTTTACGACACTGCACGTGGACTGTCACAGATTGCGTCTTTTAAGTATTCAAAAAAATTATCATTTCTTTCAACACTTGCATCAATCAGTCTTCATTCCACGATCAACAACAACGACTTCACTTTCTTTCAAAGGTTTATCACAAATAAAACAAACTTCTGACATTTTGTTTAAATTATTTAACAGCACAAATTAAAATTGAAAATATTACCAATAAGCACGTCTGCTCACTGCACAGGAATTTTCAAAACTAACAGTATATACTGAGTCATTTCATTTACTTCCTTCAAAAATAGGCAGGTATGCGACCCTCCACACTCAAACAATGACGTAGCTAGCAGATGTTACTCAAGGTTACCGACGAAGGGAATTAGGGACTGACAGTATAGTCTTATATTTTAAAATCCTCATTTAATTTATACAAATTTTATTGTGTAAGAAACACAAACGAATAGTTTCTTATTTTCATTTATATTGAACGTCCGGTGACGTATACAGACTGCATTTTAGTGCATATTATGTAAAATATGAATTTTCTAATGATTAAAACCGCGATATCTCATGAATGGTGAGTCGTAAGAGAAAAAGTGACTGAACCATTTTTGTAGAGAATTGTATGATCTACAACTTTTGTTTGATCTATTTTCACGATAATACTAACTGTTTTTGAGAAAAATGGAAAAAACCTTAATTTTATACTTTTGACCTTGAATAAATTTTTTTGCAGAAGTAGGATCGAAGGGGATTTTTGACATTTCATTTATAATGATGTATTTAACGTCGCTGCCAATTTTCAGCTCTATGCGAATTTTGGCTAAGTTATGACTTATTTTTGTCTATTTTGACTGGATTATTATACATTAATGAGGTTGCTAACTCTATTCAGAACATTTTTTTTTTCAACACTGACTTAGCGCACTCTGCTGATGCATTTGAAAACTAATTCACGTTCCAATTAAGCTTCAGCATAATGCGGCATTGTGCGGCACTGAGTCGCATTATGCTCTGTAATTGGAAAACGCACATATATACATGTCTGTGCCTAACATAGAGGCCTGTCTAAGGATAAGATTATTATATGAATAAGAACTAGATAGCATAGTAACCGCACTAAAATGGAAAACTAAGGAATATGTTGGTCTTTTTTCCTAACACCATCTTAGTACGTTTTTACGCATTGATATCGTAGAGTTAATTAAGAAACAATTTACGTTGCCTGTAGTTTTGACGATATTTTTATAATTAAAACTTAAATTAAATAATTAATTGCCAAAAATTCATGAAACATACATGCTACATACTTATTACGACATATAATGTTATCCTTAATTGAGACTAAAAGCGTACGAACTAAATTATTTCTTGATAATTAATATTTCCTTAGAAAATCCTTGATAGATCAGCTCTGGATTTAATTTATTTAATATAAGTGTTTTGTTTTTACAAGATTTAGTAGTTTATTGTTTTATAGCATTTTATAGATAAGCACGACACTAAAAAAACACGAATAAAATCCTAAAGGTAAATAATCTGTCTCATTTACCCATCACATATTATTGTGATTTAATAATTTATCCTGTGGTTCAGATTCGAGTCTTAGCGTCAAGTCTTAACCCTGGGTAAATCTGTCTAGTTTATTCTACTTTGTCTGTGACGTGTGGTTAACTTAACTGTCATAATGCGATTATGAAATTATTAATAACTCAATTTTGAAAAAGCGCGGGAAATACGATCGTAGACGGACGCGTTTTTCGATTTAATTAATTTTTATTTTATTTTTAGGATTTGGATCAGTAGTCTAGTGTAGTTTATGTATATATATTTGTTATTTCTTCGTTTTATTTAATAGTGTAGTAAAGAGAAGTTTTATTGGTAAGTTTTATAATATATTTTTAAGGACAAATGTGTCGGTTAGAAACAAAACTAGTCAAATCCAAAAATAAAGATTTTGGAACCGAATGTGCCATTTGTTTCGTTAAAAAATCTTGTTTTTGTTACCGGTATCAAAAAGAGTTAAATCAAAAGCAATTCGTAGAAAAATCGATTCGAAATCACTGCTCACTATCAAAAATGGTCAAATCCTTTAAAACTTAGAAACAAAATCGGTCTAATCCGTGTAGCCAATCAGAAGCTAGAACTATCTATGAAAATAACTGCCGTTTTGCAGAATCAGAAGCTTGTGGATTGTGGTTTTGTATTTTAGTCGCCGTTTTTAATTAAAATTTGGTGTTAAATTACAATTAAATGGATAATTTAATAAAGGAAACGACTCCCCAGCTATCACGGAAAAGGACGCAACAAAAAGCGGATTGGAAATGCAATAAATTGAAGAAGGAAAGGTATGATTGTGGTGCTTTGATCACTCACGCTGCCCTTCATTGTCAGTGGTGCTCAACATTGTTTCATAATAATTCTATTACGTACAGGCGACGTGTTTTATTTTGGATCAGCAGCTACTGAATAATTTACTTTTTCTTACAAATTCTTTGTTTGAAGTATTCTTTATCTGTGTGCTGCGAAGCCCAAAGGTAGAGCTTTGTATTTAACTAGTATGATATTTTTATGCGTCGTTATAACGCAACGCAAACCCATAACTAAAATAACAATACTATAGAAAAATGATGAAAATACTAAATAATAATCGTAGAAAAGGGGTCCTATATTTTTAATAATATTTACTTATTTACGATCGTTATTATTTTAGGTACACTTCAAAAGAGCTACCAAATTTAAAGCTTCCATGTGACCACTACACAAAAGCATACAGGTGCACTTCATTGAGTCATGCTGATATAATAGCATTTAATAAAGCCTTCTATAAAAAACCGGACAAAATTTATCAGGATAATTTTATAATTAACCATACGAAAGTTACTACTACTCAGCGACAACGGCCAGTAAATAATCGTGGCAATAAAAAAGAAATGTCGGTAACGTACTTTGCACGACGACGACATAATGTTCTGATTCCAATTTGCAAACCCACATTTCTATCTATTTTAGCTTTAAAGAAAGGAAGAGTGACAGGTGTTATTAGTCGACATTTCAAAGCAATGGGTGAATCTGCACAAGAGAATAGAGGAGGGCGGCGTAAAACACAAAAATATGCACCTAAGAGGGAAGCTGTCAAAGACTTTATTAAGAAGCTCGAGCCTTTAGAAATACATTACTGCAGAAGTAAAATAAAAAGTAGACAATATTTGTCATCTGAGCTCAGCATTAGTAAACTTTACAAAATGTTTATCGCAGAAACCGTGGATGAAAATAAAAATATTAAGGCATCTTACTTCAGACAAATTTTCAAAACCGAATTTAACATAGGTTTTGGATCCCCTCGTACAGATATGTGCTCCACTTGCATAGTTTTACAAGAACGACTAAAACATGAAAAAAATAGTGAGATAAAAAATAAATTAATGATTGAGAGTAGAATTCACAAATTGAGAGCCAAATCGTTTTATGCTTTATTAAAACACAACAGCGAAAATATTTTAATTTTAAGTTTCGATTGCCAAAAGAACCAACCGTGTCCAAAAGTTCCCGATCAAAGTGCATATTACTCGAGGCAGTTGTATGTGTACAATTTTACGGTGGTAATTGGAAATTCAAAATCGCCATTAACTGTTAATAACACGTTTATCTATACCTGGACTGAAGACGTCTTGCCGAAAGCATCGAATGAAATTGCTAGCGCTGTTTTTCATTGCTTGAATTCAATTTTTCTGAGTCCTGGGTTGGAGCATATTACACAGATTCGTTTGGTAGCAGATGGATGCAGTGGCCAAAATAAAAACCAATCTGTTCTTGGTATGGCAGCTAAATGGTTACAAGACTATGCACCTGTACACATTTTGGGCATAGAAATAATGTTTCCAGTTGTTGGCCATTCATTTTTGCCACCAGACAGAGTTTTCGCAAAAATTGAAAAAGAAATAAAAAGTCGTGAGGTAATGACTTGCCCTGACGATTATTACGAAATTTTCATCCGTCATGGGACTGTATATTACTTGGGACTTGATATAAAAGTCTACGACTGGAAACGATCATCGGCTGAGGTATTAAAAACTACAACTAACATGCACTTTTCGATTAAAAAATGTAAAAGATTTTTTTTAAAAGGACTCGTGACCAACAAAATGTTTACATTCGAGCGGAAGAATCTTATCTAAATACTGTAAATAAGTATCAAAATATATGTAAAGGAAAAAAGAAGGTTTCTGCTATAAATCCAGATGTGATTAAATTATATGTGGACGTTAAACAAGAAAAATTAAATGATGTGAAGAAATTATTAACCACACATTTTGGAGAGAAGTGGGAAGAAATCTCAGATTTACGATATTACAAACAAGTAATATCAAGACCAAAATCATCTACTGCTCATGAACAGGTTGTTGAAGACTGTGATTTCTTTGAAGAATTACCAGCCATAGTAGTTTAATAAATTTCAAAAACATAAAAGTGATGGATAAAAATTAAGATTTTTCATATAAAGCAAGATTGATTATGTACCAAGTTGTTTATATTTATTGTTACTACCCAACCGACCCGACCCAAATAAATATTGAGAACCCCTGACATGATATTGTTTTAGCATCAAAGTCAGTCATATCCATGCTATTAAGGATCAAACATAGTCAAATCCAAATACATCAATAACAAAACTAGTCAAATCCATAGCTTGGTTTCGAAATAGGTCAAATCCCAAATTTAAATTCAATTATTTTGATTTTTTAGTACAACGGTCATGTATTTTTTTTTTAATTAGTAAGAACATCTTAGACGAAGCCATAATGATTCAAACTCTATAAACAGCTTATGCAAGGAGAACAGAATAAAAAGTCGTTGATTCCCATAAAAACTTCCAAATGGATTTGACCACTTTTGTTTCTAACCGACACAAATACTACCTAAACGAATTTTTATTTGCTACACTGCTCTCCCAGTTGATCTTTACATTTTCCCCACAATACAGTGTTACAATTGTTGCAGATTTGGTCATGTTAAATCATTATGTAGATCAAAACCAAAGTGTTTCAAGTGTGGCCAAGACCATTCAGCTGATCAGTGCTCTATCCTAGAGGAAGATGCATACTGTTGTTTATGCCAAGGTTCCCATTTTGCCACAAGTAAAAGATGTTTAGAATTTGATCGCCAAAAAGCCATCAAAGAATCTATGGCCAAGAGCTGTATTTCGTACGCTGAAGCATCTAAAATTCATGCACCTATTTCAAAAATGTCTTATGCTGATGCTTTACTTTCTTCTTCCAATGTAGGTGCTTCTACTATTTCTACTCCTCAAAATGAACAGTATCATAAACAGTCTTTGAGTAACTCTTACAAAAAGACTGTTTTTCTTAAACCAAAATCTATTCCTAAACTATCCAAAGGTTATGACAGAAATACACAACAACAATTAATTAAAGATTATGATATGCCCTCACCCAGAAATGGTTGTGGATTAAACTCAAACAACAATAATGATTTGACATTACAATCAATTGCAGACCTAATAAAAATTCTCATTAACACTTTATCACAGTCTAATATTCTTTCACCGTCCAACGCTGCTCCTTTAATTGACACTATCGTTAACTTACCAAATTATATTAATAATGGACAAGCAAGCCAAAGCTCTACAGTGGAACTGTAGAAGTGCTTCGTCTAAGAAAAGTGATATTATTTATCTTATAAATAAATATAAACCTTTTATCTTCGCTCTACAGGAAACCTGGTTAAAACCAGGTGCTCCTTGTAGGTACTCAGGTTATGCCTGTCTCCGTGAGGATCGTATTGACGGGTATGGCGGAGTTGCCTTACTAGTCAAACATCATCTTCCTTTTTCTCACTTCCCTATTCCTTCTCATAGTAATGATTTTTCAATTATTGCTGCTATTGTTAATAATATCTGCTATGTTTCAATATATATTCCTCATCCTAGTTCTTCTATCTTTGTTGAAATTGACTCTATCATTTCTACTCTTCCTAAGCCTTTTATCTTATTAGGCGACTTTAACAGTCAACATAGTTCTTGGGGCAGTTCAACAACCAATTCATACGGAGTTTCATTAATGGCACTGTTAAACTCTCATAATCTTTGCTTTCTCAACGATGGTTCTGTGACCCGGCGGACCTCTCCCAATGAAGGCTCAAGTGTCCCTGATTTAAGCATTTGTACTCCTAGTTTAGCTTCCACTATTTCATGGTCTACACTTTCTTCTTCATATGGTAGTGACCACTTCCCTTTACTTCTTAGATTTCCTTTTCATATTAATTTTACATTTAGACAATCTCCTAGATTAAAACATCGACTTAATAATGCTGACTGGGATACCTTTAAATCCCGTATAGAACACAAGATGACTTCCCTTCCTAATATCTCACATGGTTCAGAATCAATTTGTGCTGATGCATTAACTAAATTATTTATAGAAGTAGCTGACAAAACTTTTCCGCTTAAAAATGGTGCTCTGGGCTTTATTCCATCTCCACCTTGGTGGGATCAAGAATGTTCGGATGCAATTAAAAAAAGGAAACAAGTTGAGCTCCAATATTGTGAGAATTGTACATCTGCAAATTTTGATCTGGTTACAGATGCTTTCAAGGCCACTAGTTTATTATTCAAAAAAGAAAAAAGCAGATAGCTGGAAATCTTTTTGTCTCTCTATTTCCCCTAATGTCCGTCCTTCTTTGGTATGGCGTAATATTAGAAGATTCAGGTGTGCATTTACTGAAACTTCTGGTTCTCTCCCTGATTCATTAACTAATCAATTCCTCGACAGACTTGCTCCTACTACAGCTCCTGAAAGAATAATTATGCCTCTGATGCCATTGAACCCCTCTGGTCTCAATAGTCCATTTTCTATGTATGAAATTAAAGGAATACTATCTTCAGTTATAGACTCTGCTCCTGGTGACGATGGAATCCCATATTCCTTCATCTCTCATTTAGGTGACCAAACTCTTGAATATTTCCTGAAATTGATAAATACACTCATGTTAACCGGTTCTATCCCTCCACACTGGAAAAACCAGATCATTATACCAATTCTCAAACCTAATAAAAATCCCTCTAATGCAAATTCATATCGTCCTATTGCATTATCTTCGGTCTTGATAAAACTATGTGAACATTTGGTGAAAACTCGTCTTGAATGGTTTGTAGAAAGCAATAAATTACTTTGTGACAGTCAATTTGGTTTCCGTCGAGGGAAGAGTACGATGGACAGTATTGCCATCTTTATCACTGATATTTTTTTAGCATTTTCAAGGAATGATTCTGTTGTTGCCACATTTTTAGATGTACAATCTGCTTATGACAATGTAGTGTTGTCAGTTCTCCATAAAAAGCTACAATATTTGAATGTACCTGTAATGTTATCAAATTTTATCATAAATACTTTACACGAAAGACACATCACTCTAATTTCACAAGACTCTACTGTTGTAACCAGAACCTTATGGAGAGGTCTTCCTCAAGGATCAGTCTTAAGTCCAATCCTATATAATATTTATACCCATGATTTGAAAGCTTCTTTGGGTAATCGTATTTGTATTCTTCAGTATGCTGATGACCTTTTACTTTATTCCATTCATCAATCACCGGCCATTGCTTGCTCATTACTGTCTCATTCTCTTAATTTATTAAAAACTTGGCTTGATACTAATGGCCTTGAAATATCCCCCACTAAAAGTGTTGCCATGCTTTTTTCTAGAATGCGACTCCCTCCTCCAATCAATGTGTATTTTGGTAATAATATTATCCCTGTTAAGAACTATGTGAAGTTCCTTGGTGTGTTTTTAGATTCTAAGCTCTCTGGCGTAAATCATTGTGACTACATTTTTAATAGGTGTGAGCGAAACCTAAACATTCTTAGATGTTTATCCGGTGTATGGTGGGGTGCCCATCCCTTTTGTATGAAACTTATCTACAATGCTTTAATCCGAAGTATTTTAGACTATGGTACTTTTTTATTATCTCCTGGAAATGCAACCCGTTTTAAAAATTAGATAATATACAGTCTAAGGCATTAAGATTAATCACAGGAGCTATGAAAACTAGTCCAATTAATGCTTTACAAGTAGAATGTGTTGATGCCCCATTACATCTTAGACGACAATATTTATCTGATAAATTCATATTTCGCTCCCTTCAATATGCCAACCATCCTCTCCGTTCTAAGCTTCAAGAACTGTCTCAATTGTTGACATCTTCAAATTACTGGTCAAATAAATCTTCACCTTGTCTTATCGTTAGCTTCAATAAATTTATCAATATTCAAGCTCCAACTCACACCTTGCCAACTTACCCTTTATTTGGAACTAACTTTGAATCTTTAAATAGTTCCCCAGACATTAGTTTCAATATTGGTATAAATAAGGGCGATTCCCACGCAAGGATTACTTTTAATTATTTCTGTGAACAATACTACCACGAGTACAATTACATATTTACAGATGCATCTAAACATGGTTCGTATGGTAGTGTAGGAATAGGAGTATTTCACTTACAAAGTAAAACTACAATAAAAATAAAGTTTCCTCCAGAGTCCTCAATCTTCACAGGGGAATGTTACGGTATCTTTAAAGCTATAAAACTAGTTTTGAGTAAGAAACTTAAGAAATCAATCATATTCACAGATTCACTTAGTGCTCTTCAAGCTCTCCAAAAATATCCATTTAAAAACAAATTAATTTTTCCTATCATTATTGAGATTAGGGGTTTGTTGTATGAATGTAAGCAATTGGGGTTGTCTGTGTCATTTGGTTGGATACCTGGACATTCTGGTATTTTTGGTAACGACATAGCAGACCAACTAGCAAATGAAGCTGTTAAGGATGGCGATGCTAACTCGTATAAAAATTATTATCATGATTTGGCCTCACTTCCTGCTTCTTTTCTTCGACAATCTTGGACTGACCTTTGGATTCAGAGCAGTTTAATTAAGGGTAAATATTTTTCATCTATACAGCCCACAATACCACTTAAGCCATGGTTTTTTAAAATGAAATTTAATAAAAAGGAAACATCGTCTCTCATTCGTATGAGATTGGGCCATGTGTGTACCCCAGCCCACCTTTCCAGATTTCATATTATTGATAATGAAATGTGTGAATGTGGGCTGAATATTGGTGATTTAAATCATATCATTCTGTCCTGTCCCCGGTATAACCACTCCATGTTATTCGATCATCCTCATCCTTCTTCCAGTATCCCGTTACCTACATCTGTTCCTGTTCTGCTTTCATCTTTAAATCATAATGTATATAAAAAGTTATGTTTATTTCTTACTGTAAATAATATAAAATTGTAAATACATATGTATACAAATCGTATTCTATATGATATATATTTTATTAATTACTGTTCCTTTCCATAATGTAGTATTTTGTATTAGAGATAGTTTTATAACCTGCTGATCCTATCCTATATCCGATGTAATTTTCTTACAATGTAAAATTATTTTTCCTTACTATTCCGTTTTCCTTACCTTTGTCTGTGGCAATACGCTCTGCGTGAAGCTATTTAAAAAAAAAAAAAAAAAACTCAATTTTACATATTATACCGTACTCCGTAGTCTGTAGTATTATACATTATTCTTGACTTGTGATTTGTGAATCTATTATCAAAATATGATTTCTGTAATTGTTAACAGTAAAATAAAAACTGCAATTCAGTGTTTATAGTAATACTACGGTCTACGACAGTTTTTATGTAGTAGAAGTATAAAGTGCCTGATAAAAATATACGTTGTATAATAATAAACACGATTTCCTTTGTTTGATTAAAAAAGTGAATCATAATACTTAAGTATTAAGGTTCAAAATATGCTTATATCCAGTGCCATAACTCGACGAGATCTAAACTTTTCCAAAATGTGCTTTTTGATAAAGTGCCTCAAAAGATTAAAAAGTTCACAACAATGGTTAAGTCGACAAAGAGCGGACCCATACGTAGAAAAGGCTAAGATAAACAACTACAGGTATATATGTGTACTAGCCACAGTTATAAATAGATATTGTATTATTATATAGAGTGTAAAACGTCTCTTAGTAATTCAATGATTTAATTTTAGATGTCGGAGTGCCTTTAAATTATTAGAGATGAACGAGAAAACTAATATTTTACATCCTGGTCTCACTGTTGTTGATTTGGGAGCTTCACCTGGCTCATGGACTCAAGTGGCAGTACAAAAAACTAATGCTGATGGTGCTGATTCAACAAAACCAAAGGGCACTGTGTTATCAATTGACAAGCTGCAAATATTTCCTATACCGGTAAAAATATTATATATTTTTTTTAATATTAGAATATATAGTGAACTATTAAAATTGACATTGTTGCTGAAACCATTAATATTTTTATAATGCTTACAGGGTGCAACTATATTAAGTAATATGGATTTCTCCACAATAGAAGCTCATGATAAAGTGGTAAATATGTTAGATGGAAAGCCAGTGGATTTAGTACTTTCAGACATGGCCCCTAGTGCCACAGGTATACGAGAATTAGACAAAGATAGAATTTTAGGTCTGTGTTATATGGCAATAAGATTTGCTGCTCTTGTTACAAAAATTGATGGAAATCTCCTTTTCAAAGTATGGGACGGAAAAGAAGTGCCCATTCTAGAAATGGATTTAGAAAGATTTTACAAGAACATAAAGATTTTAAAACCAAAAGCAAGCCGCTCAGATTCTTCAGAAAAGTTTATTTTAGCTAGAGGTTTTAAGGGAATTCAAAGGCCATTACAGAATGGTCGTTGGGGTTGAAAAAAGGCCTGTTTGTATATGGTGCCATAGTCTCTTGGTTTTTCAGTTTATATAGTAAGTAAATTTGTTTGTAGAATAGGTATATGGAAAAACAAACCATTTACCATTATATATTTAAGGTGAAGCCATTCTAAAATTTGTATTGGTAAATGATTTAGTCTATATTGTAGAATAAAGAATTAAGAAATTTATATTTATTATATAGCATTTTTTTTTAAATTTAATATTTGTATGAAATGACAATGTATAGTTTGATTACGTGAATAAATGTCTTCCATTTTATTGAATAAGATAAATCATAGAAGACAGTAGTAAATAAGTAATACAATTAAATCCTATGATAACTGCTCAAAGGTATATTACAAGATTGTTTATTTTGTACTTATTAATTTTATTATATTAAATTTTATGAGCATAAAAGTGGTACTAGTAATATTTAACATTTTAATTTTTATCAGTTTCCAAGTTACCAACAGTGCTTGTTCATTAAAAAACAATATTTTTCTTTATATTTTTATTTGACTTTAAAGCAGAATTACGAGTAATTAGACCAAAATCATATTCTTCATTTACACATAACTGAACGTAATTTATAACTTACGAAAAATAAAATTTTAATCTACGTATTCTTTTAAATTTAAAAAACACTTCTTAAAATAAGCGATCACATTTTAACACCAGCTTATTCAAATCACAGAAAAGCTAGTGACATACTTGTGCATGACACAACCGAAAAAAATAATTGCTAGATATTTTATCTACTCTAACGATAATTCGTTATTAAAATATTTTTGACGAAAAATGAAGTTTCATTTAAAAGCTCTTTAAAGGCGGTTTAAACAAAGTGCGTCCTAGTGCCATGCGAAAGTTTGTTTAATTGTGCCGCTGAGAGTAAGCTGGAATGAGCTGCATGATCCAAGAGTAGCAACCTCTCGCCTCTTTCGTCGTTGTTGGTGATACTTTCATGACAACGTCCGCCAGTCTCGAGTGCAAAACTACTGACTGCGCAAATTGCGTAGATAAATGTTAGGACGAATAGCGTGCAACCGAAATCTGAAAACGAAATACAACTGAAGTTTTTCTCGCGAGAGGCGGGTTAACGTAACGTAATATACTAATATTATATGTATTAAACAGTTTCTTCGTGCATTTGGCCCTTTTAATTATGTATAATAATAGGAAAGGGATCAGCATTATGTTAGGAGCCAAATAATGACTCCGCGGACTGAGGCGGTATTTATTTAATATATTTATTTCATTTAAACTGATCTAATTAGTTATTAGTAGTTTTTCATCACAAGAAATACTTACGATAAATATTATGACCGCCGAATAGATTTATGATGCACGGATAGCCATCGAACACAATGATGAAGTTAATAAGTAACACTACTGCAATGCAAGCTGCCATTATCCAAGGTAATACGTACTCCCTCTTATATTTCACGGCACCGTATAATAGAGATATTGAACACATAAGGTAAATAGCCGTTAATATTGTACTTGTATACAAAATAACGACGGTTACTGAAAAAATACGAAAGTTTATTAATCCTTATATAAGTATTAATAATCAACTAGGTCTTACAACAAACCTGATGCAAGATGCTGCGCTTTTACAAATCTTGCATGGTTCTTTGTACTTATTACATCACTTTCGTGAAATATGACTTGGTCGCCATATCCCACGCCATAAAATCCTCGTCTCTCTTCGTCATCTTTCATATCATTGTCAAGCAATTGTAACATTTCTCCAAGATGAGATATTCCAACTAATAATATTATAAGCAAAAACGACGATAGCGCCTGTAAAAATGTTTAAGCATTGTTTGTTAAGATTTTTTGCTTTAGTTATTCAATCATATATACTCACGATTTGATGGACGGCAATCAAAATTGTGCCTTGTCGTAAATTAAATACATACAAGAAATTATTTAAGCGAATCATAATTTTGTTACATTTCTTTGTTCTGGTAAACATTTGTTTTATTTATAGCACTACAGCAATGATAGTGAGAGTGAAAACATAGTTTCGTTGAATGTTTAAGCAGTTTGAATGCGCATGTGATTTTCTATCGATTTATTTTCAGCGCGCATGGTAACGTTGTGTCAGCAAAAATTTGCACACTATGCAATTATCGCCTATTGTCTTGGTAGTGGCGCATACATATTTTTTCTCAAATATGCAGGAAAATAGGCTCATTTGAAAAAATAATAAACGCGTTTATAGACCAAGGCACAAAACGCACCACTAGACAGTATTGCAAACGGAATACGCGTCAACAGTGTTGTTAAAATCTTTTTCGATTTTAGTTCTTTTTCATAACTTGACACCTTTGGATTAGAAACTGTTCGTTTCAGTGATAATTCATTATACAAAGTGTCTCAAGAGAAATTTCATATTTAGTTGATCGATTTTTAAAATAGTAAGTCGTGTATCAAAAAGTCTTTATTCATTATCAAAGTACACATTTTGGTCCCTCGCGTTTGAGGCACTCGTTTAATCGAACAATAAAATATTTATAACGGCTCGGCAGGTGGCCTCAGTGATGGCTGCCATTTCGTGACGGATATTTTCTTTCAATTGCGCCAGAGAAGTCAGGTTATTGGCGTAGACTTTAGATAACCCCATAAGAAAAAATCCATAGGGGTTAAATCAGGACTGCGTTATGTCACCTCTCCTGGAGATCAATTTGCCTGAGAATATTAAAATTTCACGAACTCGTGGCAGAAACGTATTGGCGGTGTATGACGTTGCTCCGTCCTGCTGGAACCACGTTCTTTGGTTATAGCCAGGAAAGTTTTGAAGTTCAGGCACCAAAAAGCCGTCTAACATTTTCAGATAACGCTCTGAATTTAAATGTAAACTTTCTTTTGAGACACCTGTTATTAACTGAATCATTTATAGTTCGTGTAGTTTTGTAATATTTTACCTTTTTTACTAATATACAAAAACAAAGTGTAAAGAAGAATACTACGGCTCTACCTAACGTAAACTATAATTTAGAATGACGAATTTGTGTCCCAGTATTATGCAATTGTTTCGATTTTTCTAAAACTTTTTAAACGGACAGTTTGACAACATAATATCATAGAGACTTTTAATTCTAAACTCCTAGGAAATTTGGCTTTGTGTTTCAAGAAAGCTTTCTCTTTCGCCTTGTTTCGTATGTTAAATAAAATAACAAATATTTATTAAATTAGTTTTATTTCACAACTTACAATAGAAGTGATAACGTTATGACTGTATTCACCGAACTTTTAGCTGGTTTAAGTATATTTGGATTATATTAAAACTATCACAAATAGTTCAAATGAAACCATACTATGTACAAAAGATAACTTATTAATTTTTAAAGGGTATATAAATAAACAAATCAAAATAATTTTGAAGGAACTATTTACAAAAAATAACATGAAAATATTTTTGGTTTGAGTAATTTTCGCACCTACAAAATTTGATGAATACAAATTGATTAAAATTATGACTTAGGAATTAGGATTAATAAATACATGTACTCATGAAACTTATCCTATAGATTAAAGGGTAATTATTTAACATGCAATGGGTACAGTTTCACAAATTAGTGTTGATTCAACATAGTTTTCGAAAGAATATTTCTTAACTTACAAAAGATAGTTAAGAAATAGTTACCTAGGGACGGATTTAACAAAATTTATTAGTTTTGCGCAGTATTAAAGATACACACGGCGTAAAATATACTTAAGCCCATGAATTTAAAATTGAATGTGCAGTTTTATCCACGAGGTTAGTAAATGATTCAACGACTTGTCGAAAACATTCCCGTTTATAATAAAGCATACTTCGTAAACAAATTAAACCTTGTTTTTTTGGTTGACTTAAGGACCTATTTTAAATGGCAGCATCAATTGTTTCGTATATCAAGGAAGCGAATCGAAGTCACAATTATTCGATATAAGCGTTCCATTTTCGATTGTTAGCTGAAATTTATACTAACCCCACAGGACTTAAGATAATTGGTGTTTATTTTGCTTACAATAATGGACTTCATTATTATTTTATTGGCTCAAAAATATGCACCAAGGCTGAATCAAAGATGGTGTGAAGTCTTGTAAAAATTGCACCATAGTCTAACCTTACCACTAGGCACATGACAATACACGAGTTTGAATAATATGGACAGAGGGCGAAATGCCGTGCTACAAAATATTCACATAATACTAATAAATAACACATATTCACAAGTTAAGTACCCTAAATAGCTTACAATAGTCACAAATCCGTTGTCAATTACAGCCAGTATTTTGTCAATTCGAATCTCGCATATTTCGCTAGAATTCGCCAATGATATATTACGCATAAAAAAATACAAAGAACCTAATCTACGCCTAACTTTGAAGTATAACGTCAAAATTCATATACAAAAAATTGCGGTTGCAACTACTGAAAAATAGGTGGTGATCAACGTAATACAAATGTCATTTTTACAATAAATAAATTGCAAGGTAATTCAGAGAAAACAAATTCAGTCTATAAAATATTTTAATACAAATAATGCGTGGAAGTTTCGCACATATTCTAAAACCATAATACCAGTCGTGATTCATAATAACTGTTCTTTTACATAGAACAAAATACTTGCTTCTATTACAACTGATATTAGGATTTAGAAGCAGGGCGATATAATCTTATAATGACTGTTCGACGCAAACGTTTACACGTTATACATTAGACACATTAGTGGAATAAAATGTTAAATTTTTTCGTACAAAGGTGGTCAAATTCATATTCAATCTGTTCTTATTATAAACTTCGAGAACGTTATATAGAGTTTTAAATATATCATTGATGTCATTCATTTATATTACAAAATTAAGAATGACGGAAAGTTGAACAAATTTGAAAACTACCGAAAAGTCTAATAATTTGTTAAATAATGCAATTTTTTTAACTAACCATTATGTGATACTGCAAGAATTTCTCCCAGTACAGTTGAGTCGTGTATGGTGCGAGTGTTTCGAGGGCCTAGCGCGATGTCTCGAAGGAGCGGCTGATATCGCATACGACTTGAGATGAGACTTGAGCGTGCTCGGTAACGGAAGTCTTTCGAGTCCGTATACGGATGTTCGTGCTACGATCGCACGGCAACATAGCTCTTGGAGACTGAGGACTGAAAATATAATAGACTTTTTAGGTAGCTTAGAGCAGTGTTAACCAAGTGGTTAAACAGGCGTTTTTTTTTATTTATTTATAGTAGTCCGTAAAATGTAATGTCTAGTCTACAACTAAAAAGGTCATATAAAGGATGGACTTGGCGCTGGAAAATTAGGGTTATTTTAATATGGTTAAAGCTTACTTCACTTTACATATTGAACATAAAACAACTATAATGTAACAGAAACCAATTAATCTAGTTGGATTTATCTTAAATTTAGAAAGCCAAATTGTCTTTAAATAACGGTTTCTTCTATCTTTAAATAAGTGTGTGTGTTCTTTACGCAACAGATTAATTTCTTTATTTAAATTATGGATAATTATTTAAGGCAAGTTGTTAAAATGCTTTGCTCTTTCCTACTTTAATCTCAATTTTCGTTTTGCCAGGGATTAAACTCAAAACCATCATCAAAATAAATGTGGTTAAGACAACCATAAACTATATTTAGGAATTACCTTTATTGCTCCTCCACAATCGCTCCATGCCATTACGATGTAGAGCCATCCGCGAGAGCTCACAAAAACTTTCCCTTATATTGAAGTCACAGAGCGGACTCACTTCGAAAAAGGCCATGTGATTTTTAGCTGCATACATTTCAGCGTCGCGTTCTTGTACTTGTCGTTTAAATGCTAAGTGCAACCGATTACCCACTAGCACCTTTGGTACTCCTGGGGCGTGCTGGAATATACATGTATGTGAAAGCAAACGCAGCAACAGCAGCAAGTTGAAGGGAAGGTGGGTGAAGGTGACACTGAACGGTACATCTAGGCAGGTTTGATATAAAAATATTTAGGATATTTCAGTTTCCTTTGGTTTAGGGGCTTAATTAGAGATGTTAGTGAAGACAAATTTGGTATACATCTAAATCTATTTAAATTTTATAAGAGGAACTTTATTACATGTTTTTTACATATATTTCAGGTTTTCAAAATTTATGACTTAATATAACATAAACCATAAAAATATAATAAAACCATTCTGTAAGCCTCTCATGGCATTTGACCTTATGATACCATGAAAGTATTCATGTAAACCATAAGCATCTTCAAAAATCACTTTTATATATACGTAAATAGCTTGTCACTATTTGCTTGTTACAATTGAAAACATAGTTAATTAAATGTTTACTAAAACAAGTGGATAAAAACACATTAAATTACTTTTGAAAATTTACTTTAATGAGTGACGTGTTTAAAAACTATTATCATAACCTTGAATGTACTACTAAACAAGTAAAACATGACCGATAATTTTAAGTGTCTTAAGTACATACTGGAAATTTTCTTTAATACCCATGTACTATCTACATCACCTTTATAGCTTGCAGTGAGTGTAATTTTTTTCTAATCGGAAAGCACTAACTTCAATATTTAATTTTTAAAAATTAAACAATAATTGTAGAAAAGACACATAAATGACATATTCATATCATCATTTGCCTTATTACATATAATTAATTACCTTTTCAACTTCTTCAAGCCACCTGTCAATACTGTCAAAGGACCATTTATTTGTTATATCATATACAAGTAGAATTCCCTGAGCACCTCTTGAATATGAACGAATGATTGTACAAAATCTGCCTTGTCCTGAAGTATCCCAGAGTTGTAGTTTCACTCTTTTGCCATCTAAGAGGATTGTTGTTGTTTTGTATGCTACAATTGAAATTGATCAACATAAATATTATTTTATTCAGAAAGTTTATTACCTTATTAATCTAGGTTTTAAGTTAAAAAACTATTAAGTAATAGTAATAGAAACTAAATTGAAATCCATCAGCTCATCTGTCCATGCTTAATCTTATTTATAGCATGTTTGTTTGTGGCATTATCTTAATGGATCCTACTGTACTCAAATTTTCATGAATCAGGTATTGAAATAGTATTAACAAAGTACCACTGCCACTGCAAAAAGGTGAATCAGCAGAACCATCCTCTAAATCCTGCAGAATTTCTTGTTTCCCAACATCAGAATCCCCAACAAGTAAAACTTTTAACAAGTAGTCATACGATTTTGGAGCTGCAGGTGGACGGCCTGGAACAATTTTTAAGAAAATTAAAAATACAACCTACTATGATTGTTTACCATGTTTTAATAAACATAATAAACTATTTAGTTAAAACAAGAAAGTAAAATTAACACAACCTAGCTGATAATTACAGAATAAGCAACAATCATGTATATTATGTGACAATGATTATGGTCCAAATATTTCTTCATATTATATATTTACAATTTGAACAAATGTGACATGAATTCTTAGTTACCTGGTCTCTGATGGTGTGACCTAGGTAGGGTGATGCTACCGTTTGATGCGACCTGGCCCGTCGCTTGCTGCGGTGCTGCTACCATACCAGTCGTGCTAAACATACTTTCCATAAATTCCTGAGGCCCAGGTGGTTATTACCCCACACAAATGTATACATAATATCGTTCAGTTTTCAATCCTTTGTGTGTCCCATGTATAAGTCAATATCATAATAAACGTAAAATGTTTGTAACAATTAATTAAAAATAGCAGTATATAAAATAATTGTTTCTAATTCTAAGTTTTAACGAATTCAGTAATACGCCACAGTATACGAACGCTTTATGCTTTGTTGTAAAAGTTGTAAAAGCTTTTATGTTTGAAATAACTACAAGATTTCCTTCATTTTGTTATCATTCATTTTAATAATGGTAATCATTTTTTGTACAAAAACAATACAATCACAATTTTCACAAAAATATATGGTCGACAAACGTCATACGCAACAGACTACGTGCAGGACATAACGTCCATAGACCAAATATAGTAGTTCTGCCATATAGATCTACCACTTTCTTTCAAATTTACAAATGTATTAAACACAAATCTCCAAATCAAGTGAACATAATTGAATTTGAAAAAATTGGTGACCTAGTCCATTAAATTACTGTTCAGCTAAAAACATTTGAAATATAGTCTTGCGTCTGTTATCATTATTTTAAATTATTTCTATACTTTTTTATTTACACTAGATACTAACACGACAAAATCATTTTTTTTATTAACAAAATACTGGTACTTAACCTTTTTATATTTTATTTTTATCGATAAAAGACGATACGAGGCTTACGAGCCCAAATGAAAAAATGTGTTAACCTAGGTAAATTTAAACACGATAAAAATTGTTTTATCTCCTTTTTACGCTTTAGGATGGCGTGAGAAAATAAAGGACCAACATATTCTTTCGTTAGTTCTATGCTTAGATAGCAGTCAAGTTTTAAATAATAAACTCGAACGTCTTTAAAATCATATTTTCGTCTTTCCAAACTAAGGAAATTAAAGTAAACAATATCTGGATTATTAAAACAAAGTCAGTACTGAGATAGTTATTTATTAAAAATATACATAATTTTTATACAATAACAACTATAAAAATAGTTACATTAGGTACTAATTGAAGAGATTCCTTAGATTTATTTTAATGGAACATGTTACAACTTCGAAATTTGTTTTGTGGTGATCTAAAAGGAAAAAACATTGGCTGTGTGTAGAGATGGTTGATGTAGGAGTTTTAAATACCAGGCTAAGAAAACATTAAGTGTCTAATATTACATACAATTATAAGGAGAAATATGATTCAACAAAATATACAAGTTACATATTTTTTATGACATATCTTAAACAGAGTGATTTAATTACATATATGAAAACCCCTTATCAGAAAAACTAAATTAGTCTAAATTACATGGTTTCGATTCAAACTATCTTCTAGTAATTTGTGTTTACAGTGTGATAAATCATCTGGCTTTAATTAAAACATTGGAATTAGGCAAAGTTGTTTAACAATAAGGTGCAGCCTCTATTAACAATATAATAAGTGCTAATTAAAAAAATAATAATAATAAAAAATGGTCAACATGAATTCCATAGAATTTTTAACTAATAGTCTTCATATCCAGGCAATGGGAAGGTTCGGCTGTATTGCTCAATGCTCTCCTTTAAGTTTTGCACCTTTGCTCTAACTTCAGCGTTTTCTTCAATCACCTTGTTGAAATCAACAAGCTTCGGTCCAGATATCTTTGTGACTTCGGAAGCGAGTTTTAGCGCCTGGTCTACAAAGTCAACAACTCGATCGATGTCTGCCTCCTTGAGGCCACGTGTAGTTAGAGCTGGTGTTCCTGAAATGAAAATTAAAAATTGACTTCATAGAAACAAATCATTATGTATAAAAATTTACAAATGACAATTTGGTTTCGCATGGGTATATTTTACTTTTTTCTTAAATATTAGTTGTTAGAGATGTTACTAGTGTTCTCCATAGACACCTATTGATGTGTCAAGTAATATTAATTTATCCAGGTAAGCATCTGATCGTAGTTTATTAGTTTGCATCCATTGAGTAGTTTAAATTACATTAAGCTTAATTTTGTTGTTCTTATGAACCCAATAATTAATCCACAATCTCAGATGAATCGGAGATCAGACCATGACGGTCGATCGATCTCCTATCTGCATCCCAATAACCAATCCCTACAAAGACATTCCATTTTTGGCGACGTATAAAATGCTCTTTGTCGTTCCATTTTACCGAGTTTTCACTCATATTATGTAAACCAAATAAAGTAAATAAAACCGTACAAATAACATTAACATATACATTTTTTTAATTATTTAAAAAACTGTTGTTAAAGTAAAAATCTATTAAAATAATTAACTGTTGAAATCGAGCTTTCGTCAACCGTCATTTTCATACAAAGGTCTATCCACCGAAACCGATACGACCTCCCGTGGATAGCTTGTATCGACAGATGGCTATTACAATCCGTCGATTGGTTATTGGCACACTTGTTACAACATTTGGTGGATTATGGATTGAGATATGTTATTAGGTTCGGGTGCCAATCTCTCCATGCAATTCTAATAGTCGAAGTTCAATATCATGTTCAAAGAAACAAAGGAACTGAGACTAATCAGAAGTACTAATACGGCATTAGATTTATTATTTGCCGGTAAAATATACGTATGTTTGTTCAGATAAGTCCTCTAAGCAACATCTTATTCCTTATCAATATTTATTATTAATAAACTTGAAAATAATATTGTTTATTGAGTAAGGTTGATTGAATGCCCTATTTATGTTACAATTGATTAGTTTTTTGCGATAACACAATCACGCAACGCTTTGACGCAATAAAGATCGGTGAAAATATTATTGAAACTCAGAAGTTAATAATAACTAATATTATACGTATCTAAAAGACAGCAACATTCAACAAGCTTTATATTATTTAGTAATTGAACTTATAAATCAGTTTTTTTAATTTAAATGAAAGTATTTTAAGACAAAACTGCTTTTATGGACATATACACATTTAAATATAATTATAGTTATTTAATTATTCGAACACAAATTATTACTTTCAACGAATATCTTAGGTCATTTCTGGTATTGTGTAAAATTAGACATATTGATTGGTCATTGTCATAACCTAAGCCTATTAAGAAACTATTATTAACAAAACACAGACCTTTCATAGCGAAAGTGCAGGACTTTGAATAGAAGGTTATAGTTACCTAACCGAATCCCGCTAGGATTCAAGGCACTTTTGTCCCCCGGAACGGTATTCTTGTTGCAGGCGACACTGCATAATTCCAATATACGTTCTGCGCGAGCGCCGCTTAAGCCGACGTTACGAACATCCACTAACACAATATGGACGTCGGTTCCACCTGTTGCTATTTTGTATCCACGAGATATTAGACCTTCGCAGAGACGTTGGGCATTCTTGATTACCTGAAAACAGAAAATTAAGCCATATTCCTAATATATAAAGGTAAATTTACGATTAATTTAACTTGACGATTCAAAAGTGTACTTGGTTACCTACTTGAATAAAGATATTTTGAGTTTGAGTTTGATATACAAAAAATATTTCTAAATATAAATTTATAGCCTGTTCTCATATCAAGGGCGTAGAACAGACGAGAATAAATGGCAGTAAATTCTCCGTCAATTTAAAAATTAAAGATTTTTGTTTTACATAATATTTACACAATGCTTCTCGAGTCAAAGGAAATGAATATATGAATAAAAGTAAATAATCAAAATAAAAATTGTTTTGGGTTGGCCCAGGTTGATTTGACTGTACGAAGTTATACACGTGAAATTTCTTTCGGTGCAAACATTATCAAATTATGTGCATATTTATGTAAATTAAAAATAAATCAATGGCGCTACAACCTTTTTAGGTCTCGGCCTCAGATTTCTGTATCTGTTTCATGATCATTTGGTAATCTAATAGGCAAGTAGGTGATCAGCCTTCTGTAACTGACGCACGCCGTTGACTTTTGAGTCTAAGGCAAGCCGGTTTCCTTACGATGTTTTCCTTCACCGTTCGAGCGAATGTTAAATGTGCACATAGAAAGAAAGTCCATTGGTGCACAGCCGGGGCTCGAACCTACGATCTCAGGGATGATAGTCGCACGCTGAAGCCACTAGGCCAACACTGCTTTGATTGCTGCTGATTTATGTTAATAGTGTAATTAAACTCGGGTTTATAAACCAAGTTCTATTTAACTGACACGTTCATTTTTCTAATATCTATTTCAACTATCGCGACACAAAAAGCTAAATCGTCCGTCAAAGCTCACCTGTCGTTGGTAATCAGCGAACTCTGGTAAGGTAGCTTGTTTCATTGCTGTCGCGATAGCTGCAATGGCGTGGTTATGCGGTCCACCTTGAAGTCCAGGGAACACCGCCATATTGATTTTATTCTCAAGGTCGTACATAATCTTTTCTCCTTTCGCGTTTACCGATCGAACCCCTTTGCGGTAGAAGATGACGCCCGCTCTTGGTCCACGAAGGGTTTTATGGGTGGTTGTGGTCACTATGTCACAGTACTCGAAAGGACTTGGTATGACTCCTGTAAAAGATATTAATAATTCATTCATATATGGGTTTCCCAGCTTAAAACCTGTATCTATTTAAATATTTAATCGGTTTTACCGGTTTAGTACACCAAGTACATAATTTATTCCGACATCGTTTAAACAGTTGAAACGCGGTTTCAAAAGAAACAAGATAAATAAATGACGACTGATCTAGATAAAGTAGTGATGTTGGTTATTTCGAATATGTGTTTGCGTGTTGTTTCTACGAAAAAGTAAGTGCGTGCTCCTATTTCACCATGCCTCCTGCTGATAGAGGACAAATCTTTGTTTTTAATTTATGTTATTATTATTAATTACTTAAAATGTCACATGGGACATGGTGTAATGGTTGCAGCTTCTTACAAACATTTTGTAAAACAAAAAAATGACGATTAAAAAGAGTGGCGGAGAGTTTATTGCCAGTTCTTCTCTCCCGTTCTACGCCCTTGATTTGAGAACTGGCAGTAAATGTAAAATAAGAAGCATTAGAAGTGTACCTTATGTTAGGTATGTTAGGTATTATGTTACCTATGTGATAAAATGATTTTTTTTATTTTTAAAATATAAAAGTAAATTTCGGAATTCTTTTATTTTCGTATGGGCTATACCGGCTGGCAATTCTTTGGACAACAAAAACTCTTATTTCAAGAAAATTAAAGCGTATATTTACAAAAACAAGAAAAACCAAGTGTTTAGTCAACATGCTATTTTACGTTTTATACCTGGGTCAGATTAAATTAGGAAATATAATTAATCATAGCTAAAGTGAATGAATAAGCAAGTGCGAAGCGATGAATGGATATAAAAAACGATAATTGTCTTCACATTAATATGTAAGAACGGTTTTGAACGCAAAGATTTTTTTATGTAATTTTAATATACATATTTAATTTCTTGTTTTAAGTCAGAAAAATCCTAATCGTACAATAAACTAGAAATAACTTTTGAACTTTATATACCAATTTTAATATGCCTGCACCGTACTCGCGAGCCTGGCTAGATTGTTTTACACTCAGAGTGAGTGATACCGAGAAGTAATACCCCTATGGGCGGATCAGGAGAGCCCATTTATAAACAACAGTTATCAACTCTGTTTATAGAATATTATACACCATTTACCTGCTGCAACAAGTCCAGAAATATGTGCCATATCACCCATTAACAACGCGCCATTCTCGTTGGCGATTTCCTTAAACCTCTTATAGTCCAGACAACGGGAATAGCAACTGATCCCAGCGATTATAAGGCGTGGTTTAAACAATTTTGCTGTTTCGGCCAATTTGTCATAATCAATTAGACCTGTGGAAGGATCCACCTACGAACAAATGATATGTTTGGTTGAAATTACTTAAAGTAAAAGAAACCAAAGAATAATCGTGAATAATCAAAAGGGGTGAAGAGTGTAAAAGTTAAGTGTCTCGATTGTTTTAAGAGAGGTCGTTTGCTTCTCCGCATATATTATGGTAACAGAACTGTTAGATACGAATGAATAATATTCTTACTATACGTTACACAATATTTAATTTTATGATTGAATATACTTTAAAGCTAAAGAACTGTCCATTTATAACGTGATGTTTTTTTTAACATTTTTTATAACTCCTCCCTCCCCCATGGTGATACGTGGTGAGGTTTAAGACAAACCCCCCCCACCACTCACCAAAAATCACGTGTATTTTTCAGTACCTATAAATAATCTTAAATTTTTTATAATATTATTTTTAAGTACCGGTATAAAGTATAATCTAATCCTATTCTAGAAAATTAAGGACCATGATAAAAATGTCTAGAGAGAAAGGTTGCAGGTTGTTTTTGACTGGCATAAAAATAATATTAATGGAATGGTGTAATCATGCGAAAAACATAAATTGTATAAGTACATGAACATATTTAATGTACATTGCCATAGATTAGCAAGACTTTCTTCAATACTAACAACCGGATCTTGCAAGTCAGTTGTTGGCACTGTACTTTGTTGAAGATCAACGTCGGTTTTATCAAGCCACTCGGCGTCATCACGCGCTCTACGCAGAGAATCTCTCTCGATCTACTGATCGATCGTTTATCTAAGCCGCTTCTCGGTTTAGAAATCAGGCGTTTGACAAAAAAATAAGCACACGTGTTATCTTACTATACCCCCCTACACCTATTGATATTTCGTGATTTTCGCAGAACCCCTCCCACGCTTTCGAACCTCACGTGATTAATGGACAGCCCCTAACCTACTTATATAATATTTAGGTCAATATTGTAAATAACACAATAATAACCATATGGAATTATGATTTTTTGCTTAAATAATTAACATTATTATTATAAAAAAATGAGAAATGTTATAATACATAATAATAAGACGTATTTGAATTTTCTTGGCAATTAACGGGCAGATAAGATACTATTTTAACCAATACAACCGACCTGTAACTAATTAAACAAACGTTTCATTTGTTATAATTGTGGATAGCGAGAAATAAAACTTAGTTATTTCTTTCATACCATAAGAGCAATGGTAAGTTAATTGCTAGAGTTTAAAATTTTTGGTTAGAGGAAATTGAGTTAGACCATACAGTACCGACTTAAAAAAAATGAAGGTACCGTCCTTCGACATAAATTTTTAGCATTCCCTATTTACAAAAATAGCCGGGCTTATTTGAGCCTGTTTGCCATTCGCTAGTTAAGCTAGAGTCAACGTTATTAGTAATGATCAACATTCCAATACGACCTAATATGGACCATTTAATGGCATTAGCATTGACACAGATTATGTAACATATATTGAGAAACGTAGCCTATCTTATCCGCTTGTCTAATAGAAATTGATATTCATATACATTGTATATCGTTTTATAATGACGTCATGATATTGCGTTGGAGTTATAACACTTTGATGCGCCATAAGGGTGGTGTATAAGGGAGCGTTCAAGTATTACGTAACGAATTTGGGGGTCCTTTTGTAAAACGTTACGATACGGGGGGGGTCAATAATCTCCAAAAATTGCGTGACGTAATACTAGAAATGAATTGTTATAGTTAAAATAGGATAATAAAATATTTATTTCTAGGAAATAGAATTAATAATTTGCATAAATTATTGTTGTATTTGTTAGGAATAGATCAGGATCCGGTTACTCTACCTTGTAGGGCATGCTTTCGAAGAACATAGATGTCGCTGATATTTTCTTAGTGGAAGTAAAAAATCCATGGGTTAAATGGCCGCCATCAGGAAGATCTAACCCCATGATTCGTCCATGAGGCTCTACAACACCGGTGTACACAGCAAAGTTTGCTGGAGAGCCTGAAAAATTCATTTGAATATATATATACTTTAATTATTCAATAGATTATAATTGTAGTACTAATGTGTATATGTGGCTTCTTTTATAAGAATAAATAGGTATTAAATAGTAATTAAATAAAAATATTTTTAATTTTTACTTAATAACACTCTTTAAAAGTGCCCTTTAGGCACTACACACATCTTTAGCATATAATTCAATTGAAGTTGAATCTATGAAATTGATATAATTAATACAAACACAATACTTGAATTGAGTTTTAAAATTGAAGGTTGAATTTCCACACATTTTATTGTGTAATACTGGAGAGTAATAACTGATAAGAGAGCTCTTACTTACCATAAATACTTATTATGCAAGAAAAATAGTTATTTAATAAGTATTGACATCTGAGTAAATGCTCATTAAGTAAAATACATACAATAATAATTATTATTGTATGTATAATTATTGTTTTATCACTTGGAGTAAATATACACATAATTAGCTAATGGCTATATTTTTAATAGACACTATATTTCACTCAATCACTTGGTAAATTTTTTAGTATGTTCACAAGTGATTAATGCTAGTCAGTAGGAATTTATACATATGGTTGTTTAGACACCCTACTACACTGCCTATTTTTTGTTGAATAAACACTTGTGATAATTTAAGAACCATACTACATGTTTTTTCACATGTACTATGTTTTTTCTTTCCTATCTTCTTACACATTTAAATAAACCTTAACTACTTTGGAAACATTAAGTTATTGCATATAAATTTGTGAAAGAATTTCTTTTTTTAATTATTAAATGTGATTGTATCTTAGTGCATTTCTTTAAACAGTGATATTCACATAAGAGACAAATAACAAATAAGGCATAATGTTTTTATGTAGTTACTAACACTAGTCTGAAATAAACTTTATTTTTGTAATACAGATTTTTCTTTCCATTTAACAGCAACTCTTTGTAACAACAAAATATGCACAGTCCCTTGAGTGTCATTATATCGAGTTAACACTGTATTTAAAGAAACTCAGAAGAGTATTTATAAATTGTTCAGCATATTTTTTAATACAAACACAATAAGATAATATACACTTCTACATACCAGAGTAAGGTTGAACATTAACACCCCATTCTTCAGGATTCAAACGATAAGCTTCTATAGCTCGGTTCTGGGCTAGGATTTCTATTTCATCAATAAACTCATTGCCTCCATAGTATCTAACACCCATAAAGTCAATTAATCAGATATATTTTTTAAACGAAATAAAATTATTTGTCATTTAATTAAAATAAATAAAATGTACTTATAATAAAATATCTATTTTTTTCTAAGTTTCACATCACAGATAAAAAAAAAGAAACAAATTATTTTACCTTTGATTTGGCATTCCCTCAGAATATTTATTATGAAGACAGGAACTCAGGCATTGCAGAACGGGAATTGATGTAAAATTTTCAGACGCAATCATCTCCAGACCACTTTGTTGGCGATGCTTCTCATTTTGAATAATTTTATACAGTTCTGGGTCTGTGTCCCGAAGATTTCCATTCATCAGTTTGTTATTCATGGTACTTGAAAATCTGCTATTATGAAATTTCCCCTAAAATATATGAAGAATATAATTAATAATAAAATCAATTTTTCACTGATACGAAATGTGTGTACAACTGATATAGTTCAATAGTGTGAAGATACTTGATAGAGGCTTAAAAATACTTTTGAGGTCAGAAAAGCATTGACATCATACTGATAAGTGACTAACGCAATACAAAACAAGATTGAACGATACTGAGATAGTTTAAAATAATAATTATAATTAGACTTTTGCACATACACAAATAGTTTTGACTTCGCAGGAGTTTTACACTTCAAAATATTCAAAAGAACTTACTTATCAACAATTAAATAAATTCGCGTGTGTATCCGTTAAGTATTGCACTTATAATATACAGTATATTAAGAGTATGTAGCCTTTTATCAATACGAACCTAAAAATGCACACTGCATGAACTGCTGAACATTAACTTACTTTATTAACCTCAATCTCAATGTTGAATGTAATTCAAAAATTTTACCAACTTACAACTAAAATGTTTCAAAACTTTTTATAAACTTACCACAGTGTAGATTTTCCTATGAATGTTTTCCGATGATTCCCGCAAATATTGTAAATAATAAGGTTTTAAACACTGAGAAGCATCTTTAAAATAAGATTTTAAAATTATGTTCCACATTTCTTATGCTCTAAAATATTATTTAAGGAATTAATACAAACGGGGTCTATTTTTTAATGAAACAATAATTACTTCTATCAACATTGATAACCCATTATGAACTTTCGAGCCATCTAATACAACTCGCGCCCGCTAGCGGCGATATCACCGATACTTTGACATAATATTATATTCCGACATGATTGCTATTTGAATTTTGGCGCCTAATTGTGGAGGAGAAGTGAGAACTGCTACTGCTATAATTATATTATAATAAAACATTTTAGATCTTATACAAACAGTACTTTAAAAAATTAAACCATCTTTTATATATAGTACTCTCAAAAAAAAAAACTCTTTATTGTTCATACTATCTGAATGTATGGGGTATTTCCTACTTCTCAAAAATCACAGTATAATTTTAGTGGTCATTAAGTAAAGTGAGCGTAAAATAGTAAATAATGTTACAAGCTATTGACAAACTACACTACTCAGTTCTAAAGTTCAACTACTTACAGAGTATAACAAGTTATGCACTATATAAGTTACAATATAATTTTAGTGTGGTTCCTAAAGTAGGAAGAAACTTCAATATACCTTACTCTTATTGTAAGCCAAAGTCATTGTCTGGTTGCAGGAAAACGGTATTCAACTTGTATGTAGTATAACGTCAACACAGGAGCGAACTTGGTTCTGATTTTAAATTCAGATTTCTTAACATTCTGCTATTTATTATTAGGAAGCAAAACGTAAACGGGAATTCATGAAATTTTTAAATAACCTTTTGGAGTCCTCATTTTATTAAATATCGTGACGCAAACGATATTGTTGACCAATGTGCCAAAAATATACGTCAGGCGAAAATAATTTGTACGAACTCTGATGCAAATATGTAGTCTAATAGGTAAAAAAAGGGATACGTGTGGCTTTTAGCGATTATTTTTTATGGGTATTATTAATATTATCTTTGATACCATAATAGGAGTTATTTAACATTATTTGCAGAACACGTAGACTAAAATTATTAATAAATACAAATACAAATATTTTATCGTACTGGCGATTACGTTATACTAGTTAAACGTTTAAAGTATTGTTCGACTCGAGATTATAAGATCTCGAGGTCAAACCCAGGTCCTGAACTCTTTATAGGTATTTTTCGGAAAATAGAAATGTTTTTGCGACTTTTTGAAACATCAGTGGTAACGGCTTTTTGCAAGATAGTCTAGTCTTAAATAAGGCTGCCTGTTAGTTTTTCTTTTACTTTAATTAGATTTATTAAGTGTTTTATTTTTCTTTTATTCTATCTTTTTAATATAATATTAGGTGTGTTTGTGGTTTACGGGCATTAATTCGATCAAAGCATGATGTGATGTAGCCTTTCTTAATAAATTTACTACTTATATGTATAGTCAAGTCCATGCAATTAAAGTAGATACTATAGTTATAATAGAGAGATTTTCTACATTTAAAGTCCAACCCTGGATTGCGTTTCGAGTAAGATCCAAATTACAACACACGTCATTTAAGTGAAAATCTACTGAATAGGGACTATATTTTTTTAGCACTTAATTAATGTATATAAAGTGCAGACCCGACAGACGTTCACACGTCTTAAATAAAACGAAAATCTAAACTATTCTCAAATCCACACCCACAAGCAAAATCTTTATCGTAATCGTTCCCGCCGTTTAAGAGTAGTTTTTAAAAATTCAGGCCCAGAAGATTTATAAGTAAAATATGAAATGGTGAATTTAGGTGGCAACAAGTATTATATAAATTACAAAGACGTCGCAATATATCCTATGATAATTTATGCGACATATATTCTAATTATCTTAATTTCGATAAAATTTTACCTTGTTTTTTACAAAACGTAATTAATAGTAGGAATGTTAAATTGTTTTTTATCTAATTCTATAACTCAGGCACTTGTACACTGTCGAGTTACGGGGAATATAATTAATTTTATTTGTGTATTAGCACTGAAGTATATGGCACGCTAAGTTTGATAAAAAGCATACATTTTACAGAATCTTCAAATCGATAAATTATCCTATCGATTGAGTCAATCCTCTGGTTATCCAGTAGAAATTCTATCTAATTATGAGTTTGACGTCATAAATAAAGAAATTTATTTATAAGCTCTATAAAAACACGCATGCTTAAAATTTTACAAACGTTACAAACTTTACATATCAATTAAATTAGAACATTAAAATGAAATTACAAACTAGCAACAACAACACAGGCAAACTGTAAAAATAAAAACACATATATAAACTAAAACTAAATAGAAACTTAAAAACTTTAACCTCATTGAGAGCGTAATAAACCAAAATTAAAAAGTAGGGAGATTCTTATGAAATATTTTCATTAATGTTAGTAACTAAATTGTAATAGCGAGATAGCCTATTCACAGGACTATTAAAAGTATCATATAAGCCAGCCGTTGGTATGTATAAAACTAAGGCCTACAACGCACTAGCGGCTGGCCGGGATGCGGTGTGCCGCTGCGGTAGGCCGCACATCGATTATTACATGAAACCGCACGATAACGACGCACTGATTTGCGGACAACCGTCAACCGCTCCGGTTGTTCTGGAGCTGCGACGAGCCGCACCGGTTGAATGATGCGGCGCGCCGCGTCCCCTCCATGCACTCGGCGCGGTTAGCCGCAAATACCGCGTCCTTCCCGCCTCAGCCATCGCTTGTTCCTTGCGCTAGACACTACGCAGAGTTTTTTTGACGATATTTTCTACGATGATATAAATAAATAACTGCCGCAACTTCTTCAACGTCCATCATGTGCAATATTTCAAGAAGTACTGACGAGTGACGATTGCGGCAGACCGCAATAGGGACGGTTAGCCGGAATACGGCATGCCGCTACGGCAGACCGTATATACCGCGGCCTACCGCAGCGGCACACTGCACCGCATCGCGGCCAGCCGCTAGTGCGTTGTAGGCCTTATTTCTAGTAACTCTAGGATACAAAGAAATGAAAATTTAGCGAGAAGGTTAGTATGAAAATTAAAGTTAAATATTTTAAATAAACAAGGTCAATGAAGACACGTCGGAGTTGTCTCTGGACACTCGAAATGGTCTTAATGAGCCTCGTACGTAAACAATAGACTACGCAAGTGTAGATGATTGAACAGTTTGATAAAAAAGGTTTTTGTACTGTCTCAATGGTATTTAAATTTTGTAATGTGGTGACAAAATGGCAGCAGCATATTCAAACATACTACGTAGTACTTTTAACGTAGCATTTTATTAGCTTTGTTGGCAGTTGTTTCCGTGTGTTCAATAAAATCGATCAGTTTGTGATTCAAGAACTACCCCAAGGTCTATTGAAGCGTCTTTACAAAGTAATGGTAAGTTTCAAATGTAACAAATGTGTATGTGTGTAGATGTGTTGGTAACAAAACATTATTTATTGGTCTTGTTTGTAAATGAGACATGACAAAATATTACGAAGTTGATAGCAAAGAACGAATATCCCGTAGAAGAACACATAGCTGTAACGATTGATGAGTATGAACTAATAACAATTAAGCCAGTTAATATTCTTGAAAAAGGATCGCCAGTGTTTCTAATGCATGGGCAACTAAGCAGCTCCGATGACTGGGAAGGGGAGTGTAAGTAGTGGGGTCGGATACCTTTTAGCGCAGCTAGGCTATGATGTATGGATAAGAAACACAAGGGGACAAAACCCTCAATTTATAAGCCTTACATTAGACAATATTTTAATATTTTCGCATCGGAAACATCAAAAAGTCAATCGCCGCCCGTAAAAAAAAACACAACCGGTGCTGTAATTTTTTCGACAGGGTAAGACCATATAAGTACCATATTTTGTAACATTTTGAAGACTGTAATCATACTGTCAAAAAAACCATAATTTATCAAATGCTCATAATGCTAAAACTGTTTGGTCGTTGCTCCCGATGGAAAATAAAAGAAGTACCTGAAAACCTTCTTGCGGGGACGCTTATTTTATCAGAAAATTAATAGTACAATTTGTGTGATTCTGATTAACTCAATAATTATTAATGGCTGGCATTGTTTCTACTTCTAATATATAAAATTCTCATGTCACAATGTTCGTTCCCATACTCCTCCGAAACAGCTCGACCGATCCTTTGAAATTTTTTATGCATAGGTATTCAGTAAGTCTGAGAATCAGCTACTATCTATCTTTCATACCCCTAAGTAATAACGGTGTTCACCCCAAAAATTTTGTTTTTATTTTTATTATGATACAACAAACAAAAATACATACAACCCCTACTTTTCACCCCTCTGCGATCAACCCCTATTTTTTTATTATAGTAGATAGTTATTTTTATTGAAATAAAAAAATTAAGCCTAGAAATAATATACATGGCAAAACAAGGTTTGCAACGCAGCTAGTAATTACACAAATAACGTCATGTAAGAACCAAATCCAATTTCGATATTGTTCTCTCAATGGTAATTAAGTGGTACGAAAGTTCAATAGTATTCAAATAAAATTCGTTATCGCTATTAAAAATTACTTCGTAGCATTATATTTTCCTAATTACAGTCATCAATTGCTTAAGTAACGTTACAATGGTTAGACTAAGAGGTTACAATTTAGTTTTATTTCTTATTTTAATTATGCAGATAAAATGTAGTACAAGTAAAAAAACATCAATACGTGACATTACAGAAGATTTCCACGATACCTTGCCAAAAAATAATAACAAAAATAATAAAAATATAATTGAGCAGAAATTACGAAATGATGGGAAAATAAACGATGATATTTATTTGAATATAACTCAATTGATAACAAAATATAAATATAGCGTGGAAGTGTATGAGGTTATCACGCCAGATGGATATGTAATAAAAATATTCAGGATACCAGGAAATGGTGCTGTTGTCTTCCTTATGCATGGTCTAATAAGTAGCGCAGATGACTGGATATCCGGTGGAGTGGAAAGCGGACTGGCGTATCTTCTAGCACAGCTGGGCTATGATGTATGGATGGGTAATGCAAGAGGAAATAAGCATTCAAGATCTAACATTTATATTGACCCATCAGAAAAGAAATTCTGGGATTTTAGTTTCCACGAAATAGGTATGATTGATGTACCAACAATGATTGATTTTGTACTGGAAAAAACGAACAAATCCTCATTAATATACATCGGCCACTCACAAGGCACTACAGCTTTTTTTATTATGTGTTCTTTAAGGCCCGAGTATAATAAAAAAATAACCTTAATGATATCATTGTCACCTGTCGCATGGTTATCACACATGAAAAGTCCCGTACTTAATATTTTAAAGCCATTTTATGGGGAACTAGTGTTTCTGGCATCAGCTTTAGGCGTCGTGGAAGTAGTTCAAGATTCACGTGTTCTGCGAGGGTTACAGAAGATGTTTTGCGGTGATAAGGTGTGGGCTTTTACTATTTGTCAACATCTTACTTTTATTATCGGTGGATTTAATTATAATCAAACGAACTATGAGCAGTTGCCCGTGATTTACAATCATTTTCCATCGGGTTCATCATTAAAGCAAATACAACATTATGCACAATTAGTGTTATCTGGTCATTTTAGACAATTTGATTATAAAGTGGAAAATATTAAAAAAATATGGATCTCTAACACCTCCGTCTTATCCTGTAGAAAAAATAACAGCACCAGTTGCACTTTTCTATGGAGAAGGCGATTGGCTCTCTGACGTCAGTGATGCCCAAATTTTAAAATCCCGCTTACCGAATTTAGTTGAATTTTACCGAGTAGATGATGAAAACTTTTCTCACTTTGATTTTATTTATGCTGCTGATACGAAGAATTTATTATTAGCAAATATTTTAAGATTAATAAAAAAGATTCACTGATATAGTGTTTTTACATCAAATGCACATTAAAGTTTATGTACATGTCGGAGCAATGGCGCTGGTATCAGCTGCCATTATCATCATAATTTAATAACATCAAAGTCAAATTAGTTAAAAACCGTTATATGTTTTTTTTTTGTTTTGCCAATATTAATAGATCTATCTCATTCATACGTCATTTATATTAGTAATGTTGGCGACTCATAGATTTAAATACTATTAAGTATGAGCTATAAGTAAAATAAGAATATTGTCGATAGCGCATAAGTAGAAATTAAGTATAAATAAGTTAGATACAAATATGTAAATAAATTAAGGGAAAAATACAGTTAAATAAATTAATAAAATGCTTCGCCGAATAAAAGGGTCCCGTAGCTCTCGTCGCGGTTTACGCGCGCAGATGTCTGTAAGCACAGCTCTCGTCGCTGTATACTGTTGAAGTACTTAAGCTCGGCGAGATCTACGCAAAATCCTCTTTCCTCCGACAACGAACTGGGACCCACCAATCATCGGCGAAGCAAGAAACAAGAACAAGGCGCAGTTTCATTTCAAGACAACATCCTACAATTACGCACTAGCAGGGGTGCGTGGGTTGAGGCGGTGCCAGCAATACGTCGAACCGTCTTGACAAAACGCCTGAGTCTCCGAGGTGTCGTGGGGGTTGGCATCAACAAGTAATGTTACCTACGTCAATAAAGATAGTAAAGTAAAGTGGGAGAATTATTTACCCTTGTTTTGAAAATAAAAATATAATTACAAACTAGAATACGAAGTATCAAAAGACTCCGCAAGATCAAATGTGGCGTTGGCTTCAAGAGGCCAAACAGTCATAGTGAGTATTCATAATATGGGGAACATTAGGATACGAAATCTTTTCATCCAGTCCATTTTTTATTTTACTTTATGACAAATTTAATATAACGATAGCGACCCGTCTAGTAAAATCAAATTAGTATCTATTTTTATTTATTAATAAGAATATTGTCGTCGTCGGCATGTGACATGAAATAACCTATGCCAGTGGTATTTCACCGGCACAATCAGTCAACCTCCTTCCTAGTGGAAGTGCCATGCTGTTGTTTTGGGCTAAAGCCAAAGGGGTGACATGAACGGGGCAATATATAGTACACAGTATCGCACAAAACCGGTGTGAAGTGATGGAATAGGTTTACCTAATTGTACTCGCGTTTCGTGCGGTGAGTGAGATTCCCAAAGATCATCACCCCTTCCCTCCCTAATAAATATAAACTACTAAAAATACCACACGCGCTCGCGGTGGAGAATCCCTCTCTGGGCGTCCTCCACTAGGACGCATAGGCTGCCCTTCTTAACTCTGCGCTCTATAATTAGCAAAAGAAACATTCCAATCCAAAACCAGTTAGTTTTGTATCGATCTCGGGTCAAACGGAACGTTATATCAAGGGCCCTTTCACGCTAGCTGTGGACTTCACAAATGTTAGGGGGCTTAATACTAAGGGTGCGTCCACTACGTTACATACACATTTAGAGACAAGGCTGGCTTCGTAGCCATGGCGTATAACGTATTGCAGGGACGTATAGCGTGCGGGATGTGGGCTATTACACACTCGTGCTTTTTCTTTACCTTTTCCGAACTAGTGCGTTTTCTTTCCCAACTGTCAAAATAATGTCTTTAAAAAAGAAAAAACCAACCTCGAAGTTTTTACTAAAAAAAATTCATAGAAATTTTTATGATTCATGCAAATATTTCTAAAAAGAAGCTACTGCTTTGTTTCAATATAAGATTTAATGATTTGATTCAATGAGATAGGTTAGATTTCATTTCATCTCATTAAATTTCATTTCATATCAATAAAAAATTGTACTGAAGACTTGGCTGTATGCCCCTTTGCCTACCCAGAATGGGTGAAGAAAAATAAATTGTGCGTGTACTAGGTGTACACACGTAAGAAGTGAAACTTCTTTATGATCTTATTTTTCGAAAAATGATCTACTATATGCAACTTTACAGAAATTCGTTAAATTAGATAAAGTTTAACAAAAGGCTTTTATTATCATAGACATGAATACAAATATTTCATTTTACCTTATTACTACGAAGATTATTATAGAATTTCATTAATTGTAATAGAATTATTACTATCATTGAAAAACGTGACGATTTGCTACAAAATTTCTCCCATACGTCGATAAAGAAGTTTCATTCCAACGCCGATAATGAAGTTTGACTTCAAAAAGCAACATGGCGCATAACCGAAAAATGTGACGCGTAACCGAAAAATGTGACGCGGAACGCAAAAATGTTACACTAAATTTTTTCCAACCTCGATAAAGAAGTTTCACTTCAAAAAAATATCTTCTTATATTCTTTTACGGTTGGCGCCATTTTCCATAAATGTTCTTTGCGCGTTTAGTTGTTTGTTATATTATATATTAAATATACATGAACAATCATACGAAATTAATAATAGTTTGTCTCAAACAGTAAATAAATATGCAACCTAAAACTTCTCCAGTTAGTATAAAAAACTGTACCAATGTATATGTGAACAATAATTTGTATAAGAAATAAATGATTAGTTAGTTGAGTTTATTGTGTTTTTATTATTTTATTAAATTGCATAATTTTTTCGCAACTGTATTAAAAATAGTTGTTCAGTACACGTGTGGAACCGTGGAACGTGTGTTACAAGGTGGTAAGTTACTGGCATCGAAGTTTCTTAAATTCTTTCGATTGAATTCTTCATTTATATCAGATACCATGTATGTATTAATAAACAACTGTAGTCTGGCAGCATCTACATCAATTATTCCAGGAATGATAATTTTTTGTATTATGTTGAATACACGTTCTTCTTCATCTACATCACCAACAAAATCCAACGTACCAAAACGGTGAAATGCTTGTTGGTAATTTTCATGGCTTTAACAGCGCAGTCGGTCTCACTCAGTCTCATGCGCGTAGATAATGCTCTCGCGCTCCCACTCACAGAGATATTAAAATTTAGTTTAGGGGATGATTGGCCCCTTGGATCGGTCTGTCTTCTTGTCAAAGCTTTTAAAATAGTTGTCGGATGAACATATATAAAAATGGAGCGTCAGAATTTACGTGAAGTTGACTAATTATTTTGAGACCCTTAAAGCGTCTGTCAAGCAATATGGCCGACGGAAAGTGTCTGGGAGTATTGACAATTTATTTTTAACTATACACTCGAAAACATATATAAAAATCAGCCATGAGAATTTACGTGAAGTAAGTAATGTTTTTGTGTACCTTGATTACCTGATACCTGGAAATTGGCCGTTTGACCAAGCTAGCAGGTAGGCATACGATCATAGTACATACTAACACTACCCAATCGTCCACATTTCATCCGTCAGAAAATACGTGACGTCTGGCGGCCCTGGGATCTTGCTCTATCATTGCAACTTGTTCCATTTGTCGAAACTCTTTGCAATAACAGGCTTTCCGCACTTGTAATGAAATATACTATTTAATTTGACATTCCAACATTTTTACAACTTTTTAAATAAGAAAACCTAGCCTTACTGTAGGGTTTTACAGATAAAATATTTCTTAAAACATTGTATTTTTGGGATAGAACTAGAAGGATTAAAAAAATTACAAGAATATCACATGTATTTAATATTGTAATAAAAAAACTCAGTTTCTTTTGTTCATTATAAGTCCTAGAAATTACTTTTTAACTGAATGTAGGTGTATATTTTTTTGTAATATAATTTATTTTATTTATATACCTTTAGGGTCATGGCTTGTTTCTTTATGTTTAAATAAATTTGAGTTACGGTCGGGTCAATTTAATTGATCACATTTGTGTAACATTGATTACATACTATCGAAAGATTAGAAATTTCAATATTCGTTCGCAACACAAAGAATACATACGTAAATGAATACACCTGTGATAAAATACAATATTTATATTAAAACGATGAATTTAGGGAATTTAAATTATATGCAGATACAAAGGTAAATAACGTAGAAAATGTTAACTTAATCTAGATGGCAAGAGAAAATGTTCATGACTTTTCACATGTCTGTTCATAGTCGTAGTAATTAAAAGTAATTGTTTGGTTTCTTCTACGTTTACTATGTGTTCTCTAAACAAACAAATCATTAAATTTGCAATGTGTCCAGAATATATTTTACACTCGATAAGGAATTGATTTTATTAACCTGAGAATGTTTGGCAGTACAAGTTGTTTTGAGGCTTTTGCAGAAATGAAATCGTAGTGATTGAAATTTTTATCTTTAACTCTATAGAAATCAAAACAGTTTTCGTAGATAACTTTTTAATATTTTTGCATCGGAAACGTCAGAAAGCCAATCGCCGTCCCCGTAAAATATAGCAACCGGTGCCGTAATTTTTTCGACAGGATAAGACGGAGGCGATAAGGTACCATACTTTGCAACATTTTTAAGTCGGTAATCATACTGTCGAAAGTAACCAGAATTTATCAACTGCGCATAATGCCAAAGCTGTTTGGTCGATGCTCCCGACGAAAAATGATTAAAGATAACAGGCAACTGTTTCAAATTCATTTGATCATAATTAAAGCCACCAATAGAATACAGTGCGTTTTGACATATTAATAATGACGTCAGAACGCCACCACAGAATGTTTTTTGGAACAACCGCAAAAACGGTGTGTCTTGAAATACTTCGTGAATTCCTAAAGATGTAGCGACAAGTTCTAGTGTTGCATAATATGGCTTGAGGTAATTAAGTAAAGGGCTTTTGAGGTGTGACATCCATGCAATAGGTGATAAAGCTATCATTAAATCAATTTTGGCGTTATACTCGGGACGAATGGAACTCATTACAAAGAAAGTTGAGGTGCCTTGTGAGTGGCCGATGTATATTAAAGATGATTTGTTTGTTTTTTTAAGAATAAAATCAATCATTGTTGGTAAATAAATTACTCCTATTTCATGAAAACTAAAATCCCAAAAATCCTTTTCTGAAGGACTTTTTCGAACGTTAGACCTAGAATATTTATTTCCTCGTGCATTACCCATCCACACATCATAGCCCTGTTCGGCTAGCAGGTACCCCAAGCCGCTTTTTACTCCAGATGTTAACCAATCATCAGTGCTTTTAGCAGGCCGTGCATTAGAAAAGTTATGGAGCCATTTCCTGGTATCCTGAATATTCTTAATTTGTACCCATCCGGCGTAACCACTGTGTACTCTTCTACATGATAATTATTTTTCGTTATAAGTTGTGTAATGTTTAAAGAAATATCTTAATTTTCTTTGCTAGATTTTAGGAGTTTTAAAGCAGATCCTACAGTATTATGGAGTATTCTTTTATCACCCGTACATTCACTTGTAAATAAATATAATATATAAATAATAACTGAATGCTGGAATATTTTCTTCCCTAAGTACATGATTTCACAGAACCGCCTGCACCGTGGTGCATGGACGAAGTCACCTTGTAATGTCTTTTTTCTTCATGAATAATTAATGTATAAGCACTTGTACTTATTATTAAGCCGGTTGGTATACAGATAAGTCACGTTAATTTATTAGCCACGATAGGATTTTTTTGTAAACACAATAATACGTTCGTCTTAAATCTGTTTATTTCCAATTTCCCAGGTTCCATGTCACCACAAACCCAAATTAAGTGATCATGGCTCCCAAACCCACTGGAAACGGATGCAGGATTACTTAACATTAAAAATCAATCGAAATATAATCTAATTTAGATTTCTAATAGTTATGGATCTCCGATGTTTATGGAAATGGTATTCGTTTTTATAACAAACTTCCAAGCGAAATTAGAGAATCATCACTGAATAAATTCAAAACTCTCGTTGAACATAAATTAATCAATAAAGCTCAGTATAAATTTGACGATTATTTAAATGATCCTAATCGTTGGGATGGATTAGCTCCAGTACAAATATTTATGGTTGCTCTGCCTTACAAACAATTTGTATGATTCAATACTTGGCGATTAAAAAGAGTGACGGAGAGTTTCTTGCCCGCTCTAGTAGAGGGCATCTACTTGCGAACTAGTAGTAAATGTAAACTTAGAAACAATTCATAAAGTTATTTTGAGTTTATATATTATTTGTCACCAATGCCTGGTTGAGCAATCTTCGTGGCTCGGCATGAGAATATATTGGTATATTTTAATAATAACTCATTATAATTCCTGGTCGATTTCATTTTTTACGAATAAAATAAATTTGATACTGTTTTCAAGGTTTGAAAGATGGAAAATAATTACGTTACGTAATAGGTAATAAAGTTTTTATCGGATTAAATTGTTAGATTTAACTTTAAACTTATCCATCGTGTTTTCCAACCGCACGTGATGGCTTCCTATGAGTAATTTAATTAAAGTCATATTGTGCGAATGACCAAATATTAAATTATATGAAATTCATTTAATTGTCAATGTTAGTACTGAGTTATGCAATAATTCAGCAGCTTTATAAAAAGATTAAGACAGAACAGGCCCAGCTAGAAAAAAACATATTTTTTATTTGTATGTCGGTTTAAAGGAAAATAAATCAACCTAAATTAAACAATTTATTTCGTTCTCATGAATATGTCAATATAAACACCTTCCTTATATTTTTGTGTCGTTAATTATTCATTGCCCATACCTATTAATCATTCTTAGCATTCTCGGTAGCACCACGCCTTTTGTATCTTTCCCATAAATAAAATCAAAGTGACTGAAAGCATCTTCTGGTATAACATAGAAGTCTGCTAAGTTGGGCAGCTTAGAAACAAAAATTAAAATGTCACTAAGAGACGCCAACCAGTCTCCTCTACTATATAAAATAGCTATCGGGGTGGTGATTTTTTCTACAGGGTACGATGGAGGTGCGAGAGATCCATATTTCTCAATGTTTCGAATTCCATAGTCGTACTGCCTGAATTCCCCTGATTCTACCAATTGCCCGTAATGAACAAACTGTTTCACTGAGGCCCCAGCTGGGAATTTGTTATAAATAACAGGTAGGTTTTCATGATTTGTTTGATTGTAATTAAATCCACCGAGAATAGCAGTAAAGTGTTGGCAGAATATAAAGGCTGTCACATTGTTGCCACAGAAAGCTCGCTGTATAAGCCGCAATGTAGGTGTATCTCCAAGCAATTCATTTATGCCCAAAGCAGATGAAACAGACTCCAGCTGTTTGTTAAACTGACCCACTAAACGGATTGGAGGACTTACTACATTAGACATCCATGCGACTGAAGATAAAGCCAACATAAGATTCACTTTCTGATTGTATTCAGGCCGCAAAGAAGTGAGGACGTAAAATACAGAAGTTCCTTGTGAATGTCCGACGTATGTTAGTGATGATTTACTAGTTTTCTCAAGAACAAAATCGATCATAGCTGGTAAATCGTAGTATCCTATTTCATGAAAACTGTAATCCCAAAAGCTTTTGTCCGATGGGCTTATTTTGGTGTTCATTCTTGAATGCTTATTTCCTCGGTTATTCCCCATCCATACGTCGTAGCCCTGTGCTGCTAAAAGAAAACCAATACCACTGTCTACACCGGGTGAAATCCAGTCATCGGCCGAACAAAGTGCTCCATGCATCAAAAATACGACTGGACCGTTACCCGGAATTCTAAATAATTTTAACAAATACCCATCAGACGTGGTGACTGTATATTCTTCGACGGGATAGTTATTTTTCTTTATCAGTTGTGTTATATTCAAAGAGATGTCTTCATTTTGCTGTAAAATACTCTGTGACCATATTTGTGCAGATTGCTTCAACTGAGATTTAAAAGTGGACTCATGATCTTCAGTTATCAATTTGTTGAAAATAGGATTATCAATAAGGTTTGAGTAAATATCATTTTCACATTTAACTTCATGTTCAAATACACATAACAAAAAAGATATAATGAGAAAACACTTTTGTTTTGAATTTGCCATTTTCATTAACACGTATATGACAAGTCAGCTAAATCTAAAAAAACTTGATATTTATAATATATGATAAGAATGTTTATCAATCTAAATTACGATATCAAATATTATAAGAAAACTGCGTGCATAGAAACAATAGATTACTTACATAAAATATATCAATTTTTGTAAATTGATATATTTTATATATATATATATAATAAATATCTATATATATAATAACGAACATGTTACGGCCACTTCACCAATTACTTTTACCTTTTCTCATGGCCGATTAAATCATAAAAATTAACCAATATTTTGTATTTCTTATTATAGCATAATAAAGAAGTAGTGAAAAATCATTTGAAATCAGTATTAAGAATGGGTTTAAATTTATAACTGAGTTTTCCCGGTAACCACCTCGATTATTTTGATTACCGGATTAGGGATTTTGACAACATATAAAGTTGATCGCTGTTTATTTTTAAAATACTACCAAACCCTGCGAACTTCGTATTAAAGTTTTTGGGTTTAGCTAAACTCAAAAAAAAAATCGAATATATCTATGACGTAACAAAAGTCCTTTAAATTTTTAAGGGTTAATTAATTTATAGCCAAATAATTCCAGAGATTACAACCTTAACATTATAATAATATTAGTATAGATTAATATGGTATATCTCTTATATAACAAGCAGATTACGTTATCTACGTGATACATTAGTTCCAGTGATTTTCAAAAAAAATCTAACTATAAAAATTCAATAGATCTATCCTGATACAATTTGACATTTTGCCCTACTCTGTAACTCTTACTAGCGATTCCAGTGTCAAGTTAGCATAGATGGCGCAATTTGCATTAGAAATAATTTTGTGACATAATATGTAGATTTATTATTTATATTATGATATATATATCACAATATTACAAGTTTTACGAAATAAGGAAGACGAGATCACAATTGGTACCTAGTAAGTACCTCTGAACTCAATTTGAGCAGCTTCCACGTAACCCGTGTTTAGTAGCTCCAATCTTTCTTAAGTTCAATTTATGAGTAAAAACAAGTGATAAACATATTAAAACTACATTTTATGTTTTATTTATGTATGTACAAAATATTTACATAAAATAATATTTCTTTTACAACAGCTGCACAAGACGTAAACAGAAATAAACCTATATTTTAATATTATAGTAAAAATTGAGAAATGACACAGTTCTACGAATGTCTACTTCAAAAGGATAATCCTAAGGAAGTTATGACAGTTTAGTTCAATTGAATTATATAGAGTAAAGAATATTGTTATTATTATCAAAAAGTAATAATCGTACAAGTAGCGGCACGAAACTCTAGCGCTGACCGTTATTGCGCAGAAGTAAAAAATAAGGTACCTGAGGGGGGCTAGCGGGCGCGCGTAGCGTCGATTGGCTCTCCAGTCGCATTCCGTCCCCCGCGCGACAGTACACATGCGCAGCAATCCCCTCCACGTATCGGCCAGCGCTAGACTTACATGCCGCTGCCTATATATTTGCTTGATGCAATTAGTCGACAATACAAATAGATATTGTAGTGAATCGTAAAAGTATAAAATCCAAGTTTATATCAACCGATTTAACAAAATATGATAAGGATATACAAACATTACAAAGCTCATCGCTCGCAAACAAACAGAAAAATATTCGACTATTTCTCTATCATATTTATTTATGTTACAGGCGACGTGACGCTCGCAGATACCATTATAATATCATAATTATATTGAGCTTTTTACTCTTTGTTACATATATACAGATTAAACTATCAGAATTAAACCCTTATATACCAGCTGATCGCTATTTAATTTATACTTTATGCATTCTGCAAACGTTAAACACAATAAGGGTATTCATTATTTTTCTGAAACTAAAAAAAGAACAGAAGCGATATTAAGAAATAGAATTGAACGTAATGTTAAATAACTTTGACCCCGCTTTCCATTTCTTTATCACAGTTTATAAATTTGCGGTTTTAATCTACAATTCAAACAATAAATACTCTAATATTTACTGAGTTTTAGGATTACACAATATACATAAATTCTTTTTTCCCATTGGTCTAATTTTATATACAATCTAACACATAGCTACTTTAAAATAATAATTAAGACTATGTTTTTATTATCTATGCGTTTATATAAATTTCTTCGCGTTCATTTTTGGTATAATTTTTGGGAGGGAGATTCGTTGTGTTTTTAAGGTATGAGAAGCGATGGAAATTATAATAGTATTCAGTGCCATCTGGTGAGTACTGAGGGTAAAGCGTGTACGCTGGGAATTCGTGATCTTCAAAGGAGTTGCCCAGAGCGTGTCGAGCGAACTCCTCCTTATATCGTCATGATTGTTCCTTGTAAGCCTGTCGCTTAGTGCACTTTTCTTTAAGAATGTAACAAAGGGCGATTGCAATTAACACAGCGATCGCGATCGCCATACTTATACTAATCCAAATTATCTCTTCATTGATGCCACTTGTCGACTTTCCTGTAAGAGTAAAAAAAGTCATTATGATAGTATGTGTAGTGAAGTGGCCAAGGCTCCATATCAGAGACAGAGATGCTGTTAACACGAAGTTAAAGATAATTTTGTTTTCTAGTTGATATGTGGCAACAGATCAATCATCAAACATTCGTTAACACATTTTTTTTTAATTAGGGAAGGAATAAAGAACCATAGACTAAAAATAAAAAAAAAACTATGTTGATTTTATTTTGCTAATTAGTATGCGTTAAGATATTTATTATATCTATTCTATATGCTTAACGCATACTAACTACATTATATTAGTGCTTTAACTATTTATTACAATTTTTTTACATTAATTTATATAAAAAAATAGGAATTCATGTGACAGTGGAACACAAATTGGTCACAATTTGCAGCGTTAAATATAAGATAAGATAAATTATTCTAATGAATAAATTAATAATGATTGAAAAAGATAGGATAAATCATTAGAATAATTATTTATCTTATCTCAAACTGTTAGGTACAAAGTGCGACGGTAGGAATCTGTTATTGATGCTCATGTCGTGTCGAGGTACAGTATGTTTTTAAAAGTTGACATGTTTTTACAAGTAGGTAAATATAAAATAAAAGAATGTTCTTCAGAATAAGAAAATTATTAATGCTTTTTTATAGTTTGATCAATGTAATTTTTGAGATCATATTTGATATTTTGTTAGTCATTATTTTATACCTAAGCAGCTGTAGGTTCGTATTGTTTCTTCCTTATGTTGTCTCTATGCTCGATAACGTAAGTTTAATACGTTTTAATACGTAAAATAAAATTCGTTTCATATTCATTTCGTGTATAATTTTATACATCGCAAATAATTTGCGATAGTTTTTGTGTTAATATCTTAGGCTATTTTAAGTATTCTCATGGAACTATTTCTTTTAGTAATATCATGTGCATGGCGAATAAACACGGTGCACCCCAATAATCTTGGTACTGATAGGCAAATCAAGATTGCGGGAGATTTTATATAATTAATAATTGGATGCTTTTATCTAGATACGGAAAAAGTATAGATTAGAATAAATTTGCGATTGGACTAAGATAAAGATGGACGTACTTTGACTATCCGATCAATTTAGATAAATAAATTGCTTTAAATATTAATGAGGTGTTTATAGGGGCCTCATGAAGCTTACCTCCCACTTTGTTAGAATATCCACCCATTTTGCCGGCAACCCTGCCTGAGGCACTGCCAGCCAACACGAGCACAGCGCCCGTATGGAGATATATTCGACCTGTGATATTAGAATATCATTAGATTAAAATATACATACACGAATGATTGATGCTTCACCTGATGTTAAGTGATACCGCGGCCGCCCATAGACACTCTCAATGCTAGAGGGCTTGTGAGTGCGTTGCTGGAATTTGCATTGGTTCGGAAATACTTCAGTGGGTAGCTGGTTCGTGGCAAAAATTCGTGATGGTGCGTGGCAAAAACAGCGTCGACCACGTTTATTTATGTTCAAGGTGAAACAAATGTAATAAGAACAAATCAATGAAACGTGTAAAATGTCTACCTTAATTTAATCAAAACCAGTCTGTTTAGCAATTATTAATCCTACTCTTGTCTTTAGTTCTATAGGAAATATTTATTTATTTATTTATTTATTTATTTATTTAATAACAGCACAATGGCCAAACTTAGACTAAAAACAATAAACAATACAATAAAATACAATACAATTAAGATTTACAATACAGGGTAGCATTACCCTCTTATCCCCTCCAGGTACACTCTGAAAGCCCAGTATACCACCCCCATAAGCTTCCCAAACAGGTCGCTCTCCGGTGAAGAGTCGAGAAACCCATTAAGCAGTGAGAGTAGCCGGGGAATGGGCGCTTGTTGTCGCTGGACAGTGCGAGCCGAACGCACAGCGAAAAGGTTATGTTTCCGGCAGCGGCAATATTTGTCCGGGACGTATAGCCTCATGATCTCTCCCAGCAAGTATGCGCTTTCCGTTTCATTCTTAATTACACTCAAACCAAACCTGACTACCGAAAAATCCCTACGAAGCTCTAATGAATTATACCCTAACACCCCCATCAAGAACTTAGTAGGGTAGAGGTAAGGAAAGAAATTGTATCTTCTTTTATACAGATTTCTCAGGAACTTCTTTTGAACTCGTTCAATCATATCCCCATAATACCTTTCATAAGGGGGCCATATGACGCAGCTGGTTTCGAGAATTGGCCTTAGGGTGCTTACATAAAGAAACAGGTTTCCGGTACAGACAAATCTGTACGGGTCGGTACCGATCGGTACAGTGTTGACTCGCATAAAGAAACAGGTGAATCTGTCCTTAGTGACAATCATGGCCTCCAGTTCGTCGGACGAAGATTTTTTACTTTTAGAAAGTACTTACGTCAAATATAGAAAGAGAAGAACAGTTAGTGTATCTGATATTAACAGAAAAAGAACTAAATATGGAACATATTATCATTTATTCTTAAAAGATATAAAGGACGATGAAAAGGAGTTTTATGATTATACAAGGATGACTCAAGAAACATTTTACTACATATTAAATTTAATCGAACATCGCTTAATTAAGAAATGGTGTAACTGGCATGTTCAACCAATTTCACCTGAAGAAAGACTCGTTATCACTATTAGGTAAGTAATGAATAATATTTATTAGTATAAAAATATGCGTAATATAGGTACTGGGTGGTATAATTTCAAAATGAAATGTCTTCTATACCGCTTATAATCGGGGTGTCCACAGCCAATGTTCAAAAAAATTCCTTGACCTTTATTCATTCAGTAGGCTAGTATGTTTTATTTGTAAGTAGTTTTAATCACAATGAAAAATATATTCTTCTGTGGCTAATTGGTTGCTTATAACAGCAATATTGTCACTCGAAGTTTGTGGAAGAGTTATTTCGTTGCAGGTCTCTGGAGTACTATTACGGGAAACATTACTTAAATGAGAGTAGTTTGACATCGAACTAGGGTTACCATATTGCAAAGATTGGTACGCGAACTCGTCGACGACGCGTTGACTGAGTCCGCCTAGTAATGTTGCTACAAACGTCAGAAATAATTTTGTGCAATATTTCAAACATAATCACTTATTATATAATTAAATTGGGTAATACTTTATTATTAATATTTTATAACTACAAAATTAAAATAAATCGAACTGATCATTGAAAGTACTCACCATCCTGTTTCATTTCCAAACTGATCTCTTTCCAACACTTATCTGTAACATTTCTGTTGCTGTGGAACTTATGAGTTTTGTCCCATAAACATTGTTTATCAAACACTAAGGCTATCAAAACTTCGTTATCCAAATCCATTTTTAATATTATTAAACACACCCTACACCAGTAAATGCTTAAACCCGTATGGCACGGTCCAGGTAGTCGGCACCGACAAGTTACAACCTGTTTCTTTATAAGTGAGTGAATAGGATTATATTGAAATATTATACCTGCGCTGATCGGTACCGACCCGTACAGATTTGTCTGTACCGGAAACCTGTTTCTTTATGTAAGCACCCTTACTAATGATGAATATAGCACCCTAGTGGCAGTGTCCGTCAGACCAGCCGAATTTCGCAGGACAAACCCTAATCTCCTAAATCCGTAATCGTCCGAATATGCTCCGCAAATGAAAAATCGGGTACAAACAGGACACCCAAGTCGCGGACTCTGTCTACGCGCCTAATAACTTTCGATCCTATGCTATAGTCGCAGAGTATTTTATTCGGAGAGGAACTAAAGGTCATCACTTCACATTTGTCATAGTTGAATTGGAGTTTATTTAATTCACTCCAATGCAGCAGTTCATCCAAATCAAGTTGCATACACAGACGATCATTGTCAGTCTCAACTATTTTAAAGACCTTAACGTCGTCAGCAAATAATAGTATTTTGGAATATTTGATAACGCTTGGAAGGTCGTTAATCATTATTAAAAATAGCAACGGTCCCAGGTTTGAACCCTGGCTAATACCAGAAATTGTTGGATAAGGCTGCGAGATATATTGTCCATATTTAACATATTGGTTACGATTTGATAGGTAACTAGAGAAAAACTTAAGCAGAATAGGTCCACACCCAATTGCGGCCAACTTTTGGAGAAGAATGTCGTTGTCTACTCGATCAAACGCTTTGTGAAAATCCAAATATACTACATCCACCTGACACCGCCTATCAATTTCACGCGATACTATGTCAGCCAAAGTCAATAGATTAGAATTAACTGATCTGCGTGGAAGAAAAGCGTGCTGGCAAGGAGTGATGTGGGGAATGCATTTAGGCAACATTAGCGAGTGTAAGGACATTTCAAACACCTTCGCCAGCGTACACAGAATCGCGATAGGCCTGTAGTTTTCAGCTCTGCTTCCACAATCAGCTTTAGGAACTGGGGTCACGCGGGATGTCTTCCATAACGTTGGGTAGACCCCTGAATATAAAATAATATTGAAAATATGCGTTATAGGCAATATTAAATATTCTGCCAGTCCTTTAATTATATAAGCCGGAATCATATCTGGACCCGGAGGTGTATTAGATTTTAGTTTATTTACACTACGCATAATAACTTCTGTTTCGAAATTTTTGATATCAAAATGATTAGAGTATGCTTTTGGGTTACGATTGGCAGTTTCTGGAATAAGTTTCGGGTGATCTGCCAAAAATACCGATTTAAAGTGACTAGCAAATGCCTCTGCCGCGTCACAACCATAATATTCAACATCATTATAAGAAATTGCAGACTCTTTAGCTTTTGGGTTTCTAAGAGAACGAATATATTGCCAAAATTGCGTAGGTTTATTAACCAAATTTAATGAGATAGTATGTAAATAGTTAATGTTAGCTTTGCGAATGTCGTTCTTAATGATTGACCTAAGACGTTTAAATTCTAAACACGCGTTATTATCATTAAGAAATTTCCACTGCCAATGGAGCTGCGCTTTAGTTCTTAATTTAGCGATGATTTCATTATTAAAATATACAGGGTAGACCCTTTGTTTAGTTAACTTTCGAAATTTTCTAGGAAAACATTGATCAAAAGAGCTATATAGAATGCTATTAAAATGTTCCACCGCTTCATCGACATCATCAATAGCAAGTAACTCTCTCCAGTCTACGTCCTCTAGAATATAAAATAATGACAAAAAATTTCCTTTATCGAAGTTCCATTCATTTACGTTAGTAATATTCGATGGTTCACGGGTTTGCGCAGGCTGGTAAAATTTGTAATTAAGAGTTACTTTTAAGGGTGGATGATGAGCGTCAATTCGGGATAACTCATCACCTGAATCTACAGCTACCACATTCACACTGCTGTTACTCGACTCTTCACCGGTAAGGACTGCATCTAATACCCTGCCGTTCATATTCAATATTTTATTGAACTGAGTTAAGCCCATTTCAGCAAGGAAACAGTTAAAATTCATTATACAACTTTCACTACAGCTATAAAAATTGAAATCTCCTAATATTAAAATCTTATTGCTATTACTAACTACCTTTACAATATTACTTACATGATCAAACCAGTTTATATACAATTTTTCAGAAGTTGAAGGTGGTAAATAGACAACACAAACGTATACGTACTGGCCCATAAAATTAAACCTAGCCCAAATATCTTCAACATCGCTGCTTTCATATTCAGGTAAACGCGTCAAATGTAAGGGTGATTTTGACAAAAGCATAACACCTCCTCCACGACGCCCACGGTCTCTGCGAATAACAGACCAGTCGCCATCAATGACTTCGGCGTCACATACAGATCCATCCAGATTTGTTTCTGTTATAGCGACCAATTGAACACCGATAAGCGTTATTAGGTTCGTTCTGAATGTTAGTAATTTCGTTTTAAGGCCTCTCACGTTCTGATAATAGGCAACCAGACTTGATTTTTCATTCTTATTATATAGTGTGTTTATTAAGGGAGTCCTATTTATCTTTTGGTTTGCCACGAAAATTAGTTTTCCAAGGCTTGACGCATATTTTATCCGCCCAGCTCTCTTCCGCCATGACTAGGTTGCCACACTTGGCAGGAACTCCAATTTTAAATGATGCGTAATTTCCGCGGGCGTTAAGAGCTTCTACAGAGATATCTTTGGTCGTACAGATGTTTTCAAGGTGCTCACGAACCTGTTCAACGTTTGTCCCATATTTTAAATAAAACAAATGGTAATAACTCATTTTCTCTGAAGCCTCGAGAGTTGTTGACCCCGGCCGTGCAGTACCTCGCACAAGATAACGAGTGCTCAACCGTCGACGATTGACCGGCAATTTTACTTCCGTGCAGTTTAAATGATTACAGGAATTCGTTGATCTCTCTGTGTTATTAGGTGATTCTATATGTCTCTTAGGAGCTGCTGGCTTGGGCAACTCCTTCACTTCATCGATGGGAGAGGTATGAGTAATTGGAGCCGTTAACGCATTTTTGCGTTTTTGCTTCCGATTTTTCTTGGTTGGAATTGGATGTAGTGTAGTACTTGCCTCGCTTTGCTTATTTCTATTTGAATCAGTTAATATCGGCTGGCTGGCAGTTTCAGGTACGAATAGTTTATCTTCTATGATCTTTAATCGATTATTTAATACTTCAAATGAGTTGTTTAGAAGCCTCGAAATATTATCAGTTAGAGTGGAGACTGCACGTTTAATTTCTCCAGAGACAATTTCCTCAATCATTACTCGCAATTCGGAACCCGAAAGAGATGGCAAAGTCAGTAGTTCTCGATGACGTCGCTGGCTAAAAACTATGTTATCAGTAGAAGCACGACTTGGGTAGGACATATTTAAATTGTCAAGGTTATCGTGGTTCTTACATATTGCACATGTCCACGAATTACTCTCGCTAGTACCCTCCGGACTGGCCAGTGCATTGTTAACACATCTAATGTGATACTGTCGTTGGCAAACAGTGCATTTTAATGATTGGTTTAGACCAACTATCATATCGCCACACTCATAACAATTCATATTTAAATCCAATTCTGTCCCCTATCACGAACTCTTTGTATTTTATCAGTAATTAATTACAAAAAAAAAAGAAAAAGAGGATCAAGACACTGATTTGAACTTGAGATTACTTGCATGAGGCAACGATTTCCGCAATCGGCTAACTGGTTAAGTATGTAACACTTCGAAATATTGGTATAGATGCTGTTTTCTAGTGACGTTTGTCGGGAATGACTAATACATCTTCTGTTAGTCATCATGTAGGTATAGGTTTTCACTACTGACAAAAAATCCACAACACAATAGTGTCACAAGTCACTATAGTCACAATATTACACTTCCGAAATCACACATTTATAGAAAATATAGTCATTTTGAACAAGGTAAGTCGCGTATAAATTTATAAATTATTGTTCTGTTCACAGTTTATTTTAAGTCTTTTTGACGGATTTTGCACTAAACTATGTATGTCCTCGTTACTTTGTGTTAATATGTAACTTTTAAACACATATTTGAACTTTATTTTCCACAAATAATACTTCTAAAAGTAATAGAAATACGGAACTCGTGTTGACACGCGCAACCTGCACTACCCTCTCCTAATAAATATAAACAGAGAATAGCTACCGCTCTACTTTATGCAAACGGATTACGTCAAAATGAAAAATCTCAGTTTTTCGCGTCCAGAATATTTCATACAATTTCATAGTATTATCATAGAACGTGTTGATATTTTTTCCTCTGCCTTGCGATTCTGTAACTCACTTTTCGAACTCGTTTCGTCGCGCTCAAATCAGTCGTGAAGCAGTCATTTTATGATTTGGCATTCTGATAAGGAGAGAACTTGTAGTTTTTGAAGTTATACTTCTTTAGGCGCGTTATGAAAAATTTATGAGAGTGAAATTTTACAATGCGCGCGCACCTGTGACACAAAATTAGGAGTGTGATTATAGCGTGCGCGAGCGAGATAGGAATAAGACAATCTACAAGTAAAAAGAAATAGAATATGCGTGAAGTTCGTATGCCAACAATTTTGAATGACCATAATGACATTTGTCATTTACCTTTTAAACAAATAAAGGAGTTTTAATTATTTTTTCAAAGAAATTTAGCAATGCTTTTTGAATTATAATCAGAAGTGATTTAAATTGAATATTTAAACCAATACTAATTAATATTTGTGAAAAAAACTGTGCTCATCAACCTTCCTAAGTGCTTCAATACAATTGAGGTTAACTATCCGTATGTATTATTATTATCGAGTAATGTTTTGATTTAAAAAATGACCACATTGTTTAATCAAAACATGTAATTTTTCTGATTTAATCTAGCAAATATAAGGACAAGAGACAAAAAACTATTGATGAATCAGTGTAAGTGCACTAAATTGAATACAAAAAAAGAGTTGTCATCTTATCGCTGTGAAACATCAAAAACTGGAGGTGGAACAAAGCCAAACTATTTTTAATAATGCCAAAGAAGTATAACTTCTTACGCGCGTACATAAGTACACGCACCCTTTTTATTGTTTAGAGTTACAGAATCGCAAGGCTGTAATTATATTAATATTATAGTTTTAAATAAAAGTTATAAAAAATTGTAATTTACATAAAAATAGAAAAAGTTAATTTGCCAAAATGGTAGCACAATAATTAAATATAGAATAGCGTCATATGAATAATTACAAAATGTTTAATGAAGTTGCGTGCGGAAAATTCTACTTCGAAATGTGTATCACTTCATAAAGGTAAAAGGTTACTTTTTTTCTTCTATTATTATTGGAACGGGAAATAGCGTTTAAATGATACAGCGACGTGACGTGAAATACAAATTTTTATATAATTAATGGATTTCTTTTCTTTATTTGTAGATAGAACCAGAATGTTACTTATACATAATCTTTTTCGTTCGTTCGTTTCGTTAAATCGCTATTTTGAACGATTTTATTAATATTGGATCATTAGTAGAAATTTCTAACATGACTTTACTATAACTTTGTTTCCCAAATGTGTATACATAAAGCAATAAGTTTCAATAATTTTAATACTGATGAGCCTCCTGCCCGTTTGCCCGCTGTTTTAATAAAAAAATACTCACTTATTACAACCGCCATCTTGACAAAGTCTTCGCTTCGAGAAAATAAGAAGTTACCGATTTCAGCGGTGGTATCCGCAGATTACACTAAAGCGGCATTTCCAAGACATCTGTAAATATGTACAATATGTATAGGTAAGAGTGGAAGGAGATGGAAGAGACGTTTAATCGGATAGGACACAAAATACAATAAATAAACGAGTTCTTATAATACTATATACAAGTCGTCGGAAATATCTGCGAACCTGGCTTAATGACGTCATACAAACTGGAGAGATAGCAAAAAAATTGAAGATGTAAAAATAAAAAATATTTTATTTGTGTACTTATTTTTATTGATACTCGTACCTACTTGAAATTTACAAATACTTATTATTTACATTATTTAAAATTCAAATTATTTACAAATTTACAAATAATACAAAGAAAAAGTAGAGAGGAAGAGAAAGTGGCGAAACTATTCTAGAAAAGCCTCGACACCAGACATGGTAGCGCTGTCGTTTTCGTCATCTTCTATATTATCACTCAAAATGTTGTCTTCGGTTTCGCTGTCAATGTCTTCTCCTCCTAATGAAATTATTAATTCGCGTTCTTCATGTTCATATAATCTGTCATTATGCCAAAACTTATCTCTTAAGCGATCAACATGGTTGCATTCTTTTTCCAATCTTCCGGGGTTATACTTTGGATCGCTGCCTTTGTTAACCTTTCTATATCTTTTTCTGATTGGTCAATATTTTTGTCTGCCACCCTTTGTTTCATCAAATTCCAAACATACTCAATAGGGTTGAGATCACAGTGGTAGGGTGGCAGACGTAATACCTCATGTCCATGAGCTCTAAATATTTCATCGATGAAATATACCTTCTCAGGTTTATTTCTTTGAATCAACATATACAGTTCTCTTTTAGTCATTTTGTCATCAAATTCGATGTTGTGTTCTTGCAGCCATGTTTGCATTTCGTTTTTACGTGCACTGAAATTTGGCGGCTTATTTGCCTGCTTACTGTGATAGGGCGGGTTGTCCATGACAATTATTCCGTTGGGTGGAAGGTTCGGTATCAATTTCTCTTTAATCCATTTGGTAAAATTGGACGCATCCATTTCGTCATGGTAATCACCGGTTGTTGATTTACACTTATATAGGAGCTCGGCTCCTTGTATGAAACCGTTCTCATTACCTGCGTGTACCACAATCCAGCGCTGACCAGGAGAGTGATTTATTCGGACACTGGAATCACTACTATTTTGCCAACATTTTGAGACAGTATAGTGTGAATGTATCCAGGTTTCGTCGATAAATGTAACTGGTTTTTTTCGGCACCACGTTCGTCATTTTCTTTCAGTCGCCTTAAATATTTTGCTCTCCAGGCTGCTATTTCAGGTCTTTGCACCAAAAAATCGCGTTTTCGTTTACATTTTTTAAAGCTGTACCCCAAATCATTTATTAGTATGTTTCTTAGGGCGTCTTTTTGGCCGGGAAAGTTGAGCTCCCGTTTTGCTATTGTAAGAATCTTTTTTAAAGTAGGTATTTCTTTTCTTGTGGTATAAAAACTTTCAACCAAAGAGCGTATCGCGCATAAATCAAAATTATCTAGATCTATTTTCTTTTTGTATTTTTTACGCTTTTTCCCTGGTGTCGAGAGCTTGATAGTGTCCGTGGCAACTGAAGCTGAAGTACTAGGTTGTGGATGCTCACCATCTTCGAAGGACGTCATGTCTTCCTGAACATTCGCTGCTCGCGCTGTTTCTGTTTGTATTTTTTTTGCTTCACGTTTTATTGTCATTATTGTCGTTTTAGATAAACCAGTTGCAGCACAAGCCCTTTTTGTTGCTTGTTCAACCGGCACAGTGAAAGAGCCGTGTTTTTTTTCATTTTCAAAGAATTGGATTACTTTGAGCACTAAATTCCGCTCTGCACTATGTATAGTCCTACCCATCTTACATACAGCACTAAATAGGTAGTTTATGTAATATTTCACCAAACAGAGAAACAATAAACACTAAAATGCGATTACGAAAGCAAGAATAATACACGTGCGTCGGCGATTGCGTTGGCAACGGTACTGGATAGGCGAAAACGGGGCGGGGTGCGGGGAAGCGCCAGGGGAAGCGCATTCCAGCGAGGTTCGCAGATATTTCCGACGGCTTGTAATATATGTCACCGTAAAATTGTAAACACCGTTAGATTGTAATGTATCTCGCGAGATTGTAAACTGTCGAAAGATTGTCAATTCAACGTACTGCTTACAATTTAACGTAATATTATTCGGTAGATTGTAATCTATCGAAGTGAAACCGTCAAATTGTGAAACGGATCGCACCTCGCGCGCTGATTGGTTGAACTGAATATGCCCGCGCCACCATATTTGTTTGTTAATTCGTTTGTTGTCGAATGTAAATTGATTGTTTTGATGAATGTAAGTAGGAAACGCAACCGAAATGTTGATCCAATATACAAATCCACTCCGATAGTTGTTGATCCGATTCAAATGGGCCAATCAGAAGTCAGCAAGTCCTCCTACTGGACATACCTAAGGTATATGGATGGTTTAATTCCTATAATTTATTGCAAGACCACCTAATCAGTAACTTTTCTTTATTTATTCAGTTTTTATGTTTATAGGTATGATATATATATATGGTAAGGAAATTTGTTGACGACACGCGCTTGTCGCTTACCCGATGTTAAGCTTCGTGGCCAGCTGCATGCATGCCAGCAGCTCAATGTCATACAGAGTATGTGATATTGTATTGCACTCAGTAACCCTGAGATATAAGATCTAGAGTCTCGAAGCCCTGTTATTACTCCGCAAATAATGCCCTTCATCCCGGGACACCGTAGCGTTGTTTAGCTACCGCTTGGCCGTTGATTAACTGACAAAGGTCTGGCCTTTCCTCAGACTGGCCTTCGCAAGAGTCCTACCAATACTCGATATAGTCTTATATAAGGACAATTTCTAATTGTTATTATAATGTTTAAGTGGCATGGTTACATATATTAATTAAAGTGATAATTTAGAAAGGCAAAAAATGATCTTATCGCATCATATCAAAGTTGAGTTTGGATGACATTTAGAAAAAAACATTTGTTATCAATCATATTTTTTTTATTATATAACATCTTTAATACGTTAGACATTACTAACATTTACAAAATAATTTTGAAAATAAAACAACATAAGTAACATTTCGTTTATAGGTACTTAATCGACAATTCTAACATTTATAACAAACATTATAATTAGCCAGATAATAAGAAAAAATATGTTCTCAATATTTTTATGAATAATATAACTTAAAAAACATCTTCAAAATATTTATAATCAGTCAGTCAAAGATTATAATTATTAACAGGTAGAAAAAAAATCACATACCAAATAATCTTACTATCCTGAATGGGTAATAGTATATAGTCAGGTACTATCACTAAACCACTAACATTAAGGAGACATTACATGTGCCCTTGTTATGAGATCTATTATTATACATAATATATTAATTATATATTATAATAATTACTATTAATATTATGAGGAACTTGTTGTATCACACAGAATCTTCATTAAAATATATTTACTTTTTTTTATAAATATTGTTAACATACGTGTTAAGCATCCAAATCCTATTTTGAAGAATAGGTTCTTTATTTAAAACTTCCATACATTTGTTTTTGCCTGGATTTATCTTTTTATTTATGTATGATTGGAAATATTTTTTGACTAATTGTATCTCTTCATCCGACCACTTTCTATGACTGTTTTTTTTCGTTTCTGAATTGGATTATCACTATCACTATCGCTTAAACTTGGGCATTTTATTTTTGTCTTTCTGTTATTTGGTTTAATATTGATATTTTTATTTTTAGAATCTTTATGATATATATTATTTTCTTTGGCTCGTCTAGTTTTACTTCGTTTCTGAATCTGTTTATCATCATCAACATCGCTTTCACTTGTACTACTTGACCATTTTCTTTTCTTGTTGCTTCTGTTTGGCTTAATTTTGGGGTCTTTATTTTTAGGATCTTGGTTGTAATGATTGTCTTGTTTTTTATCGTTTACTTCATTATAGTCTCCAATTTCTATATCGTCCATGTTCTTATTGACTGTAGTTTCTGGTGTTTCGATAGATATTTTGGGGTTTGTAAGTAAGATGTTAGATTGGTCGCTTTCTATTTCTTCGAGGTCGAATTTTTTGAAGATGGCGTCTCTTCCTCAAATTTTTTTAGTTTCTTGGTATGATTGAAACCTAATCGTTTCTATTATGTTACTCTTCTTCTCCATTAATGTATTTTCATATTCTAAGAGTTGAGATCCTACAACAGCTTTTTGGAGTACCTGCATAGGCAATCTATAATTTTGTGCATGAACTGATATATTATGCCCTAGAAATCCTGCCAATTGCTCAGTATAATGATCATTTTGTTTAGAATGAATTTGGGACATTGTAGCAATATGATGTCTCATTCCGGTTGATGTAATCATCTCGGGGCGTTTCAAATTACACTGTTTTTTTATCATATCTAAACACTTACCGCCCTCAAAAGGTTCTTGTGTACCAGGTCTTGGAAATAAATATTGGTTGGAGCTTGGAATTTTTAAATCTTCACGGCAAGCTATTATTAAATCTATGTTTTCTCGCATTATTTTTGTTAGCAAAATAGGCACACACCCCTTGTTCTTTTACCGGGAATCTGAAATACGTCTAATTCTTTAATACACTTCCTCTGCTCTACTGTTAAACTTTCCAAAACCTTTTCGGGCACTTCTTCATTCTTTCTATTGATGTAAAACGTAAGTTCAGCTTCAGCTACGTCACCTGAACGTTTTCGGGCCAACATTATAATGTGAGCTATTGTTACTATGCACAATAATTCATAATTTAAAACACATCTATCTTTTCTCAATCTGCTCGCATATTTAATTTCTAATTTATGGATTTTTTGCATAACGGTATTAATGTCACTGTCCAACGGCATGACTTTTCTTTCGTTAAGTGATTTCGTTTTCTACTTTTCTCAGCGTTCGACGAAATCTCCCACTCCCAATTGATTTCAATTAAATATTTAAAGCCATCTAGTTTTTTTTATATGCTTCCTTATAGGCTGTGGATTCATTTTGCATAATAGATTGTGTGTATAGTATTTCAACACATCCCAAGACAGCGGGACGCATACGTGAGGGTATGCTTATAATTTTGAATATGCCTGTTTGTTCATTAAAGCCACACATTTCTTTTATGGCACTTACAAATGTTTCATATTTTTCAGGATCAATTGCATCAGTGAGATTTTCAATAGTTGTGTCTTTTTTCCGCAATAAAATTAAAAGAGTAGCTAAATCTCTCATTTTGGAGTAAATCGCTTTACGACTTCGTCGTTCTTTTTTCTTCTTCAAGAGACGAGCACCGTATGCTATGATTAATGGATCATTTTTAACTACTAATGAAATTTCATCAGAACGAAGATGCGACAGTATTTTTTCTTTTAGCTCAATCGAAGCGTTCGCCGTATTGGGAACGATTGTTAAGCTGTGATTAAACAATGCTTTTCTTTTAAGTGACGGAAGAACATGTTCAGAAGCTTTACAATTTCTTAAATGTCTGAAAAATGAAGATCTTTTAAATGTGCCCAAGCATGTTTTACAAGTAGCGTAAGTTTACGGACTAGAGGTACCTGGTTGCTTCGTTTTGATGGTAATAAGGTTAAATGAGAGTCCCGATCAAAGCTCACTTTAGAATTGTGTAAAAAAATTCCCTTGTTTCTCAATTTATCTGTAATTTTTTGTCGTTTTAGCTTTCGTATTTTAGGGTATGTATCATTGATAGCTTTATACTGAAGAACTTCGATTTTATCTGCGCGTTTGCACGAAAATGACCGGCCCCACCGCGCGGGCGTCGACGGGTTCAAGGTCAAAAGCCCTCGGATCAACGTTAGTTAGTAAGATTTCGCATATAAAACGGATGCACATTTGACTCGTCGGTATAATATTTGCGACCGTTACGGATCTACAAAAACATTATGTTAATGTATTTTTTGATGGCAAGTATGTTGCAAAGCGACCGATGCAGATCCCCAAACAAGCCTTCCATTTCTAATTCGGATCAAAGTATATCAGTTATATTTGTAAAGAGCCAATTATACACTGCAAGAAGGTGGATCAACATTTCTTTTAATATCTTACTAGATCAACGTTTACATAGAACGGTTGTATATATATAAATATATATATATATATATCACTTAACTTAATAATAACATCACTGATCTGACGGCAAATGAAAGAAAAGGATATCACAAAATTTAAATTAGTCCCATTCTCATAAAACATTCTCTTTTTTAACCACTTTCAATAAGCCACACAAAAAAAGAAACACATGCCGTCGTATTGTTTTTTTTTATATTAGTGTTTTTTATTTTCTTAGTTTCGTAAATTTATTTAAAAAAAAATTACAAGGTCAAGGACAAGTTACACATGTTAAGTATTAAATAAGGTATTACTAATTATTTTTTAAAGGTGAAGTTTACATGTTATTCGTGTATTAATATTAAAATACCTGTATATAGAAGGTAAGATTTTTCACAAATTGGTTAGTTTCAAAAGTGTAGGTACACTACATGTAATTAATTTTTTCATTTCAGTTTCTTTAAATAAAATAAAAAAGTAACCTGTTCAGACACACTGGCCCCTTCCCATCTACATGGAACTAACAACCAAGAGCTGGTGCGGCTTGTGATGTGGCTGAAAAAGCTAAATCATGCAAGTACAGGCTCTAAATCTCTAAATCTAGGCTCCGAATATGATTTTGTCCCATTTGGTGTCGAGACTGGTCTGTGGGGTCCTAGGCCTATAAGGCTTTTAAAGGAAATATCAAAAAGATTAGTCGACATCACAGGAGACCAGCTGGCAGCTACCTCGGACAAAGAATTAGTCTAGCTATTCAAAGGGGGAACGCTGCCAGTATCTTCGGAACCTTGCCTAAAGGGACTCCTTTTAATAATATATTTTAGTTATAATATAGCTTATAAATCATAATAACACATAGACTACAAATTAAAAAAGTCGTTCCACAACTTTACATAGAAAAATCTTACATCGACAATATTGAGACTGAAAGTTTTTACCCTTTACTTCACGCCCCCGGGTAAGATATTTATAACGGTCTTTGTGGTTTGTGAGTCGTGTTGAATGCATACAAATGCACATTGAATGCAGCTTTGAACGTCTAAAGTGGACTGAGTTGCTATCTTCAGCGTAATCAGTGTGCTGTGTTGCAGAATCATTTTAAATAAAATAATTTACTCTAATGTAGTCAAGGCTTGTTAATTTTATATGCTCTAACTTTTTAATTAGACTGTGAGTCCCGGGCCCATTTTTGGATCATTAATCAATATTTTCGAGGCCGATCGGAAAAATTACTAAGCAATATCATCTCTTATTTATGAGAATCCTTGTTGCCTGTCACTCTATTCTACGACGATTGAACTATGTATCACTGTCCTATCAACCTCTAAAGAAATAAGGAATAGAAAATCTGTTTATCCTCATCGACGAGAAACTTCTGGTCTCTGTGTGAGGGAATAAAATGTGAATCTGTGGATAATCCTTTTATCGGTCCCCACAGTCGAAGTCGAATGTTATGTGTATTCCGTCAGATAAAAATTTGAAAAAAATACAAATTCAAATATACTACAAAGTTAATTGCCTTTGTAAAAGTAGCATCCGTTTAAAAAAGGTGCTTTAACATCACCAAAGTCTTTGAAGATTGATATCAAGTAAGGGATGTTGTTGAATTTACTTTAAAGACTTGTAAATAAACGTTCCGTGTTTCCATTTTAGGTAAAATAAATATCTACTTATTGGTCTCAAGAGAGAGTTGTAGGCGATATATGTAGTAAGTACATTAGGCCGGAATAAAATGCTTGCAAAAAGGCCTGATAAAATCTAGGAAAACCTTTTTACGAAACACGCTATATTTAAGTACAAACATTGGAAAAAAGGGATAAGGTTATAATCAATTAGTAGTGTAAATGAATAATGGAATGAATTTGTTACCTATGCGTTCAAATACGTCTTTGATCAATTTTGGTAAAAAAAAATAAGATTGTTGGTGGCAAATCCAATAAGAATATGTGAAATAATTTCAAAGAACTTAATGGGTAGGTAGTTTGACATTACTTAGGTTATATAAAATAATCAGTAGGTATTATGTGATAACAACTTTTTGTAAGTATGTAATAATTATTTTTATCATCGAAATTAATAAGGTTGATAATATATTTAACATTATCAATAACTCAGAAATACAAATCTAGTTTATTAATTATTTTTAATTAATTATAAATAGTGATTAAAACTTGAAATGACTGAATTTAGGTATAGGTTATGTAAAAATACCAAGCAAATGAATGAAAAAACTTTTATATTTAATTTAAATTTACTGAGAGCTGGCTTTGTCCAGTCATGAGTGTGCAAATGAAAATTAATACCTACTCATGAATGTTGTATGTCAAATCCAATACATTTTTGATATAAGGAAGTTAGACCCAATAGCTTTCACTTTGTTCTTACTCACTCGAAATTAAAGATAATATATAATTGAAATGAAACTGACGTGGAAATGTTTTTGTCGTTGGCATATCCCGTGCTACGGAACTTCTTCTCAGATTCACATAAAAACAAACAGTATTTGTAAAAACTGTTTGCGACAGACAAGACACAAACGCCACATCATTTTTTATAGGAATGATCATGTTACGTAACGCCTATACCAATTCCCTTGGCGCGTATTGTATGGGGACGCCAAGTATTTTGGTCTCGGGCCTTTGTTATTATCGTTAAAAGCAATGTTATAATTAAATTAACAGTGTTATTAAAAGCCAAGTTTAAAAGTCAGCAATAAAAGTAACAGAAATTTACAACGAAATAAATGACATAAAAACTTCCGCTCATTTACTCCGCTCTTTCCAATCTCCTTTCCAAGTTAACAGAAATGTATTCGCGACGGATTGAAATAAAACAATGAGGACTTCTGCGTTTAATTTGTTTTCTATATATGTCTAGAGCATAGAACGTATTTAGTAAATTAATTGATTTATTTTATGTAAATCTAGGAACTCATAAAATTTGGAACTTTATTATTATCAATGTGGTTCCTTTATTTAAACAAAAAACTTGGCGATTAAAAAGAGTGGCGGAGAGTTTATTGCCAGTTCTTCTCGTCCGTTCTACGCCTCTGATTTGAGAACTGACAGTTAATGTAAAATTAGAAGCATTGAGCATTTAATATGTATTTCTTTCTTGACGTTAATACATAATTTGTTACTACATTGACGTGTACATTAACGGCCAAAATTAATAATGTATCCTCAATCTATGATTATAACCAATCTTGGACTGATTCATATCTAAAGACCGATCTCCAATCTGCATGCCAATAAACATTTCTGCTATCCGATTGTTTATTTGACAAAAGATTGACAGCAATCTTTTGCGTGATCCTTCCCTCTCGACCGCGTTTCGTTCAATGCAATATATTGTGTTCAAGCATACCAAAAGTGTGCTGTTTTTGGAACGAAATAAAATAAGTAAGACTTAGGGTCTGTTTCACAATGTATGGATAAAGTAGCAAATAGCTATGCAACGTTTTTGTTTGTTTTTTTGTTACGAACAAATAGAGTTACAAAATTCTATAGAAAAACATAGAACCTTAACCTTTTTGTTGGTCATTTAATATTACTTGTAACGAAACGGGCTGTCATTTTCATATGGTATTTTTGTTTGTTAGGTTATTGAGTATTTTAGTATATATTTTAATTTTTAGTTCGGTGCCTTCGGCTTGACCTTTCAAATATAAATTTTCTCTGAGTAGTTTGTGTATGTTGTTTTTGTGATTCAAGGTTGGTTCTTTAACTTAAAAAAATGTCTACGCAAAAACGTGAAAGAAGCGTCAATTTCAGCCGAGAAGAAGTTGACCTTCTAACTTCGCTTGTTGCTGACCATAAAAATATATTAGAAAATAAAAAGAGTGACTCAGTCACCTGGCAGGAGAAAGAGCAGTGCTGGAAGACGCTGGAGGCGCTGTTTAATAGCACAAGTGGGGTAAACTTACGCAGTGCTAAAGCTTAAAGAGGGCTACGAGAAAAAAGTCTGCCTTGATACATGCTGAAAACATATCGTACAGAGGAGGTGGCCCTAGTGCTGCTACTCCTCTTACCCCTATCGAGGAAAAAGTCAGACATGATATTGTTGTCTGTCGAAGGAATTGAAAGTCAATTGAAAGGAAGAGCTTCTAAATAACAGAAAGCAATGGGCATTTGAAGAGGAAGCAAGAGAGCATAAAAGAGAATTATGGGCCATAGAAAAAAATATATTGTTAAATAAATTAGAAAAATAATAGATTTTGTGCCTGGAGCAAGGATGTATTGTATTAAAAATTTGTATTTTTATTTGAATAAAAGCATTGAATTTTTATTTAATTTATCTCGAAAATGTTGTAATTTATAAAATATTATAGTAATAAAGCAAAATAATCACTTATAAGATTACTTCGCACACTTGCATTTCCCACGTTGTCAATTGCGCTTTGATCAATATCATTAGCTGGTTCATCATCATTAATTCTTGTCTTCTTATGTCTTCGCACAGAAGTACGTTGTCTTCTTCCAGCTTCAGAATTACTATCCCAATCGGATAATTGCATTTAAACTTCCAAATCACTATCACTAGAACTGGAAGATGACGAAGATGAATAAATTTTCCCAATGAATATTAAGTTAGGTCGCAATCCCAAACCCAAATCATACGAGTTTCACCGATAGCAATCCGAGATTGATTTGGCCAATCGAAGCAACTGTCAAAATGGACAGATAGGTTGTTGGCATGAGTAAACATTCATTTTCATACAGAGGGCAATCTTCAATCTCTTATCCGCCCTCTGAACGATTGGTTGAATAATTAGATTGGTATCTCAGTCCATGGATTTAATATTGGCATGCTTTTCTTTAGAAATGGATTGAATTGTCAGTCTATGACAGCTAAAATTGGATTGAGATTGCATATTGGTTTTGGCCGTAAATGAATAAATGATTTTGACTTTGACTTTAACTGTCGTAACGATATAATTCACCAACAAAAATGTAATGATCAATTTAGCGTAATTGTATTAATTATGCTTTGGTTACAAATTTATGTTTAAGATTTAATACTTACCGAATGACACATTTATCAAAACCTCATACATTGCTTTGATGTGACTTTGATTCTCATAAACAATAAACTACAAGCTCCCACCTTTTCAGAATGCCAAATCATAAAATGACTGCTTCACGACTGCTTTGAGAGCGACCGCCGATGCGAAAACCGCTGTGTGAGTTCGAAAAGTGAGTTACAGAATCGCAGGGCTGCATGCATAAAATAAAGTTTTAAAATATTAAAAAGAGTTACGACTATATTTTCTTATGAGACTGTGGCGAACTTTGAGTGGGATAAAGGATAGAATATAATATACGATGTTTCATACGATAATTAAAATTATATGGAAGATAAGAGTAGACACGATCAGGTTGCAATAGAATTAAGTTAATTGCACATGTACGTTTGATCGTGGGATAATTTAGAAACATTAGGTATGCCGTGGGATGAAAGACCATGAAGGCAATTTAATCACATATAACATGTTAAAACATTGATTTTTTAATTCGTATAAAGTGCCCTAATTTTTGTTACCATTTCAATGGGCACTGTGTATAAATCAAGCTACTTATTAATACTATTTTAAAGCATATTAATGCTACGCTTCCCACATATTTACGGTTAAACGCAAGACGAAACGGAAACGCACGTTCGCTTGTTCGACTGAAGATATTGTTGACCAATCACAATCGAACGGATCATCCAACTGTGTCGTGTTTAGTTTTTGAAGTTATACTTCTTTAGGCGCGTTATGAAAAATTGATGAGAGTGAAAGTTTACGATGCGCGCGCACCGTGACACAAAATTATCAGTATGGGCGCCGAGCGTGCGCGAGCGAGATGGGAATAAAACAATCTACATGTAAAAAGAAATAGAATATGCGTGAAGTTAGCAGCTATGCCAAGAATTTTGAATGACCATAATGACATTTGTAGTACCTTTTAAACAAATACAGGGGTTTTAATTATTTTTTCAAAGAAATTAGCAATGCTTTTTCACAAAGACCTATTGTTACAAAAGGTTATGAAACATACCTAAGTAGTTATTAAATTGAATTAATAATATAATAAAATAATAAATAATAATAATAATTATTATTAATATTAATTAATAATTGAATAATGTAAGTACTAAATATTAAATATTATTAACGTTAAATATTTATTATTAATTATTTAATATTTAAAAAAAATAAAGAAAGCCAAAGAAGTATAGCTTCTTACGCGCGTACATTAGTACACGCACCATTTTTTTTTTATTACCGCCACGGTTAACTTACCCCAACTGTGCATTTTAGCATCTTTATAACACGAGATCCATGGGCATAGTATTAAATTTCAATTATAATTAGAAATTTAGATTTCATACGACTTTCAATCTAATGAAGAATTTAAACGATAGGTTTGAGAAGAGAGATTTTTTTCTAAAGGTGTTGTTATTCTAATTGTTTAATAGGCTGGCAATGTGTACTAACTAACTCATAGAGATAAATAAAAAAATGTGTGCGTGTACTAGGTGTACACACGTAAGAAGTGAAACTTCTTTATGACCTTATTAGAAACTATTTCTTTAAACACAGTAAATTTTGATACACTGCCTAGCATACAATTTACAAATTAATTGCTGCAAATTGCGATTAGCAAATTTCAAGTCGAAAATGTAATCCGTTGTCAAACTTCAAAGTCAAAAACATACTATATGTCATATTTTAACGCCGATAAAGAAGTTTGACTTCAAAAAGCAACATGGCGCGTAACGGAAAAATGTGACGCGTAACGCAAAAATGTTACACTAAATTTTTTTCCAACCCCGATAAAGAAGTTTCACTTCAAAAATTTATAACTCAATTTGCTTTAACGGAACGGAACGCAAAATGTTTAAATACTTAACTTAATTTAGACGTTTCAAATGCTTTATATCCGTAAAAGAGAATTTCATAAATGGTTAATATTAGCGTTTACCATAGAAAATTATTAGCCCTTAATATATGAGAAGTTTGATTAATATTTGTTATATTTTATACTTTAAATAATTTATCATATAAGATAATATGTATATTTTATATGAAGCAGGAAAAAGCCTTCCATATAATATATTTCGATGTATATATCTTGTATCATCTGTTCGCTCTAATTTTTAATTGGGTGTATAAAATTAGAATTTATCGACATAGCATGGAAGCTTTGGTTAAATTCATTTATAACCACAATTCTATGAATCTTTTTATATCTATTAAATTGAATAACGTCATTCACGGACAAAACTCCAGTGAAGCGTTTGCTGTAAATACTGAAAGAAATTTTAAAAAATAGAACATCATCCTTTAATTTTTATTTGACAAAGAATTTTTACTAATATTTTTACGGTACGCTCAACGACTTTATTCACGACTTCTACAACCTCAACTATGTATTTATAATATCTAATGAAAACTTCTAGAAAATACTAACTAAAACTGCTTGTTTTAGAAAAATAATAATGTTAAATTAATGGTAACTATTTAAAGTAAAAAAATGCTTCATTCATACGCGCAAATATGATTCAAAAAAGACAAAAATACGCCTAAATTATATCCAGTAATTAGGCAACGTTTTTATTTATGTACATCTTTCTCCAAACTTTACATTACGTACACAAATCTAACCACTATAGCTCTCCCAACTCACTATTTCAGAAGCGTGCTGACCGTAAAATTGGTTTCACCGGTATGATTAACCGTAGATATTAGTTCTATTGCCTTCCTAGAAACTTAGGCTTGCGAGTGACATCCGTAGTTTGCCCGAAATAATGCTACATTGCATAACCGTAACTATATTTATTTCGAATGAATAACTAGGGTTTCTGGAAATATCTTTATGCATAGAATATCAATGTTTATGAGACATGCCCTTGATACGTGTAAGAATGGGCTATTTGACAATACATATTTTAAAAGCAACTTCAGATTATTTATTGCAGACTATAGAGACTACACAAATTGCTACTTTTCTGTTCTGTGCCTTTAATTCAAATTAAACATTCATAATTTCAAGAAATATCCAAAACGCTTTTTAGGCAAAATGGCATCACACTATGTCGTACCGTGCTTGTAAAATGTGTTTTAATTATCATTCTTAAATCACACATTATTCGATTAAAAACAGACTCTGACATAATTAAATATATGATAGTATTAGGAATTAGGATTAGACAGACGAAGGCATATCATTTACTAACATGCTATCGTCGATTCGACTAATCTGTGACCGTGTGTGATGTGATCAATATTTTTACAAATTATTTTACGCAATATCGTTTATTAAAGTTATCTTTATGCAAATAACATCAAATAACCAATGAAATCCATAACTATTAAATTTACATTTTAATTACGTTAATACAAACGCATAGTGGTAAACTGTGCGATTCTCAGCGTAACGCATAGTATGGTAGTAGTTTTAGAAATCTGTATTATTTCAGGAGTTGAAAACATCGCGCACATTACACTCATTTTATGCGCAAATACGAATTAACATTCGCTATTTCGGTAATAGCTAACATTGTCAGAATATCTTTTCCCAAAAACATTTATCATCCAGCAATTCTTATGTAGCTTCATAGTGGACCTACCCTTTTCGAAAAATTACTTTCTAAAACTGACATCTGCATGCGATTTTAACGTAATTTTTTATACGTAAGATCTATTTAAGAAATGGTAATAGAAACACCGCAATTCTGTAAAAACAAGGCGACTTTTTTAAATATTGTACTTATTATTCAATTGAATCACGTTAATGTAGTGACTTAAATTGCTTATCCGACCTATAAAAGAGTGTCTGTAAAACTTTATTTCAATAACGGCGAAATTTGTATTAAACAATCGAATTTTATTACAATAATGAAAGCAGACTAAAGCTTACCGAACTTTTCATGCTCATAAATATTGTGGAGGAAGTGAGCTGGAGTAGCAACAGGAAATGTTTCCTGAGTTGGTCTGGAAGTATGCCCGTAGTTAATATCGAAGTTGTCTATATATCAAGTAAAGAATTGAGCATTGAAAATATCAGTAGGCTTTTGTATATAGTTTTTAATAAATGTTTTAAAAATAATGATTAGTGTCCCATAATATTTATTTGATATTTATATTATATGATTTTAACAAAGCTTTAAGCCGAAAAGTACTAAACTGTTTTAAGTGACTCCATTTCGAATATATAAAATAAAGTCAGGTTTGTTAGAACACTTAAAACGCAAGAACCGCAAGACCGATTCAATCAAAAATATATCCACAATATTCGAATAAGGAAGGTCATGAAAAAGGATTGACATATATTGGTTGTCAAATATTAATGCGTGCGTTCAGAAATGTGAGTCGCGGAATCGTAAGGCGTTCTGAAGAAGAGCGTTGAATAAGTAAAAGGAGTAGAAGTTAGCTTGCGGTCGGTCAGGAGGAGGCAGCTGAAAGCCAATATCAGGAGTTACCGCCCGGCCCGGAGCCCTATATTACTCCGTGAGCACCGTGCAGCTCGACTTCAGTAAGGTCAAAACTGTGCTTCATGAACTTGTGTTCTGATTAAGCTAGAATCTCTTTGTTTGGAGAGAACAAACGTTGTGTTTATCTTGATAGTCCTCTTTTGCTTTTTCTTGTAAATTAATATTATGAACTTGCGTAACAGCACCTGTGGGCTTTCTTCTTTTAATAAACAAATGAATGACTATTTACGAAACAATAACAATGCAATATCTGCCTTGCGATTCTGTAACTCACTTTTCGAACTCACACAGCGGTTTTCACAGCGGCGGTCGCGCTCAAATCAGTCGTAGAGCAGTCATTTTACGATTTGGCACTCTGATAAACAATAAAGTTCGAAAAGTGAGTTACAGAATCGCAAGGCTGAGCTTAAAATATGTGAACGACATGCTATGTTATGTTAATGATTTGACTTTGTTACGCATTGGAAAAGTTATAACGTCAAATCATCCATTTTAATAAAATATTCATAGAGCTGTTATCAAATAATGATAAAATTGTACAGATTCATCAAAATCAAGTCACGTAGTTGTTCGGTAGTCGAAGATATACACAAACTTAAATACTAAATACAGCAATATACATTTATATACACATTTGTTTGGGTTTATTCTTCAGCATTACATATAAAACAATTCACACGTCAATTATTATTAGTCAAACAAAAAGAATAAAATTTCAAGAGTTATGTTGAACCAAATTTATCAAAATCAATACAAATGACCCGTATACTCCTTTGCATGAAATACATTTTCGATTTCATCCTTCATCGGTAGTAGGAGATTAATTTCGTTTTCCAAATGGTTATATTGCAAAAGAGGACAAGGGGTACAAGACGAGATTTCAAACAGTGAGGTAATGTGTATTTTCTAGTAAACTCAAGGTTATATATTTAATTAGATCTTCGCCTACTACAATCGGTTAAACTTTCCAATATTTTTTAAGCATATAAAAAAATAATCCTTTGCTGTACGTTGTATGTTGTATGTTGATCTGTCCTTCGCTATCCTATATTATTCTAAACCCGGATAACCTTCTAATGTCATTCTGCCAACGCCTTCACTGTCTTCCCTTGCATTCCATCTTTATACATTTTTCCCTTTCTTCTCTTGCTATGTGTTCCGCCCATTGCCATTACTTTTACAAGTTGTTTTTGCATCCTTATATTAATTTTTATGGTGAGAGCAGTGCTGGCTTAGTGGCTTCAGCGTGCAACTCTCATCCCTAAGATCGTAGGTTCGATCCCCGGCTGTGCACAAATGGATTTTCATTCTATGTGCGCATTTAACATTCGCTTGAACGGTGAAGGAAAACATCGTGAGGAAACCGACATGTCTTAGACCCAAAAAGTCGACGGTGTGTGTCAGGCAGGAGGCTGATCACCAAAAAATATCAATTTTTTAACTCTTACAAGAGCATAAATGGTATAATCCAGCTAAGTAATCTAAGACTTTTTCCGAGTTTCGCTTTGTGATAATGAAAAGCTGCTGATAAATAAGCGCTGAGAACGGCCTGTGTAAACAAAGGCAGGCTCGGCTGCACAGTTTGATGAGAATCTGAGCGAGACTCAGCCTATCTTATGTTTCGTGATAACTGTAATTTATGTAGTAATTACGACTGGTATGAGACAGCTAGTGGGTATTTCTTATCAAATTTCAAAATTTTAGAAATTATTTTTATTTTAATTTTTTATAAACTACAGATATTTCTTTGGCACAGATCAATAAAGTTGCTCAAAGAGATTTATTTAGGAGCAATGGTCATCCATATTTTTGTATAAAATCTCTAAAAATGACGTTTTAAAAAAATTAATAAATGAGGGAATGATTAGCAGAGTGAGGGAATGATTTATTGTTATATTATAATAAAATAAGTACAAATAAAGGAAAATTACGTAAATTTTATTATAATTCAACCACGAAATATTATATTCTAAGAAAAATTAACTCAAAACTTTACTTATAGTCAATATAAGTTTATATAAACTCAAAAATAAACTTACTATAATATAAAGGTAACAAACATTTTTATCTTTGTACTTATAACTATTTATTATTCAAATTTGTACTTAAGACTTCTCTGAAACTTAGGAAATCTTCTTATTTATATTAAGCATTAATTATTTATTAAAATTACTCTGTATTAGTCTTTTCTTATATTAGTTTTTTTAGTAAATCGATTCTTTTGGTGTTGAAAATATCCCAAATGATAGTGAGTACAATCTTCTTCACAATCTATGCAAGAAAGTCTTCTGCACTGTAAAGTGTTGTTAAAAAATACGAACTGGCGTATTTTTTGTGTTCCCCGAAAAGTAGGAATAGTACTAGACTGTTTTATGAGATCATCCATCAGTGAAATATCTGCTGTGGTAACTTCAAACAGTAAAATACGAGGACACCTGGATTGAAGAATAGGTTTCAATGAATTCAGGTCTACGATATCATGGCCTTCTGCAACGACTTTATCAGCTGTCCGTTTCAGGGTTCCACCGACACCGTCAGGCGCTCCTTTACCATGTCCGGGTTCAGAATAATGCCACGAGAAATATGCGATTTCTGGATAGATAAGCGACAAATGGCGACGCACCATTTCAAACATAAATTTATTTTTATATTGGTTAACAGGTCCGTCACTCAACATATGTAATCGGGAAATAGGTAAATTTTGTGTTTTTATCCACTCAAATATGGGTTTTAAGTGAGCCCAAACAGCCATGGCGTCATGTCTATTGTCGCTAGAGAGAGAGCAAAAGGATACAGGTTTAATTTCATTATCCTTGCGCAAGTAAAGCACTCCAGTATGCATTGTTATCTGCTTCCTTCCTCCACCAAAATGGACAGCTTGTATTTCCTCGTTGTACTTGCAGCAATAATTTTCACTGAAGTCTATATGAATTAGAATGTCGTTGATTGTCAAAGTTTTCTTTATATTTTGAATGGCTTGATATTGATGTGCTATAGTCCCCATATGTGAAAAAAAAGTGGTAATGCTGCTTCTAGATTTTGAACAAGCTGTTTCAGTTTAACCCTGTACTCTTTCTTCAAGGGTTTACGAACTGTCTTTAGTTTCCCATCCTTTTCAAATGAACTGACTTCATAAATCCACTGTCGATAAGTCACCAACTGATTAGGCATTGGTAAGTAGTAATCCAATGAGCGTTCCTTGCAGGTTAAACATTTCCTGAATAGACATTTTGTGGAATGCACATTGCAGGTTATTGTCGCTAAAGCTGAAGTCACGGTACAAAATTTCAATGCTTTGACTTCATGCAATTTAGAAATTATCAGTTGAATATTGGCGTGCTGTATACATTGACAAGTATTTCGGTCATTCACGTTTTGCCAAGTAACCCAAAAGGGCCTGAATCTACAAAAAGTTGATAAGCTTATCTTATAATTGACTGTGTGTAAAAACTTTTGATGTAAATTATAAAGTGTATCGTATAAAACACGCTTTTGTCGAGTTTTACCATCTTTGGATTTAAGATAGTCTCTTTTCCCCGGGCACATTCTTGAGTTTTCATCTTTCTCCAAAAATTTAATTACATCGTCCTTTACCTTTAGCATTTTGCCGCTTATTTTTCGAGGTTTTTGTTTTTTGAAAGTATCATGTTTGAAAAATGGTTTCGATACATGAAGTAACTTATATTTCTGCAGTGATTTCAATTTCAACATTTCGTAATACTTTTTCTTTTTTTCATGTTTCTTACCTAAATCTTCGTAACTAGTCTGTAGATCTTTTGTTAACGCTTCTCCGAAAAGTAATTTTTTCTTCACACTCTTAGGAACATTTACATTCCTTAGGAGCACATTTACTTTACTTGCAGGTGATTCTGGGTCATATCTTTTTTCTCTCAGTCTCATACATCTTTTCTTGTATTTTTCTCCTAACTTCACTACATTCTTCAGTCTTTTTTCCAAATATGCAATCTTTGCATACAAAACAGCACGTCGCCTTCGCATCTGTCGTCTATTTCGAGCAGCTAAATTTTCTCTCAGTTGTTGCACTGATACTGGGCTAGATGGAGGTGTATAATCAAGTATTCGTTGTAAATTTTGGTGTGCTAAAGCTTTTTTATTCCTATACACTTTACTATTTTCTTTCCATTGTTTTCGCTTTTGTCTAAGTTCTCTAGCATTCATATGAATAGCTGATTTTACCTGACCTTTCTCTTTTTTCTTTAAATATTTTAATCTTTCTTTTTCCTGCAGTTTTTCCAAAGATTCAGTATTATTTTTCATTTTTTCTCGCCTTTTTCGATCATATTCTTTTTTTCTTAATTTTTTTTCTGCATCACTCAATTTCTTTGTTCGTGCAATTTTTCTTCCACATACATTTACCTGTTTCAAATTAAATATCATGAAATAGTCGCAAGAAATAAGCAAGAAACACCGAAGAATACTATATAAATCATTCCCTCATACAGCCCTCATTCCCTCACTCCTAAATGCAGTGAGGGAATGGCCGTGAGGGAATGACGAATTTTAACTAAAGCTACAAAAACACCGTCACATAACCTCAATTCACTAGTTCCATTTCGAATATACATTTTACTCCCAAAAACGCATTAAAAGACAAATTATATACATATATACTAAAATGCTTGAAACATACATGTAACGTGAGGTAATGATCGCCATAAATGTAACTCTTAATAATTTTTTACTTAATATGTTTTTTCACAAACTTACCTACCGTTGAGAAGAAATCGCCATTTTGAATCATTTGACAGTGTTGCCAAGTACTAAAAACTTAAGGATGCGTTCTTGAATATTGTTCTACACGTTTAGAAATCGAATATTCGTAATAGGGTGAGGGAATGATTTTATTTGGCGGGACATATTTAAAATCAAATAATTGTTTTTATAAATTCTTCGTTGTTAGATGAAAGTTTTTATAGACAATAACAAACATCTTTCTAACATATTAGCATAATTTAATTATAAAGAATATGTATATATTTGAGATGAATAGGCATTTTAGTAATATTTTTGAACTGAGGGACAAGGTGAGGGAATGACTTTAAGGGTAACAAAGTAGCCATATCTTTTATTTCTTTAGAGGTAATACGTTTTATTTTTCGACAACATTAGTATAGACCGCGTGCATTGAAATAAAAAAAAGACTTACCATAGTTAATGCATATGACTCAGAACTAATGACAAGGGAATCAAATTTCGAAATTTGATGAGAAATACCCTAGTAATGAATTACCCATCATAATTATAAGTAAATCATGCCCTGTTTATTATGCTTGGTGGTGTTTGTATGATATAACGGGAATTTAATTCTAGCAAAATAATTTCTGGTAAAAGCACAGAAATCAGACGCAGACACGTCTGAAACATGCCTCTTCATATACCCTTCGGGCTTTATACATTTACCCACAACATGCAGTTTGTGATCGTAATATGAGTTTGTTTTTTATTCTGAAGTAATTCCTTGAAATTAATTTACAGACTGCATTAACTGATGTTATATTAAAATAACTATTATGTCAATATTAAAAATATGCTCTCCATTAAAAAAATAGATGAACAATCATATAAAAACGTGTGACTCAACTAAAAAATCAAACATTTTATTTTAATTAAAATATTTACGATATAATCACGTTGTTTTCCACTTATATATTATTCGGTAAAATTAATCTGCAAACATCATTTATTTACGTATATTGTTTTCGCTTATTATCAGAATATTACAAAATATTATATGATATTTAAATGTAGTCAGACATCACAAACACAATAACAGTTCATTGAATGACAACAATAGATGATAGACATAATGGCTCTTCGAAAGCACTAAGGAAAATGCGAGATGGAATCGATAACAAAGGTTTTTGTGACTTTCTTTTAGCCCTAGAACTGTTAGTACCTAGCTAGTACAAAAGTTTTCAATCACGTTTCAACAGAGTCGGAATTGTAAAAGATTAATTCTTATTTTTAATTAATTCACAATTATTCTTTTTAACTAAACTTATTATTTTTCATTTTAAAAATTTGTTATCTTTCATTATTTTTTATACTTTTTTGATTATTTTTATTTTGTGTGTTTCTGTGTGTGTGTTTTGTTAGTCATAAATGTTATCTTTATGTCTATGTCTAAGATGTTGTTTAAAATTTGCTCTGATTTGTCGATGATTAAATTTTAGCTATATATTCTATATATGAATTTCATGCATATGATTTAGTTTAGATGTTTAAAGCCATTTAATTTTAAGCTATGGAATTCCCCTCAATCACGCGTGTATAGTTTTGACAATGGGTTTCCATTATCCTTCATACCTCAACAGGCGTGGAATTTTCAAAATTCCTTTATTTATAAATGTTTTCATAAAATAACTGATAACGTTTCAAGACTATTGCGGTTCAAGTCTGAGGTCGTGCGATGTAATCACTGCTGCTATTTGGCTATTAGGGTCTGCTTTGATGAAGCACTTAGAGGACACAGTTACATGAATAAATGTTGCAATTTTGTATGAAAAATACATATGAAACACAATATATTATAATAAATATATTAAATTTCATTCATCTTCTATCTATCTTCATATTATGTTTCTCAAGCCTATCCTTATAATATGCGTAATAAAATTAACCACGAATATGAAATCGTAGAGAGAAAATTTAATAATCTGCTCTAGAGACCATTTCAAACAATTTGTTCTTACAATTATATTAGAATGTTACAAAATAATTGCTAAGCACACATTCGCTAGATATACTAGTACACTAGAAGCTCTTTGTCAAAGTAGATTGATTGGGAATTGGGAATCAGTTAAAATTTAGTTTGAGATAATAGTAATATATATTTTATAGAAACACTTATAGCAATACCTCAACCAGAAAAAATATTTCAAATAAGTCATATCAATGAGTTATGCCTCTGGACTCGTTCAATATCGCTTATTGGTTAACAATTTAATATAAAGCTTTTGCTTTCACTCCGAGAATTATAGATAATATATGTAAAAAACGAAGCTGTTTGTGAGTTTTTTAATATGAAAGATAATTGATATTCCATATGTTATATGAATAATATTATACATACTCTTTGTTAGTAATAATATAATTCTGGTAAATTATATCTATTATTGTAATAATTTATGCAACAACAGTTAATTTTTAGAGGTTTATTCACTTATACTATTTCTAATATATATATTTTGAAACTTAAACCCAAAACACAATGGCGTAAAATGGTTGTCTAGATGCCAAAAATAAAAAAAATACTACCACATGAATATTTACCATCAAATATTTACCCATATCGTAATTTAAAAAGGGATTCCTCATTCCAGTGATCTCGAGAGTAATAATCACGATCATAAGTTCGAACACAAAAGACGCACTTTACATTTCCGAATGGCAAACCGCTTCAAGGCATTATGATCCTTAGAAGTTTCGCGGTGCACCACAAACGCCAGATATGTGCGACCGGGATGATATCCGGGAGAGAACTGATCGCTCCATGCTCGGTATCCCGGGAGGGACGCGCCCAGCTGAAGTACGTTACGCTTAGTTCACGCAGTATTTCCAGATGGAAAAAAATGTTTTAGGTTATTCATACATTCTTATTGATAATGTATGTAATACTTATACTGTAAAGATAATAAAATAGGGCATATAACGGACCGATGGATCATCTATTTCATTATACAATACTATCAAGGCTCGTATATATTCTTACTCGATAAACCTTCTGCGCCTTATACGTTTATCTTTGAGTATAAAACTTATCCGTTTTACTCGATACACTAGAGTTTTTCGTTTACTTCTAAGATATACTAGCTGACCCGGCAAACGTTGTTTTGCTATGTTATTATTTCTAGGAAACATTTTTAGTTCAATAATAATAACTCTCTACTATAATAAAAAATAGGGATTGATCGTACGGGGGTAAAAATTAAGGGTTGTATGTATGCTGTATCAGAAAAATATTTTTTTTGTCTAATACAAATAAAAATTACAGACCTTTACATTTAGGTGGATAAAAATAGATGTTTATTTATTTATTTACACTTCATTGCCATACACATAATTATACATATAGAAAAAAAACCAAAAAGTAAGCAGGTTACATAAGTTATTAGGCAACGGGTGGCCTTATCGCTAACAAGCAATTTCTTCCAGGCAACCCTAAAATGGTACAATAGAAAAAAAAGAAACACCTACAGTTAACCTCTGCAGGTGTTTCTTTTTTTGTGTAGTGCAAGAGATGCATAATTAATTAACAAAAAGATACTAAAAATAAATTGCAACTATAACTAAAATTAAATAAAATAAAATCATAATAAAGAAAAGGTATAAATAATAGTATGTATAAACAGACATGTAAAAGCTTAGCTTAAGGTTAATTGACTCACAATTAATATATAAAGGTAGTAGCTAATCACGAGGCAGAAAAAAGATGATCAAAAAGGAGATTTTAAATAAATTTAAAGACTGAGCTCGTCTGATATGAATAGGTAAGGAATTCCATAGCAGGATACTTTTAGGATGTTGTCCGATTCGCACACCTAACCGATATGCAAAAAATTTTTTACGAAAATCGGTCGAGCCATTTCGGAGAAGTTTAATTACAAAATGTTTGTAACATATTTATTTAATGCCTCCGTAAGTGGAGTGTTTGAATTCTGATTAATACCTACAGTTGAGTTTCATCATTGGACGTGAAGGCAGAATACGTAATTCCATCCGTGTCACCTCGACGTCCGTCGTTCCACAACTGCCTTTTTTTAAGGCAGTTTTTGCCACGCACCACCACGAAGTATTTTGCAACCAATTTAACTTAGGGTCCTTCAAAAAGAAAGCGTACCAATTCTTAAAAGGCCGGCAACGCATTCGCAAGTCCTATGTCAATGTGAGTGGGTGGTATTTATTTAACATTAGGTGAGCCTCCTGCTCGTTTCGTGTGTGCTATTTATTATTTTTACCCACTGATGCTACGTGTTTGTTGTTTGTTACTTTTTTATTATGAGATTGCAGACAATACCTTTGTGCACCAAAACATGGCGATAAAAAGAGTTGCGGAGAGTTTCTTGCAAGTTCCCGCCCGCTTTACGCCCTTGATTTGGGTACCGGTATAAAATATAATTGTAGATCTTCCTTTTTTTAATAAAATGTAATAAGTCGAATCTCAGATAATTATATACTTATTTTATATATATTCTGTATATCTAGAACTGTTTGTGCTCGCTTATTGAACTTAACACGTGCGCTGTAGCATGGTGCGGGTGACAGTTGCTTAATTTTTCTGTCAATTTGATTTTATTTGTATACTAGAACAGTCTGGTTGGGTTAAATTTAAGTTATTTATTTATTTATTTACACTTTGTTGCTTTATAATATAAAAATTTAACAAAATTACATTTAAGGAAAGGCAACTGGCGGCCTTATAGCTTTCGAGTTACTATAGTTATTAATTATTTAATATATTACTTATGTGGTACAGCTGTAGTACTAAGTCATAATTTGTAAATCGCGGCAACTTTCTAGAGTGAAACGTAAAATTAAGCAGCTGTCACCCGCATCATGCTACAGCGCACATGGTATTTTTTTTTTGGAGTTTATGGCCTGGTATCTAGACCTTTAGGCCAAACGCACATGGTATAGTCGAGAATGCCATAGCTGCTGCATTGACATCTGTGTTGAGACTTAAAATAGAGACTAACTTGTATTGTAAGTAGTATAATTAAAAAATAAAATGTAACGTTGAAGTAAATTGTAGTGTAATATGGTGAAACATTTTTAGCAACAGCGGATTTTAAGATTAGTGTACATGATTAGTATAGCGTAGGTGTGGAACAAAGGAATTTTTCAATTTAGTACTTAATTAAAATTAGAAATTCAGTAAATTCCCTGAGAGTGGATGGGTATTCGTGAATAATTGCCCATTATACTTCCACTTCCATTTATTTCATTTAAAATTTCCTTTTTGTACTTGACAATGTCCTCGGAAATATTTACTTAGAATTAATTAAACCAATTCGCGCATAGCTTTAGCTACTATGTCATAGTTGTATACAATACAGCTTTGAATTGTGAATGAAGAGCGGGAATTAATTCGGTTGATTAATTGTTATTTGGTAACGTTATGTAACTTCGTGTTAAAATAATTATTTTATCTAACAAAGACCGTAACCTTAACTAGAATAACGAGACATTGTTTTTTTACCTTATAATCAATTGCAAAAAGTGCATTAATTCGTTAGAAAATGATATTTCGGAGTTTTTTGATTTCCACCGTCCGTGGCTAGTTACAGATATTAATTTCAACATAGCTTTAACTAATATCAAACTCATAACCGTAGATAGACTCATAAGCGTAGTGTCACCTACGCTGTGGCCGTAGCAAACATCAAAGATGGAAATTTAATTAATTTTAAAACTGCTAATCACTAAGTACGTATCAATATTTTTCTCGACTTGCAAGGAGATAAATGTGAACAACTTCATTACTTCAAACTTATACCAATAAACAACCTTAAAGACATAATACTATCTTAACTACTATCCAATGAATTTCGTTCTAATATTTTTTATCTTCACTACCTATGGAAGACTTTATGATAGACCATTTTGTAGCTTTAGCCGTGTTAATCTAATATTTTACTCATCGCCATCACCGTTGAACTATTTTCTAAGCACAGCGTTCAAGAGGTTTGGACTTTCGAAATCAATGTTGGGCAGTCTAGACAGATTTGCTAAGAATGGAGTGACTTGTAATTTATTGTGTATAGTTTTATTATGTGCGATAGAACGAAATTCAATTTAGGCCGAGCTTAGCTAGACTGGTTCGGCCTTTTTCATTTAAGAAAAATCTAAATTTGTTATTGTAAACCATGAGTTCAAACGACTGTACCAATGAACTTTATTTCAATTAAATTTTTCATAAGATTTCTGAATCAGTTTCATGATTATTTTTAAATCTAATAGGCAAGTAGGTGATCAGCCTCCAGTGCCTGACACATACCGTTGACTTATTGGGTCTAGGACATGTCGGTTTCCTCACGATGTTTTCCCGTTCGAGCAAATGTTAAATGCGCACATAGAAAGAAAGTCCAGTGCATAGCCGGGGATCGAACCTACGACCTCATGGATGAGTCGCACGCTAAAAAAGAAACTAGGTCAACACTGCTGATTTTAATTACCATCACCTTTATTTTCATAATCCAATTACGGTCGCGATATTAAAATAATAGCTCGACCGTATCATGACGCAATCCTTCCATTATTTCTTTGACCTTACTACCCGTGTATCCTTCACACATTCATACGCAATATTTACTTTGTTACTGTGGGATAAACATTGGAACAACATCTCAAACAGTCAAATGTTCATGAAGCCTGTAACAGCATTAATTTAAACATTCAAAACAAAACGAACACGTGTACCGAAGTTGGCGAATGTCCAGTGTTTAAGTAACAAGTTTTACAACCATTAGTCACAGCTTCCTATGCTATATTTTTCGAAGGGCAATTCCAAAATCAGCTACATTCAGGTCAAACTCATGCCCCAATTTATGTGACGACTTCAAAATAGCTAACACATATGTGCAGAAATGTTCGGTGAAAGGTAGAAGCATAAATTATTAGTTAGTCCCCAGAATTCAGCAAGAGAGTGTTGGTCTAGTGGCGTTAAGCGTGCGACTCTCGTCCCTGATGTTGTACGTTCTATCCCCGGCTGTGCACCATTGTACTTTCTATGTGCGTCTTTAACACTCGCTCCATCGGTGAAGGAAATCATCGCGAAGAAACCGGCATGCCTTAGACCGATAAGGTCGATTGCGTGTGTCAGGCACAGAAGGCTGATCACCTACTTGTCTATTAGAAAGAAACAATTGAACACGAAACAGAAATCTGAGACCCAGACCCATGAGGTTTTAGCGCCACAAGTTTATTTTTAATACAATCGCAATGAAATACGTTTTCTATTTATAATGTATATATCATAGCGTTTTCTTGATAAGCTATATTTTCTTATACGTCTGTAAAGCAAAAAAAGTGTGTGTGTGTCAGCTACGACGCACGATTGGAGTTTACTCCTTACGAACGATAATTATGATATATATCGAATAGAAAAAAAAGGGTAAATGAACGCATCTGCTAAAATGATAAGAGAAACAAACATATATATCTGTAATTATTCGGATTATTTATATTACTTCAATAAAGCGTATTACATAAAGTATGTTATTTAAAATAAATCTTGATTTCTATACAAAACGGCACGAACGACTTCCATACTTTATAAGCTGTGGTGTTTCCCAGGCTTATAGTTTCGGCTTGTGTCAAATGCACTGCAGAACAAAGATGGCGATAATGTTCTGTGGCTGTCGACCATATTTTCATACTAAAGGTGGTAAGAATATATGTTTTTATAATATAAATGTTTGTAGTAGTAATAAAACGTACCTACATCATCTATGCCCAAATAGGATTTTCTTTCTGTGACCAAAGTTACCTTTATAGTAAGAGAAGAATAAGAACGAACAATCTTTTTAGTTTTAATTTCACTGACTATTACTATTGACAAAACTGTATGGCACGCTAGACAATCTACTTTTATTTTTTACACCTGTCAAAACTGACAATGTTGTAACGTGGCTGTCAAAACATGAATTCAAAATAGAAAAGTCTGTGTAATGTATTCCATCTCATTCTTTTACACGTTCAATCCTACAGATATATATGTTTGTCTCTTTCTACATAACGCCTCAACTTTTCGTTTTACACTTGATTTTACTCCTCATAAAATTTCCGTACCGGGCCTTATAACTCCAATCGTTTCTTAAGGAGTAAACTCCAATAAACTCCAAAAAATGATTATCCCTCAGTTACGAGTGATTTTCCGTAAGCCTAACACGTATACGATGTTAGAAAGGTTTCTATTAAAAACAATTATATGATTTTATTTAAAATATTCCACATTTATTATCTGCATAACATCAACGAGTAATCCAATGACGACCTTTCTCCCTACATCATTGACCTATTTATATATTCTTAGCGTGTGCGTGACAATTTTCCGATTTCAATACATTTCAATTTTGGTGTACTCAGAGATTCCAACATTCAAATTAAAATGTCAAACGACGATTTGGAAACGTTCTAACTTAAATCTCTTGGGAAGCAATTAGCAATGACTTTCATTACTTTGAACATTTCTATTCACAGTTTTAATTTATGAATGATATATTATGGCTGACTGATTTTTACTAATAATATTTATAATAAACACTTACAGAGCGGTTTAGTACTGTCTCATTGGTCAAAGAAAATAAATTATTAAAATAAAAGTAAATAAATAAAAGTTATATCGCATCATACAATAAAAATTTACTTCGTTCTTATCGCGTTACTAATATAGCTACTAAACGCAGGCAATGTTGGCTCCATGCTTTTTAATCTGGTACACAAAGTAGAGCAATTCGTAATAGCACTGGAATAGCTGAAACGTTTTATATTAAAGCTAATTACTTATCAGATTAACATACTACGTTATACATAGTAAAGGAGTGTTGAGAAATGTTCTCCGGGGAGGTACCTATCTATCTACTTGAAGATAATGTTTGCATACAAATTCATCACAACAAGTCTCGATTTCCAGTAATCTAAAGAAAAACCCTAGAGGGAAAGGTTCTTCATCAGAAATTTTTATACATATTGATTAACTCCTTTTAAAGGTTCACATATTCTCATAATATGACCTTAATTACGTGCCGTAGTAGAAGCGTACGTAAGTACTATTAGCAAAAATATATATCTAATTTATCGCCTCGACTCAACTCGGCTTTGTTAGAAACCACTATTTAGCACCTATTTTTTATTGTAAGACCATTAGTTATGACTAAAACTTATTAAGAAAATAAAAGCAAGAATTAAATAATTAAGACACGTATTATGATTTAGGTATATACTTTGAAGGGTCGTACGGTTGATAGCGTGATATACCCGTGGAGTTTTATTGGGATGTGGTCCCACAAACCGGATGCCCAACGGAATAGTATCCATAATGCATTTCCCGAAAAAAATCCCAGTCTGTAGCAAGGATGTTATGTCGAGTTACGTGGCAGAACCTTTACACGTACATTGTATACATGTATTCTATTCGAACGATGCGTATTCAGTTTCTGTTTCATTCGAAAACCGCCTGCAGACGTCTTCTTTTACTGAGTTTTGTATACATCATATTATCGTTACTTTTCCATTAAGAGAGAAAGAAAAAGCGTTTATTTGATTAAAGCACACCCACATATATATGTATATATAAAAGAAATACAAACACAATAGCTTTAATCAGAAATGGGCCCAACTCCACTTTGAGTTGCTAGCAGCACTGATTTTCAGTGGACCATGCATTACAAACAGAGACTGCTGACTGTACGTGGTAGCCGAGTAGGTATAGCAACCCGTGCTACCTAATACAAGCATCATCGCCTCTCCGCACTCAATTTTACGGTAAATATTGCTCCACCTAAATCAATTATCGAGGTTTCGGCTGGCCCTCTCTGTTGCCAATTAATTTTATCTTTGGATAATAGGAGTAATTTGCTATTTATTGGCCTATACACGATATTGTACAAGAAACGGTTTTATGAATTTATTGAGTAGATTTATTGATATAAAATTATTTGAGTAAAGTTTTGATTATCAGATGAATTCCTTTTAATTGCTAAGTTTATTAAATATATTTACTATACAAAAGCGTTGTCTTCCAGGCATCATCATAGATACCAATAGGTATACGAAAAAGTTTTTTATTACAAAGGGTAGATATTATTACCTACCTGCTTTCTTAAAAAGACAGATAGCTGTTTCGCTATCATATTTTATAGAGATGACAGCCAAGAATTTGGCTAGACCCCTTGCTTCTATTGAGCAAGCATTAGATTATAAGACCTTGGAAGAAATTCCAAATAATATTTATTTAAATTAGATAATAGGACAACAGAGCACCACTCTTGCAATAATAAGGTAAGTATATTATGTGATAAAATTCATTCCCAAAAAATTATTGTGGTTCATCAAAATATACAGGGGATGAAAAATAAAGAATTAGAAATTGAACTATTCTTGAATAGTCAAAAAATAGACTTTTGTGCATAACAGAGCACTGGTTAAAAAAATATGAAGTTTTGTTTAATTTTTGTAACCACAGGGTTGGTAGTGTGTTTTGCAGAGAAAATGCAATTCATGGTGGCTCATTAATCCTAATAAGTAAAAAACTTAAATGCAAAGAAAGAAAGGATATTATCAGCCTCTCTGTAGAACTAACTATTGAAATCTCCTGTGTGGAAGTGGAGCAATTCATTGTTGTATGTCTATATTGTCCTCCATCAGCTGTCTATAATAATGTTGAAAATGTATTAGAGGAGATATTGTGTAAATTAGTAAAGTCTAATAAAGGGCTAATTGTGTGTGGGGACTTTAATGTCAATTTACTTTGTCATTCTAATTCAAGTGTACGCATACTTAGTCTTTTTCGTTCATACAATTTAATAAATCAATTTCATTCACCCACAAGAATAACAGCTAGCACCGCAACTTGTATAGATAATATATATAGTGACATAGCCCCTTTGAATGTTTGTATTTTCAATAGATTTAAATCTGATCACACTGGTCAATGGTTTGAATTCCAATTAAGGAAACAAAAAACATGTAAAAAGAAGAAAATTGTGATAACTCCTATTACAAATGACCGTTTGGACAGATTTAGAGAAGCATTGGTCTATAGAATGCCATTTCTGTGTGGCAACTCATCCCCTAATAATTTATACAGTACTTTTTTTGGATCATTTATTGATGAATTCAAGAAAGTATTTACTCAAAAGACTTTATTGGTCTCTGAGAAAACAAGTTTCTGTGACTGGGCAAATGAGGAGTTACACAGGAAAAGGTTAAAATTATATGAAATCTATGACGAAATGCAATATAACACTAGTGTGGAATTTAGGGAATATGTTAGGTTGTATTCAAATAATTTCAAAAAAGATTGCAAAACTGCAAAGTCTCAATATTTAAGTTCAAAAATAAAAAATAGCATGGATAAAGTAAAAGCTACCTGGAAAATAATAAATGAAGAATCAAGTAAAACGTCTGACAAACGAACTGATTATATGTTAAAAGTTAAAGGGAAGTTAATAAAATCTGACCCAGAGGTAGCTTCTTCTTTTGAAGAGTTCTTTACAAATGTACCACTAAATACGACCAAGTCCCTAGATTCTTCACCTGCTGCTGCGATCTCATTGCTAGAAAAATGTGTACCTGAATGTAATATTAAATTTCAGTTTAAACATATAACTTGTAATGATATCGTTAAAACTTTTAAGCTTATTAATTTAAAAAAAGTAAAGATATATGGGGTATGTCAACAGTCATTTTAAATTCCGTTATTAATGTAATAAGCTCTGAATTGTCTATAATTTTTAACAGATGTATCGATTGTGGAGTCTTTCCGGACGAAATGAAATTAAGTAAGATTACACCGTTGTTCAAGGCCGGTAGTGAGTCTGATCCGTCAAACTTCAGACCTGTTTCCGTGCTCCCTGCGTTGAGCAAAGTTTTTGAAAAGATAATGCTAGACCAGCTTTCTTTACATTTTAATAAAAATAAACTCTTACATAATAAACAGTATGGTTTCACTAAGGGTCGCTCCACAATCGATGCCGGTGTGAAGTTGATTTCGGACATATTTAACGCCTGGGAAGAATCATATGATGGAGTCGGCGTCTTTTGTGACCTGTCAAAGGCCTTTGACTGTGTTCATCCTGATATACTCGTTGGAAAGCTTCAACACTATGGCGTTGATGGCAAAGCTTCCAGCCTGATGAATTCATATTTAAAGGGAAGGATCCAAAGAGTTCATGTCAATGGAGTCACCTCTCCGGGTTCGCAGGTATCAATGGGCGTCCCCCAAGGATCGATTCTCGGGCCTTTCTTATTTCTGATTTACATAAATGACCTCCCATTCTTTGTCAACGAAGTTCATGAGATGGTATTGTTTGCTGATGACACTTCACTTCTATTTAAAGTGAATAGGAATAACGTATTATTGGACGATGTAAACAATTCTATCTCTCGTATAGTTAACTGGTTTAATGTAAATAACTTATTGCTTAATGAGAATAAAACAAAATGTATTAGATTTACAACTACTAGCGTAAAGCGAGATATTGGTAACCTGAAAGTTAAGGACAGTGAACTAAACTTTGATGACAAAACTGTTTTTCTAGGCATAACAATAGATAGTAAACTCCAATGGGGCCCACACATAGAGACTCTTTCGAATAGGCTGAGCTCTGCAGCATATGCAGTAAAGAAAATCCGACAGTTTACTGATGAGGACACGGCTAAAATTGTGTACCATAGCTACTTTCATAGCGTTATGTCGTACGGCATTTTACTGTGGGGTGCTGCTGCAGAGGTTCAATCCATATTTGTGCTGCAGAAGCGGGCTGTTCGGGGTATTTGTTGTGTTTCTCCGAGGGAGTCGGTACGGAATAAGTTTAAGGAATTAAATATTATGACACTATCTGGTCAATATATTCTTGAAGCCTTATTGTATGTCCAAAAAAATATAAAATATTTTAAAACAAATGGTGACTTTCACCAGTATAATACGCGAAATAGAACTAATTTGAGTGTACGACCAACCAGGCTCCAAAAGATAAACCACTCCTTATATGGAAATTGTATTCGTTTTTACAACAAGCTCCCAAGCGAAATTAGAGAATTATCACTAAATAAATTCAAAGCCCTCGTTAAACGAAAATTAATCAACAAAGCTTTTTATAAATTTGAGGACTACTTAAATGATCCTAATCCTTGGGATTGAATTGCTCCAGTTCAAACAATTTGTATGACAATACTTGGCGATTAAAAAGAGTGGCGGAAAGTTTCTTGCCAGTTCTTCTTACCCGCTCTACGCCCTTGACTTGCGAACTGGTAGTAAATGTAAATTTACGATTAATTTAACTTGACGATTCAAAAGTGTACTTGGTTACCTACTTGAATAAAGATATTTTGAGTTTGAGTTTGAGTTTGAATCCTAGTAAAAATAAAAAATAGTGTTTTACAATTTAATAAATTGCGTAGCGTAATTTCTAAGTAATATAATTTATACTCGGGTTATTCAAATCAATACTTACGTAAAGTTAACAATATAGTTACTGTACATACCAGATTTTTTGCCGAAACAAGTTTCTTCGGTTCAAAGATACTTTATTTCTCAAAGAATTACATTCACTTAGTGAACAATTTTAGAGGTTAGTAACATCGTAGTAACATCGTTTTGACACTATTCAAAATTAAGCTATATTAAATTAAAATGTTAGAATTGCTAAGAATATGTACAATATTTTTTTACAAAAGTGCATCATCATCATCATACAGTGTTACATCGATGTTACAACACGCATTGTGTAATTAATTAATAGTAATAATTTCTTAGACGTTCGTTCACAGATATAAATAAATGGTAGAAGTAAATTTTCTTAAGATCTGTTTTTTACTTAAGATAATGGCAATGTTTTTATTAAATAAGCGACATAATTTTTTTTATTAATAATTACGCTCTTTGTATTAAAACAATGTAGCTTGTTTTAATCTAATTCTAGATAAATTTATGCTTATGGAGGGCAAAAGTTTTTCCCAGAGTCCCTTGTCAAAGATAACAATATCAGAGCTCGATTTATAAACTAAGATAATTCGTACATATGCGGACGATCAGTTAGTCACACACTTTATTACGCATTTAACTTTGTTGGGTCGAGTTTGTCCTATGAGGAATATTTTCTCGGTTTGTTATTTACATTTACATTGCTGAATAAATTAAAAATATTCAATACAATATTAAGTTTACTGGCATAAGAATATGTATTAAAGGTCGGGCATTTTATTATAATATCTCTATTAAGAATATATATATAGCGTTGTATGTATTAAACTGAATAGGATAAACTAAAAACAATAACTAACCTTAAAATATAATAACTAAAATATATTATTAAAAGGAGTATGTAGTAGAAAATAACATTTATTGTTTAAAATTAGTTAATTAGTTTTTTTTTTTTTTTCTTTATTTTACAAAAAAATATAATACAATCATAATAAGTTACATTAGAAAACCGCTGTGGTTTATATTGATCTAACCATAACAGTCTTGTTTAGGAGCGCGACAAATGCATATAAAAGTAGTTTTTTAATTTGCTGTTTATGTTGGTTGGCGTTAGGCAATCTAATGTGTGATTGGGTAGACCATTTATTATATACAACCGTCCATAAAACTAACTAATAAAAATTTCATATTTATCGTTTAAAAATTATAATAAGTTAAACACAGCTGAATACACCGTTTAACAAAGAACTTAACGTATCTAGGCCATTAACAATATGTTTGAAATAGTGGGCTATTTCAAACATTCCGAACCTCTCGGATTATGAAAACAAAATTTGAGAACCAGTTATGTATTCTGTCATATCAGCCCGATTACCTCATACTTTTGTATTAAAATGTAAGTATTGAGTACGATGTGTATCGAGGGCTGGATACTTTTCAATACTTTATCATTGAGCCAAATTAAAAACAAGCTCCAAAATAATGAATTAAACCACGGTAGAGGTTTGCTATGGGTATATGGTACTTAACGGAACCACAAAGGTGCATCAATTTATACATGTAACTATACAAATTATATGGAACGCATTGATATACAAAAAACCCAAGATGCACAGTCTCGAACAAAAGTAACGCTCGAAAGTGTCCCGAAACACGATTTCTGTCCATAACAGTTACAAGCATATATTATTGCAAAATCAACCTTACGCGAATTGCTTAAAGTTGTTATTACAACGCAGTGTATACGTACTTAAAAAAAAAAAAAAGCAATAAAATTTTACGACCGACCGTGGTCGGTAGGACAAGGTATTGAGTGGAGTCGAACATGACTTTTTTATTTACAACTATTTAACATAATTTTAAATTTATCCGACTTTATGGGTGCTTTACAGCGTGAGTGGTCACGGTGACTGAAGACAAAAGGTGTTGGATGTTAAATAGTTGTAAATTTATAATAATACATAACATTAATCCGGTTAAAAAGTTTTTTCTTTAAATTAAAAAAAAATGTTAAATTGGCTACCTCCTGACCCACACTTTATATAGCGTAAATATATTTGTCAAAAACTACACACAAAAAAGTTCAGGAGTACATAAATTTTTTTATAAAAAAAACACAAATAAATAACATCGACTCCACTTATAGACGCGAGACTATTTGAAATGAGCGCACAATTTAGAATGTTGCGCTCATTTTTTGAGGACGTTTTTTTGACGTTGAGTGTGCATCTTGGGTTTTTTGTATATCAATGATGGAACGTCAATAGTATTGAGGTGTCAACTTAAACAATCGATGTATAAGAATACCTTATAGATTATAAAAAATTTCGTTCGTAATATATGCTTACAAAAAAGACCGTAGAATAAAAAGGATCTGAATATCCTTAACAAGTGCTTTTTCGCCAAGTTTTCTTTGTCTAAATGAGGTCAGCCGGAAGGTTAGAGAAATTTGGGCGTTTCGTGCGTAGGGGTTGATGAAGCGACCCCAACTAAGCCAGCGAGTTAATTTTGAGTTTTCCTTTTATACTCTTCGTAATTGTTCAAAGTGTGAGCGCTAAACTGGTTTTATGTCATACAGAGAACTTGGTAATAGACGGTTTTACGATCTTTAATTTCTTTGACGTGACTGCGATACTATGAGTACAATGAGTTACGCAATTGCAGCGACCCGGTCGTAAAATTATTCACTTCATTATGTGGCCAGGCCAAATCAATAAGTCAAGTGATATATTAACGATTGTGTACACATACATTTACTATAAACGAATTGCAAACCCGATCTTATATATTTTTATTAAAGCTATGCTTATTTACAATAATTGAGGTGATTATTACCTATAATGTACCTGAAATCTCATAACATGTACAATATAGTTTCAAAGAAATACATACGCTGTAACGATTTATTAATTAGAGTAAAAAAGTATAAATTACATATTTAGATCTTTAAAAAAACTTTATATTCTTTTTAACCTACTTAAAAAATCCCAAATGAGGTGAGATGAAAGAACTCATCCGTAGATTATTGATTACACAGTACTTGATTATAACACCAGCCATTGGACAGTTTTAATTTTGGTACTATTATCTTCTGAGCTTAGAAACTGAGTTGTCTTAGTCTGAGTTTATAGATTTCTTAAAACGGCTTCGGCAAGATAAGGAAACCAGCTCAGCGACTTGTTCTTGTAGTATGTTTGATTGTATTAAATGATAAGCTGAAATTCGACGTGTATTTTTCAAAGCTTCAGTATAGTAATTATATTGTATAGCCCCATCGTACAGGATTATCGAGTTGCCAAAATCAATATGTTTATATACACATTACAACGATTACAATCATCAACCTTTGTATATAATAGAATCTGGCTTGGTGGCATTCGGATTGATCTTGCCTAACGAAATCGACGAATTGAAATTTAACTATTATGATTTGGCATCGAATTCCAAAAATGAGCCTTATAGGATTTTCATATTCCTTGTAAATATTTTTTTTAATATTATCTACCTCTTTGCTGGTTTTTAGAAGAGCTCAATAACAACTGTTCTAGAATTTCTTTTACCTAAAGCTGCAATATCAGTGTCTGCTTTAAATTGTTCTGTAAATGCTTCGATCATTGCAAATATATTGTAGAAGCTTGGTATTGTTTTGAAAGTTTTTACTACTTACGATATACCTATAATTAAACGAAAACAATGTGTCGTGTGATTGATTTTTCTTAACATGTCTGTATTAATATACAACAATGTGTACCTTATTGTATGTAGAAAAAGATTTAGAAAGCAACAATATTTATTATAAAACATTAAAGAGTTTTCCACTTCGTCTCATCAAAAGCCTAACAGAGCGTTCGTCCGGAAAGCACAAATTGTACTAACAACAATAAAAGTATATAGTCCAAAACACCACTCATAAAATATTTAGGTTACGACTATGTTTTCGTATAAAAACATCTAATACGCAAATAAATAGGCCACTGGAAAAACTACACCGTGACCAAACTTTGCTATACTAGCAAAATACTTTATCGACTCATATAATCTGACAATAGTAAGCAATATAATCTATATAAACTTAATATAATAATATTGTACATATATATTAATAAAGCTACAAATATCAGTTTTATAAATCTAAAGTAAAATTACATTTAAACTTAATAAACGCCGACACGACTGTTAAACATTTTCAACGATCCGTTTAAGCGTCATGAGATTCATTTTACAAACAAGTACACTATAAAACGTGTAACTTAAGATATAAAGGTAGCAACCGTTTCGCTGACGACCCCTTCGAGATATACTAGATGTTCTAAATGTTTAGAAAACGAAGGATAATTAAAGACTAGCCTGCTATAAATATAGCAGCATCATACTCGGATCACAGAGTCAAAGTCAAAGTCAAAAATAATTTATTCATATAGGTAACACAATGTACACTTATAAAAAAGCCGTACATTAATAATTAGTCGTAATTCCTCATTTGTACCTGAGAAATTCCATTCATTCACGTACACACATGTACCGTTCAGAAATGACGGAATAGTGCTCACTGCTCAGAGTTATTTTCTGATATAGTTACAGCCTTCTAACCGTTATTCACGTTAGTTCATGTCACAGGTATTTTTTTTCCATGGGCTTATAGTCTATTATGAACGTCAAAAAATAAATATACATTAAATGCTTCTTATTTTACATTTACTGCCAGTTCTCAAATCAAGGGCGTAGAACGGAAGAAAAGGACTGGCAATAAACTCTCCGCCACTCTTTTGCCAATATGAATATGAGCATATCCTGGTTACACATAATATTGCTGAGAGTTTATTAAGAGACAAGTAATAAATAAACGTACTTAGTTAAAAGTGAAGTGTCAAGTGTAATGATGGCTAATAAACTTTTATTGAACTCAAAAATAAGAATAGCGTATTTGCGAATGCGCGGAACGTATGCTGATATCTTTATCGGTTCTTAAAACTGATATCGTTGACATGTTTAATTCCTTAAAAATAGATTTCTCCATATTCACATACATAAGCTGGTAGTGTATGTAATAATAATAAAAATACAGCGACACCATGGGCACACAGTAAACCCCGTTTAAATCTTGCAAATGTCCTAATTTATCGCGTCTTACGCAGGGGACGTGTTATGGTTTTGTCTTCAGTCTGACGTAATATATAGAGATATTTCATCGTATTAGGCGCGATAGAAAAAAAAATTAACACTCATAATTTGGTTTTTATTTGAGTCGATACGCTTTTGACTTAATAGTACGGGAGGTAGCAACGTTTTCGAGAAAGAATTTCAGGTCAGCTGATTTTGTGATATGTCTTCCTTCTTGCACTTTCGGTTAGAGTCTGGGCAATCTGGCTGGCGGTTGTGGTTGCGTTCTTTAGTGCGCATCCTATCTGTCCAGCCAATATCCTGGATTTTAAAAGCATTTTAAGAAGCGTAATTTTTAATTTTTCGTTTTTAAATAAGTCTACCTGACATACTTTTTTTATTGCCAGACATTTTTCACATTGCTAACTATGTGCCAGACGCGATTTTAAGTTTCTTTTTTATAAAAATTTCAAAGTATTTTAGAATGTCTGTAATTTTAATATTATGTTATTTAAATATAAGAAAATCTAAAAATGAATTTGCCAGACATTAATTCGATTGATAAGTCTTGAATTAAAACGAAAAAGTATTGCAGTATGATGAAGAATTGCATTTTAAGAAGCGTAATTTTAGATTTTTCCTTTTTAAATAAGTCTACCTGACATACTAAAATACTTTGAAATTTTTATAAAAAAGAAACTTAAAATCGCGTCTGGCACATAGTTAGCAATGTGAAAAATGTCTGGCAATAAAAAAAGTATGTCAGGTAGACTTATTTAAAAAGGAAAAATCAAAAATTACGCTTCTTCAAATGCAATTCTTCATCATACTGCAATACTTTTTCGTTTTAATTCAAGACTTATCAATCGAAATTATGTCTGGCAAATTCATTTTTAGATTTTCTTATATTTAAATAACATAATATTAAAATTACAGACATTCTAAAATACTTTGAAATTTTTATAAAAAAGAAACTTAAAATCGCGTCTGGCACATAGTTAGCAATGTGAAAAATGTCTGGCAATAAAAAAAGTATGTCAGGTAGACTTATTTAAAAACGAAAAATTAAAAATTACGCTTCTTAAAATGCTTTTAAAATCCAGGATATTACCTGGACAGATAGGATGCGCACTAAAGAACGCAACCGCTACCGCCAGCCAGATTGCCAAGACTCTAACCGAAAGTGCAAGTAGGAAGATATATCACAAAATCAGCTGACCTAAAATTCTTTCTTTTCAAACGTTGCTACCTCCCGTACTATAAAGTCTTTGCGTTTAGAAATGTTCTTTTTATACATTTTGGCATTTAAAAAAGGCTAGGTTAGTAGAGTACGTACTAAGAATTTCAAAATATATGTAGGTTAATATATTTCATACACATTCTTTGTAATGATACGAAAAGTAATTATTATGTATAACTTCTACGTACTTTCATCTCTTAAAAGAAGCAATCAATGTCACTTCATATATCATATTAACTGAAACAGATAAATAATATTAAACCAAAATTTAAATTAGTTTTATTTGCAATTCCAGTTATACCTCAGGCTGTTTAACCCTATTGGCAATAAATACTTCGTTAGTTACGAGCACTAAAGATAGTTTTGAACCATAAACCGTATAGCGCGACGTTATAAAGTTCTCTTCCTAATGGGATTTTGCACCTGCTGCTTAAAATGTTTTGTTGCATCATCAAAAATTTTAAGTTACATTTCTTTTTTATACGTATTACCATGCCGTCCGATCACAATAGAGGTATTTTACGGCGCATTGTGCTGCTCATCATTTAGAGGAACCAGTTACATTGTTTTCCAACCCGATACGTCGTAGAACCTTCAATAAATACCATACCACTTCCTTTTATCCCACACTAGCTTCTTAGCCTTTAAGGTGTTCATGATTTTCCTCAAATTAAATAATACATGCTGGCTTTTCCTTTATCTATAAAAATTCCACCACTTTTTATTACAAGCATTAACACACCTTATTAGTAGCAAAGGTTAACTTTGACCTAATTCCCTGGAGAACGTTAGATACTAGCTAGTCCCTTCTATAAAATAGATATTATATTATGGCACCACATAATAAAATAAACATTTGTTAAAAATTATTGTTCACATTAGTGCTAAAAGACTTCTACTATATCCTCAATTACGGCACAAGTGAAGTTTCGTAATCCATATTTATCGTCCCTTTTGACTCATACAACAACATCCTAGGTAGTTTAGTCCCTACCTCATCTTCCTTTAGAAGTTGTACGCAAAATTTTAGTGCGAGGTTTACGGCCGGCGATCGTCATTATGAAAACAATGAAATCGTTTATAATAATATTTGCGATCACACAGCCCTAAACTAACAACATTTTGTGTTAGTAAACATTTTCCATATGAAACTACGCTTTACAAATAGTTTTCCACTTGGAAAATTTGCTGTGTTCGGAAACTTGAGAATGATAAGAAACTGCCTTCCTCGGGCTCTCAACGAGTTAAGAGCGATTTTATCTCAACGATAATGGTTCCCGCATATATTTATGTTTGTGAATTCCATACGTGCCCTAACTACTAAATTGTGAACCGACTTATATGTTCTGTGTAGGCCGTATCTGAATGGTTATAAAAACATAAAAAAGTAAAAAAAAGTGTACAGGAAATGTCCTGTCCCGTCAAATCCAAGCAAGCACGCAATTGTCCTCTAAGTATATGTTATATTTTCGACTGCGTTTAATTAGAGAAGATACGTAGACATTTTATTTAACACGCTCGTACAATTAATTTTAAAAAGTAACTAAGCAATGTTAGTTACTTAATTTAAAAAAAAAACAATTGAGTAATAGGAAATCGAAAGCGTACGTGATCAATTCTAATCAACTGGATCTTGTTATGATATGGATGGGTTGATGACGTTATCAGTTATTTGCTTACGACAGTTGGCAAGACTAAATTTTTTTTTTAAATGTAATAAGAGGCAAACGGGCAGGAGGCTCACCTGATGTCAAGTGATACCGCCGCCCATGGACACTCACAATGCCAGAAGGCTCGCAAGTGCGTTGCCGGCCTTTCAAGAATTGGTACGCTCTTTTCTTGAAGGACCCTAAGTCGAATTGGTTCGGAAATACTTCTGTGGGCAGCTGGTTCCACATAGTGGTGGTGCGCGGCAAAATCTGCCTTAGAAAACGCTCTGTTGTGGAACGACGGACGTCGAGGTGATACGGATGGTATTTTGTATTTTGCCTTGACGTCCGATGATGAAACTCAGCTGCAGGTATTAGACCGAACAACTCCTCTGAACACTCTCCATGGTAAATGCGGTAGAAGATGCAGAGAGATCCCACATCTCTACGCAACGCCAAGGGATCAAGCCGCACGGAAAGTGACTGGTCGTCGACGATTCGAACCGCTCTTCGTTGAATACGGTCAAGTGGAAGGAGCTGGTACTGGGGAGCTCCCGCCCAGAGGTGAGAACAGTATTCCATGTGGGGCCGAATTTGCGCTTAAATAAGGTTACGTGTATTTATGTAATGCCTGTGATCAAAATAAAAATCAATTGGCGGTACCTTTACGCGTCACGGCTATTTTTATAAATAGATTTTTCGGTCTTAAGTTTCACGATGTTTTCCTTCATCCGACGATTGTGTCCATGTCTAATACTTCGATTACTTGTTAGCTAGGCCGTTCGCCTTGGGGTCATGGATGTTGATTTATTTTAATTAATAACATGTGTAGCCGGGGCTTGTCGCTAGTTCGGTACCTATTATTATAGTAGTTCGTAAATAAAGGGGCTTAAACAACTTCAGAATAACGTGTTCTATTAAAACTTTGTCGAGTTAGCGAAAACTGGGGTCTCCATACTAATGCAATCAACACGAGTTCGTAATTTCTTATGATTGTTTTAATATTTTTAATCATTACTTTACATTTAGACTATACAAATCTTAAATGTCTTAACCTATATGATTATAAGGATATTTTCTGTTCAATAAATTCATTGTTTGTAATACAAACGAAGTTTTAAAATAAAATTTAATTATATATATAAACTTATGAGATTATTCATGTCGTCTAGATAGACTAGATAGCCTTAGTCTACTTCAATAAATTCCACCAAAATAACTCTTTGGATCCCTTATCCACTAGATCCATGCTATGGCCACTATAAACTAAATATTTTAGATATAAAATACTTGTGAATTGTCGTACTAGCATAGTAGTAATGCTGTTTTTACGACAAATATACAGAAAATATGCAAAAATATCCTACACACCTTTAGGGTAACATATTCTTTCTAGCAGTTAAATATAATTAATTCAACTAGGTATATGTTAGGTAATAATAATAATACTTGATACTTTGACAGTATTCCAAAGTAAACTACCGCTGCATACAATTTTCATAGTCTGCTATCAGTTGAAAATCACACATATTAATACTTAATACTGATAAGAAATCATAACAAGTTGTTTCTAGATAGTCAAAAGCTTTTGTTTTAGTTAATTTATCAACAGTGAAAGTGAAATCCAACATAAATTATGTTACATGTGAAAGGTCTGGCTGTTCGCCAAACGGATAGAAATCCCGTTTCCACGTAAATCGTGCTTTGAGATTAAAGTGAATGATAGGAACAAATATAGGTTTCGACGTAAAAGTAACGCTCGTTTGCAAAAATTTGAATAGAATACAAAATATATTGTTTTAAGATTCCATCATTGACTATTTTTAGAGTCATATCAGAAGAACTGGCATTACTTCAATAACTGAAAAGCTTATGAGCTGGTTAGATTGTAACCTACTATACAAAAAAAATCTCCGAAAGTTTTTATTCACAAATTATTTCCAAGCGCAAAGAGAGTAATTTTTACCCAATAAAAAGGTTGCTTAGTAAAAATAATGGCTTGTAGAATTTATTATTTTGGTAGGATAGCCGCCGGTTGGAGTTTTATTAAATTAGCGGCTCAGAAATATATAAAATTGCTTCATATTACGTGCCTAAAATGTCAAATTAATTGGATATGTAGAAATCCTCTTCATTGTAGTTTGTAATAAATGAATCCATACACACTTATTAAACCAACGTTTTTAAATACTTTTGTACGCACAAAACACAACGATATTACCTACAATAGTGCTTCAAAAATAGAAAGTATAAGTCTACCTATATTCTATCTCCATCGTCTACATTCTTTCTACATAGCAATTTAATTGAAACCACACAGAAACAATCTACACAGACTTTCAGACGACATTTGACAAGGTTTTCTTTATTTATTTACAGCTTATGTATGGCCAACTAGAGGTTGGTAAAGTTGTCTTTCAATGACAGTAAATCTTTGGCGTTAGTTTAGCATAATCGTGTTTAATCGCTGGTCATAAATGGGTTTTCCTCTAAAGTTATAGTGACGGTTTTCCTCCAGGGCTAATCTTTGGTTTCGTCATTATTCCTCTTATTTATTAACGATATATGTAATTGCTTTCTGCACTGCAAATACTTACTCTATGCAAACGATCTAATGATATATAAAATGGTACTGACCCATCCATTGAGTTTTTAATTCAAGAACTTGATAGGCAAGACATCTCCAAACTTAGCAAATTATATCCTATATACAGTCAGGGACGGCATGTTGTATGTAAGTGAAATACACAATGGAATCTGTTGGTTCCGTCAGGGATCTTGGAATCTTTCACGACTCTAAACTTACACTTGAGAAGCATTTAGACCAAATTGTGAGTAAACCTTACATGATGTTTGGTTTTACCACGCGAGTCCCCAGACCTTTTGAAGACAAATCCACATATACATATTTACTTCTTGAGCATGTCACACAAGTGGAAACTGAACAAAAGAAATTCCTGCGGATTTAAACTTTCGCATAAGTGATAGGGCCAACACTATTCATGCTATGAAAATATACTTAACTACACAGAAGTGTAGGAAAAAATAATTTACTTTAACTGAGCTAAAGACGTCATTTGATATATTGTGTGATATCCAGAAAAATATGTGTGCATGAAATAACTAGATCCGAACTTTTCGAGCTTATATCATTCAATGTTCCTGCCAGATCTTTACGCAAGTACAGAACTTTCAACCTAGCTACTCCCAAAACCAATATTGGGTTCCGAGAGCCTCTTTACAGAATGTGTACATTACTTGAAGCTAATTCGCATCGCACGCCTCTACTACTATATTTAAGAATAAACTAAAACAATTAATTACTCATATCAGGCCTTGTATCTCGTTAACATTGTATTGTCTACTTGTCATCCCGCTGTCATGTATATACTTATTATTTATCTGTGAAACTGGTTTAAGATACATTAAATACTCTACATTTATATATCTGTGCACCAATACAATTGCTTTCTATCTGCGTTTAACATTTGCTCGAACGGTGAAGGAAAACATCGTGAGGAGACCGACATGTCTTAGACCCAAAAAGTCGACGGCGTGTGTCAGGCACTGGAGGCTGACCACCTACTTGCCAATTAGATTTAAAAAATGATCATGAACAGATTCAGAAATCTGAGGCCAAGACCGAAAGAGGTTGTAGTGCCACTGATTTATTTATTTATTTTCTCCTTAATAAATAAATGTAGAACCAATACAAATTATCATTTTTATTTCTCTAAAATTTGATTATGATTGTTTACATAATTTTAATATCCCGCCAAAACGCTTCTCCTGGCAAGATGGCGTCGCACCAGGCCTTACGATGTCCATGCATGTAAACAACGTCAAGTTTTAAACGTGTTAAGTATCATTCTAAAATTACATATTTATTATATTTCGATCGAAATTAAACTGTAATACATATTATGTACAGGCAATAGTCATCGTCGATCCGACTAATCTGTGACCGTTTTGTCACGTGACTGACGAATAAAAATAAACATTTTTATTTATGGATTTTTGTATTTATTTTTATGTACAAGTCATTTTACTCCTTTACGCTTTTTAAATTCATGTTTTATACAGATTAATACTGTCAATAATACTTTATTTTTATACTGTCAAATAGCTATTGCATTTTTTTTTAAATTGTATACAACAAGCTCGTACTTAATTTAATTCCAGTCCACTTGCCGTCACTTAACCCGAGAGCATCGGCCGCACCCTCTAAACGTTCTTGTAGCGACATTAATGTCTCTGGACAATATCTAGAAGTTTCTTAGCTTTAAAAAAGTTCCTTTATGACAAAATGATGAATTTATTTTATCATTTACAAGTCTGGTCAACTAAAATTATTACGTGATTTCACGAAAATTTAATTTTATATAGCTTTAATAAGCATATATAATAAGTCAGTGTTGGCTTAGTGGCTTCAGCGTGCGACTCTCATCCCTGAGGTAGGTTCGATCCCCGGCTGTGCACCAATGGAATTTATTTCTATGTGCGTAAAAACATCGTGAGGAAACCGACATGTCTTAGACCTAAAGAGTAGACGGCGTGTGTCAGGCACAGGAGGCTGATCACCTACTTGCCTATTTGATTGAAAAATTATCATAAAACAGATTCAAAAATCTGAGGCCCAGACCTAAAAGAGGTTGTAGCGCCACTGATTTAATATAATAAGTCGGCCAAATATGGAAGTTACGTGAAATTACAAAAAACATTCTTTAAGCATAATAACGCAATAAAAAGTTTCTTACTGAATAAAAACATAATAAAAATGTATGCTTAAATCAAGATCCTCAAGCTGCTTCTTGTTTCTTACTTTTCTTTAGCTGTATTAACAGAACGCTATAATGTAAGTAGAACATAAAAACAATTACCAACTCTCGTGCTCAAGTTATTAACTAAAAAATTGCTCTCAAACCACTACCTAAATGACATTCCAGAACCACCTTGTATATTAACAGTAGCTTACGCCGACAGTAACATATAAATTGCTTTTACGACGATAAAAATCTCACCCGGGATTAGGGATAAATGTAATGGAAAACGTGAATAAAAATAAAACGTAACAAATATACAATTTATTCTGATTAAAATAAATGCCAAGGAATTTCACTTCAAACCTGTTTATCGCAATGACGGGGCAAAGAATGTTTAAGAATTTGATTTTTTAACCTTATTTTTAAAGTTGGTATTTAAACTATTTGCAAACAGAATTAAAATAAATTAACACGTGCAATTTGATCCCATCTCTATATCCTACAAATTGTTATATTAGCATATATATCTATTAGAGAATTGCTATCTTACATTCCTTCCGCTCATATAACATAGGTATTCCATGAGTACAAGAGAAAGGTGGTATTTTGAGTTTCTTAGTCTGTCTTTCTCAGCCGCGTTTTGGTACAATCCTTAAAATGCCTACATTTTTTTTATGGCGATGCCTACATTTCAATGTCATCGTCATAAGTGTGACATGTCACTTATGACGGTCACTAACGATGAACAATTCGCGTAACATAAATAATAACTATTGACATTTTAGGTGCTAGAAGTAGAACATACCTATTCTACTAGTATTCAATATTAGTATTTTTTGTTATTATATCGACGAATTGTTCTAACAATTTCTTATTTATTATTAAAAAGTGACGTTACCGAATATTTGTAGTTTTTCCTTTGAAAATCTTAAACAATTTAGGTAAATTGTTTCGTTTTTCCGGCTGAAACAATGGTAAGTAGCTCATTACCAAACGAGCCATGTCATCTCGGTGGCAATTTGCAAAGAGGGCTAAATTATTTTTAAACAAGAAAATACGAAAGCGATAGACGCAGGACGGGGAAGATCTTCTTGTAAGATATTTCTTTACTCCTCGAAATACGTTGTAAATGTTGTCTGCACGTCAGTGTAATTTATCATTTTCATGATAATTATAATATAGAAGATACACAGCATATACCTACTGGCCAATTTCTATGGACCATATTTAATTTATTTATTTAATTATAAGTAATCTTACAGCTAACATACATATTATAAAACAAAGCACTTAGACAATACAGAAAGCCAAAACAGATTACATAGATAAACAATATATACGAAAACAAATAAGTACATTAATAGACAAAACTATATAAAGAAAACTGAAATATAACATTTAAAACAACAAATAATACTTAATATTTCAAATCACTGCTTAAAAAAACAGTCTTTCCGCCTCTTCAAATACTATTAGGTACTATTTGTTAAGCAATATTACGCACAAATTCATAGAGAATATTTTGTTTTACTTCTAGGTAGTTAAATTAAGCTACTATAAATTTAGTTCAATTAGAGAACTCTTCCATGAATTAAATATGAATAATTCTTGGAAATGTAACGGAGTAATAAAACAAGAAACTAAAGTGAAATAAAGTGTAGTAGTTACGAAGGCAAGAGCCATATTACACAAGCATCATATTACAAGCTCCACTCCCTGTTTATTGAGTAATCGCACGAAATAAACAACTACGCTGTTAGCTTTTACTTAAGTCGATAGCTTTATGCTTGTATACAGAATAAGCTCAAATTTCCGCTTCACAAGCGCTTTCTGATTAATACCACCAGCTGTGATCGCTACTGTATACTAGTTACAAAATTTTATACAAATAAGATACAATTTTTCACTTAGTAATTGCTGATCTTATGCAGAACTATCTTAAATCATTTCTAGAAAAGAATATCTCGTTTCGTCAATGTTAACCAACTACTATTTATATTTATTGTATGGTGGCTTCGTTTTGGTGACATTAAAAGGTGGCAAGTAGGTTATTAAGCTGCGCCTGACACATTCTATCTAGTTTTCTCTTAGACGTGCTGACCACGTCGCGACGTATTTTTTTCACCGTATGAGCATAGAAATGTGTGTAGTGCACAGCTAGGGTTCAAACGCACGATTTCAGGGTTGAAAATCTTGCACCAGCCAAGTTCACATTTCAAGGATCGTCATGCTCGCTTAAATGTCATTGCTTGTGGCGGCGTCCATGCGTCGGGTTGTCTCTCTCCCTTAAATATGGCGAGGGGCCTGATGGAACGGATGCTACTTGTGGTGACGTTTCGTACTTGAATTCGTGTATGCGGTGATGTTAGTTATTTCGACTATGTATTTGCGTGTTGTTCCCACGAGAATGTAAGTGCGTGCTCCTATTTCACCATGTCTACTGCTGATAGAGGACAAATCTTTGTTTTTAATTTATTTTATTATTATTTATTACTTAAATGCCACGTGGAACATGGTGTAATGGTTGCAGCTCCTTACAAACGTTGGGTAAAACAAAAAACTTGGCGATTAAAAAGAGTGGCGGAGAGTTTATTGCCAGTTCTTCTCTTCCGTTCTACGCCCTTGATTTGAGAACTGGCAGTAAATGTAAAATTAGAAGCATTTAATGTATATTTCTTTATTGACTTTGTCACCTATATAAATAAATGATTTTTGACTTTGACTTTGACCAAGCCACAAGGATAAAACTGCTTGTGTTTGCGAAACACAAAGCCAAAAAAACTTCACTCGCACTAACACACAGTCTTATAAATCCAAGTGAGTTCAGTATAAAAACATTACAAAAATATGCCTATTCATTTTTAAATTGATTTTATCTTACAGAAGGATAATTAAGCCACATAGAAACCACAGTAAAATGATTTCCATTTTTCTTTTAAGACGATAAACACGATCAATGAATATAACATTAATATTTTGCGCAGGGCATAAATGGAATTCACGAAAATACCCGGCGATTTGAATCACTAGAAAGGAAATAAAAGTAAACTCACGTTGCGTTTTTTATGCTTGTTTATGGTTAAAAAAATTCTTATGTTAGCTTAGCTTTCCCGAACAGGTTATACTTTCAGGAAGAAAATTTTAAAGGAAATATAAAAAGACACAACCTTATAAAATCCTATAAACAAAATTTGCATGCTACTTAAGCTAAAATGCTCCTTCTATTTACGATAGGGAATATATTAGTCGTAGAACGCTCTTCTTATACTGTTTGCCAAAATATTTACCATAGAATAATAACAAAGGGCGCTTCATAAATAAAATATAATAACAATCGTCCCCAAAATAATTATGGTTGTTGAAACTGTGCCAATATATTTGTTTGGGATTGTTATGTTTTATCTAAAAATTTTATGCAAATCTTTCGCTTTAAGTAAAAAAAATCAGTGGCGCTACAACCTTTTTAGGTCTGGGCCTCAGATTTCTGAATCTGTTTCCTGATCATTTGTCATAGGCAAGTAGGTGATCAGCCCCCTGTGCCTGACACACGTCATCGACTTTTTGGGTCTAAGGCAAGCCGGTTTCCTCGCGATGTTTTCCTTCAACGTTAGAGCGAATGTTAAATGCGTACATAGAAAGAAAGTCCATTGGTGAACAGCCGGGGATTGAACCTACGACCTCAGAGATTAGAATCACATGCTGAAGACGCTTTAAGTAAAAGTTAATCAAACAAAGTAGACTCAAGCTTGATTACAATATCACTCTGGTATTGAAAGAGAGTAACTCTATTAATATCTGGGTTTATTTTTGGAAGCTAACGAAGGTAAAACATACAACTCTGGATTCTACGAGAGTACGGTCCAGCGTCAGGTTGAATTTTGAATGACGCGAAGTTATTGAGGCTTTGAAAACAATTTGAACAAAGAATTTACCTTGATATTATTTTATTGGAATATTCAAATTGAGAGTTTCTAAGGTTTGCAATGATAAGTCGATGATGCAAAATTAAAACAGTACGGGTTTTTAACTTACTTATTAAGTAAATGAGTTCGAAACTACATACTTTTACTTGTGTATGTACTGAGTGGACGATTTTTTTTGGAGTTTACTCCTTAAGAAACGATTTGAGTTATAAGGCCCGGTACGGAAATTTTATGAGGAGTAAAATCAAGTGTAACACGAAAAGTTGAGGCGTTATGTAGAAAGAGACAAACATATATATCTGTAGGATTGAACGTGTAAAACAATGAGATGGAATACATTACACAGACTTTTCTATTTTGAATTCACGTTTTGACAGCCACGTTACAACATTGTCAGTGTTGACAGGTGTAAAAAATAAAAGTAGATTGTCTAGCGTGCTATAGAGTTTTGTCAATAGTAATGGTCAGTGAAATTAAAACTAAAAAGATTGTTCATTCTTCTCTTACTATAAAGGTAACTTTGGTCACAGAAAGAAAATCCTATTTGGGCATAGATGATGTAGGTACGTTTTATTACTACTACAAACATTTATATTATAAAAACATATATTCTTACCACCTTTAGTATGAAAATATGGTCGACAGCCACAGAACATTATCGCCATCTTTGTTTATTATTTTTAATTAATTGATTAAATATATTTTATATTTATATAATATTTTATAATACTTATATTAAATTATTACGACCCATTTCTATTTTTTTCTATTCGATATATATCATAATTATCGTTCGTAAGGAGTAAACTCCAATCGTGCGTCGTAGCTGACACACACACACTTTTTTCTATTTTAAATCAATAAATATGATTAAGATAAAACAAAACATAAGTGAAAAGGTCATACATAATCCTAAAATTACCAACTCTATGGAGACGCAATCAATCCAAACACAATTTTTACTCTAGAGACTAGCGTAGACTTTCGTTCGTGATGAAAGTAATTGTATTACTTCTACGTAAAATACAAGACAAACGAATCGTGAGGCGAAAGCCACATCTATTTGTGCTTACATGAATTTATGGACTTGCGCGGTATGAATGTAAATCAGGAACGTATTTTCTCCACAGTTTTGCACTTAAATATAAATGATTACGTCATTCCCAAGTGATTAATGAGTAAAAGCACTAACTAACGTATAAGACATTTACAGAATATACATTTAACACCAACTTTAACTATATATTATCTCTTTGTTTAGATTTTATCAAACCGCGTAAATATTTCATGTTTAATAATATTTATAAATGTATATTATAGTTTTTCTGTGCGCTCATATTGCATAAGCGCTGTTTAAATCTTGTGGAATAGATCAGAGAATACGGTAATCACTGTATCGTAAGTATCGAATCTTCTAAAGAAATATAAATATTGTATCAGTACAAAAAACAATTTAAACGAATACGAACATGAATTAATATTATTTAAAGAGATTAATTAAATACGTACTACTCGCGAAAGTCAAAATTGCCCTTTACAGTGAGCCATTAATAATAATTAATTATTGCATGATGTCAGTGATAGAAAATTCGGGAGCCGTCGAGTCATTCTAATCATAATTATAACTTTTATAATCACTCCTTTACTGGGATGCTGGGCATCACCAGTAGTGTGAAAAATACGAATAGGTCTAAAGAAAATAAGTTTAGATATTTTCTGATAGAAATTTAATCAGATATAATGAATGATTACGATCCTATTACCAAAGAAGATTAAAATGTTCTCTATGACTCGTATTCCAATTAGTAGCCCATTTCACAATCTCATTTTAAGCACTATTAATTTTGTCTAACTTTGAAGACTTGATTTAAGTTTGATAATGTTCCAGAAAATGGGCCTTTGAGACTGAAGCCAAATAAATTATTGAAGGTAATCAATAATTTATTTATTTAAGAAAGGGAGCGATAACTGAATCCTTACAAATAAACCAATTTTAATTTGACCAAAATTTATGTAGGTAATTAAAAATTAAAACTTTTTAAACCGCATGTCCACATAACCGTAACTTTGAAACATGCTTTACGGAAAAACCACATTTCATTTTGTATTCGGTGTTTATTTTTAAGAATTAATTCACGTTACGCTTTCGCATTGTTTTCATTGAGTTAAGTATGTGTTAAGTCTTAACATTTAGAAGAAGTTTCGCAGATTTATTTCTCAAAACCAATTGACTACAGACTACAGAAAAACAGCTTTTTATGACCATTTGTTTTTTCTTGGTTAAATAAAATTAAAAATTATGTTATAACAAAGACGTGTTAATCTATCAAAGGAAGAATTTGATGTGCGATGCTAAAGATAAAATATTTAATTGATAAATACTAATTTACGACAAAGTGTAGGAGTCGGATGGGGGTAGAGAATGCTGGCTGAGTTTGCCAAGATCCCAAGACCCACAACGTGTTGTCCCACCCACCTACAATCTAACAGCACTAGAATTGTGTAATTTAATATATCAATAGAATGCAGTGAATTGAATATAGAATCAACAGTTACAGCTTCAAATAATTTGATCACAACTCCACGCTTCAAACACAATAGTTACATAAAACTTTTATTTAATTTTAATTTAAAACTTTAATTTTAAATATATTTCTATAGAAATATCTTAAATAGATAAACTTTATTAATATCAAGATCGTTAAGTATTTACCATTTGTTACGAATTTTTTGTAATTCTGCTATGCGCACAAATGGAACTAAAAGTACTTAATACTTTAAAATGCTATCAGTAAGTCTTTTTTACTTTCAATCTTTACTCTTTACTCTATTGCAATCTAATCTAATTGCCTATTAGAAAAAAAATCAATGATTTACATTCACTAAATTTGCCGTATGCCAGAGCGGCTACTACAGTCCTTCTTTAACTACAAACCAGATGTAATAGTAATGAATACCATTGAACTATACCAATACCTATATAGCGCACTTGAAACCTCAAACAACAGCTAGGTGAGGGGTACCGGGTTCGATTCCCGGTTCGAGGGCAAGTTTAAATTTAATTTAAATTTGTTCTCGGCCTTTGGGAGGGTTGTGCGGGCGAGTGCCTAAACCGTACATGGAGGACACGGTCGAATTTCTAAAGACAAGTACGAATTATAAAAAATCCTATACTTGACGCTGGCTAATGCACAAATCGTGCCAGAGCCATAAAAAAAAATGTCAAACAAGATAACTTTCGCATTAGTATGTAATAGATACTTAGGAAAGCACATATGTGTTCTGTATCGATAGAATTAGTAGTACATAAGCTACGGCGTCTGTGTATGTTGTAGTTTGACGTAGACACGCAAATCCGCCGTGTCAATATGCTGTCACATATCTACACTGTATATCTAGTACAGTGTTTTATCTCTGATGAGTTAGTCTAGTGGTTAAGCCTGCGATTCACAACCAGAGATATTGCTTTCGTAGGCTCGTAGGTAGTTTCATAGCGGCTGAAAGGAAATTCATTTTCTTTCTATCAGCGTATTAAAAACAGACGAAAAAATTGCGCCTGTAATTTATGACTGATGCTGTAGTAAGTGTGACGGATAAATATTGTAGTCTTTTTCATAAAAAAATATTTAGAGGTAGGTATTTAAAGTATCTATTCGTTAGACGATTATTATAGTTTGAAATGATATTTTATTTTTAGAAAAAAATCAGTAAGAAAACAGCTTACTACCAATAAAAGTAGTTAATAAACTCCAACAATCCATATGTAGGTATAAATTACAAATATATTTTAGTAAAATAAAATCCTAATATCTGTGTGGAGCAGACGTAAATTCTCGCAAATCTAATTTTTCCAAGCCGTTCATATGTAAAGTTGTTAGACGGGAATTTTGTTCCCGGCATTTTTAATCTATATGCAAATGGAAGCAATGGGAAATAATAATTCTTATTTAAACAACGCATTTATGGTCCAAATAAAAATAAGTAACAAACACAATGTTGTTATATTTATTCATTTATTTCACGTACAGTGGCCTGAAATCTCGCTGTCAAAAATCGTAGATTTTACAACTTCAAATGATGCTTGAACCGTTATAATAACACATCCTCTATTGAATTTTGATCCTTCTGGCCGTTATATGTTCATCTATATATTATCTATGGTCATCATTCTTTTGTTTTTTTACTTTATTGCCTTACGAATACAGAATAAATACAATATACGAGTTGTTAAATTAATTAGTTGTTTAAATTTATATAAATAATAATTTATAATCCATATTTAAACTTTGTAGCTAAACACGGCAATTTAATTTACCTAAAATGTACGGCTATTTAAATACCTACTATATTACGTAAAACAGTATTAACGTAGTATTAAAGCAAACATGTCATGATTCTACATGATAATACATTCCGATGTCAAAGGCGGCTTGATCATAAACAATTGACAAGAAATAAAAGGTTTATATAAATTTATCTCAAATCACTTCAGCAATAGCAATTTCATAAAGTTTCAAAGTTCTTATTAAAGTAAGATAAGTTATGACACACTTCCCGCGGGGAATATTTCACTTTCGGGTCAATTTTGCCGGACCTAATTTGTTTCAAATAGCTTCGTGATACTTTATCAAACCAATTAAAACTTGGCAAAGGAATTATTTTACACTTTCTTGCAGTCGTTCCGAAATACTATAGATACCAAATTGTTTATTAGAAAGAAATATATAAGGAGTCATTAAAAGACTGCGTGATTTTGAATTATAAATTAAACACGTCAGCAACAAGTAATAATAATCATAATTATTTGAATTGAAGTACCCAAGAACTACTTTAGTTCATATATTGAACCAGAATTTACACGAAGAAAATAATCGTAAACACTATTGGAGTTAAATTAAACCAGAGTGAGGCATGGTACCGATATTTTAATAAAGACGTGTTGTGTGTAAGGAGTCCAGAGTATTAAAGTAACTTTTGTTATCGGCTTCACCCTGTCTAGACCATGTAGGTTTCTTATTGTCGAGTAGGATCAAATAAGAAAAATGTGACCAGCGGAATATTGTAAATACCACTTGCAATAATAGATGTCATCAATATTGCAATTTTCTTTTTTTGTAAATTTAATATATATATCTATATATATTTTTGAAGTTATACTTCTTTTGGCGCGTTAGGGAAAAATTATGAGAGTAAATTTTTACGATGTGCGTGTACATCATCACAAAAAACCGACACCCTGAAGTTAGCTATATTCAGCATTTTAGTTTTTTGAAGTTATACTTCTTTTGGTGCCTTAGGGAAAAATGATGGGTGTAAATTTTTTCTATTGTTAGTGTCGTTTTTTCTACAAACGTAGAATAAGGTGAAAGATACAATTTTTTAAAATATTTTTGTCTTGTTACGCCAAAGAAGTATAACTTCTAACACGTGTTACACACATACTACACACACATTTTTTGTTTGTTTGTAAATCTTACATCCATCATATATATTTAGAAAATTACATTGAAATTTAAACTGCAAAACGTTTTATTAAACCTGATGTGTTGTGCTTTAATAATAAATAAATAATTAAATAATGATGGATCCGTCATTATTTATTTTTTGTATCAAATAGTTTTTCTGATTCATCTAGTGGTCTCTCTCTGACCACTATTGCTGAAAAGCACTCAGCGTTCAATCATGTAAATGAAGTTATAATTTCACGTTTATATCTTTTAAACGAGTTTTATTTCTAATCTTATTATTATTAATCAAAGAGACTAAACGAAAAAGACAAGGGCGACACAATATACATGATAATTTCGTATGTCGAAATAAGTTATATTTTCTTAACTTCAGTAGCGCAAAGGTAATGTAAATCTAAAAGGAGTATTTTTATACGATAAGGAATACCAGCATCTTATCTGTTCGAATTTATGGAAACCAATTTTTCCCGGTTCAAAGCGAGCGGGCGTAGCATACGCTACGACGAACGTAACGAGTGCTACGGCATTCGTAGCTTCGTCAATATTGAATCCACGTTATTGACACAATCGAGTTCATGAGTTATGTTATCATATTTAGCAATTAACACTAGTACTTTATTTTTAAATAATAGAAAGCGGAGTATTATTCTGTTTAGGCTAAAGATTTCTGCATCTGTTTCAATATTCTTTTTATATAGACGAGCTATCAGGCTTCTGTTTCTACAACACATATTTGGATCTAAAACACGCAAGTTTCTTTACGATGTTTTCCTTCACCTCCCACAATCACCTTAAGGTTGAAAATAGCAGGCCCTCGCTGTTTTCTTCTAGAAAAACAAATTGCATTATAAGGACGTAGCATTACTCATGTTGCTTGTGAGACATACAATTTCCTTATTGGTATAATAAAAAAAAGTCATTTATTCCCCAGAACAATAGAAATCAATAAAATAACACTAATATAATAACACTAATTTATATTAATAAGTAGCACTAGCGTACCATTAAGGCATTATTAAACTGTCGTCGCTTCATAAATAAACACGATAAAACTTAATTTAGAAGTTCTTAAAAGTAAAATTATTTAAACCCTACTTAATATTATGACCTTTGACATTGTGTTTTTAATTAAAGAAATATCTATAAATATTTAATAGCTGATTCGAATACTTTAATCCCATATAATGACGTCACGTTATCGCTACCCGAGAAGCATATAATAAAATTTTTATTATGCCATAAGAACAACGACATCGTTTCAAGAATCATCTGCAATATGATGTTCGTAGGCTACATGTATAATGAAATATTTGGTTATAAATCTTCATTAGAAGCCTGGAAACGTAACCAGGAAGTTAAACAAAAGTTTTGACTGAAAAAGGGCGGAACATGGAATGAGGCAGAAGGATAAAAATCTATTACTAATTTTAATAAAATCTAATCGTTGGGTTCCAATTAACAAACTAAACTGACTGTTAAGCGGTATTATGCATAAGGAAGTGTTTATAACATAAACCAGTTTATACAGACATATAACTCACAGTCTAAAAGTCATCTGTTCAGACTACATAATGTATGAGACATGTTTCTTATTCAAATATAAAATTTGTATGAATTCTGAACTTATATCGTTTTGTAACCTTTAGTGAGTCTTTATTTTGAAAACGCTATTTTTAAGACCATTTGATCTGAAGAACATTGAAATAACGTGAATTGTGAATATACAATAGTCTTATTGGTATACCTTAAAAGGGCAACTTAAAAAAATTGAAAATCTTCAATACGAAAATAAAAAATATGTTTTATTTAATCAATGCTTTATAAATATATAGAGGGCGGTTATTAAAATGAAATGTTTGTTATGATTGACATTTGCTGTTTCGTATGAAATACGAACAAAGACTAAATCAATGTTAAGAAGCGGTTTAATTTTAATGACATGATGAATTATCGATAAAGTAAATAGAACAGTGATTCATGTTTAATACGCTAGAGAGAATTGTGTTTATTGTAATCAATAATAAAATAAATCGTTTATTTGCAAAGAAAGTGGTACATTCAGCAACAGAAAAATAAATATGCAAATATCGTATAATAATGTCATAATAATAAGAACAGTTAAGATCTTTATAATTGTTGTCAAAACTTATGATCTTTTCTAATATTATAAAGGCTTTGCTTTTAAAAAAAATATTTCCTACCCCTTGAAATCATGACACCGCAGTGATCTGTAACTGTCGTGTAATGATTTCCCCATAAAATGATACTATAGCGCCGAACTGAGTCAACATAGCTGTGACAACATAACAAGCATCACTGCGTTTTTTGCCACTTTGCGAGTTCGACTCAAAGCAATCAAAAATTTATTAAGCGGCCGTATCGATAAAATGTGTCGTTTCCAAGTAAGATTTTGGTCTAGTGTTATGCCTAGAAACTTTGTTGATATGACTTCTTCAATTTTGAGTTTATTGGGTCTGTTATATACTTCGATATTTTAACTTTTACACTTTAATTATGACTTTCTAAACATTCCGTAACATTCTTTGTTATTTCTTCGGACACGGCCATATCATCCGAGTAAAAAACGCATGTGTTATATGTATCAGGAGTTACCGCCAGGCCCGGGGCCCTAAAGCTGTGATTTTGGCAAGAAAAGTTCACACTTGTTATTAGATTTTTACATTTGTAACTTTATTTACTTTTAAAAAATCTTCTTGTATTTATTGCCGACTACATATTATTGTTTGGTCGTGTACAGTTTTAAAGAATTCATAAAAAAATAATTAATAATTTGCCAGAATTTACATCTGGCGTATTAATCTACATAATTATAAATATACAGACTACGTCAGACAATTCAATTTCATTTAATTAACTGAAATCGACATTAGAACGTAAATTTGAATTTCGTTTTTTTGAAAAAGGGTTTATATGATGAAAGTAAAACACAAGTTGCCATAGACGTTAACTTAAATAAAAATTCATTGTAAAATGCCCCGAAAAAGGTCGGTAAAAGAGGGTAAAAGTAAATTAAGAAGCGAAAAGCGGAAACAACCTTGACATTTTATGTTAACATCTAACATTTCGGCATAAAATGTATGCAACAGCATGTTTCTCGTACGTGAGATTTGCTTAAACTGAGATTTCCTTTTAGCTGAAATTTATTGTTCTAATTACTGTATCACGTGTAAGTTTTTCAAATTCAATCTGTTAAACGGACGCCTTCTATACTCAATCCCAATCAAAATTTTACTACT